>WNWU01000060.1:444297-561316 GCA_012654045.1 Ptyas mucosa | reverse complement strand
ATTTTTTTTATTTTAAAACAAAAACAAAACATAAAACCATCATCATTCCAAATAATTACAGTGAATTGAACGGTTCGTATTCTCTTGTGCCTAAATCCATTTCTAAAATACCAATTTATAACAGAAACTTATATCTTTTATAGAGAAGGAAAAAAATATCAGATATTTTATCTTTATGTCAACCCCATATTTCATACTTCAATTCCATGATTTATTATCTATCCATTGGTAAAACAAATCCCATATCAAATAATATTGTTTATCTTCCAGTTCTCTAATTTCAAATGTCAATTTACTCATTTCAGCACATTCCATAATTTTCTTAATAATATCATCAGTAGATAACTTCTCTCCTTTCCAATTTTTAGCAAATACGATTCTAGTCGCTGTTAAAACGTTCACAATTAAATATTGCAATTCTCTGTTATGTGTTTCTGGTAAAATCCCCAATAAAAATATCTCTGGTTTAAAGTCAATATGTTTCTTCGTCATTTTTTCCAACCACATGTGTATCTTAGTCCAATATCTTTTAGCTTCTACACATGTCCACCACATATGGTAATATGATCCTGGAGTCTGATGACACTTCCAACATTTCTCCGATTTGTTCTTGAACATTCTGGCTATCCATGTCGGGGGTAGGTGCCACCTGTAAAACATCTTATACAAATTCTCTTTATATGCTGTAGACATTGTCATTTTATAATTCTGCGACCACAATTTTTGCCATTTCTCTAAATCAATACCAAAGTTTTTCCCCCATGCTATCATTGACTCTTTAACTTGTTCTTCCTATTTTACCTCTAACAAGTATCCATATAATTTTTTAATCACATAGTCATCAGAACCCATTAAAATCTTACCTAAATTAGTCATAATATTATAAAAACCTTGTTTAGAATCTTCTTCATATCTAGAACGTATTTGCCAGTAAGAAAACCAATCCATCTTGAAATCTTGTTCTTCTAATTCTTGCTTTGTTTTAAATTCACCCTTTTCATCCATTAATTCACTATATCTAACAATTTGTTCCCTTCTGAATACTACTGAATATGAAAATGTTTCAATTGTAGATACCCAGACTGGAATTTTCAAATAATGTTGTTTTTTAATCTTCTCCCAGTTCAGTAACAAAACCTCACGTATGTAGTGTCTTCTAAAATACCCCTGTATTTTTGTTCCTTTATACCATAAAAAAGCATGCCACCCCATCAACAGATCATGTCCTTCTAGATTCAATAATCTAATATTTCTTAAAGTTATCCATTCTTTAATCCACATCAGGCTTGTTGTTTGATAATAAAGTTCCCAATTAGGTAAACCAAAGCCTCCCCGCGTTCTAGCGTATTGTAATAACTTTAATTTTATCCTCGCCTTCTTTCCCTGCCAAATATATTTTAACACCATTTTATTCAAATCTTCAAAAAAATCTTTCCCCAATCTAATTGGAATTGTCTGGAACAGATCTAAATTCTAGGCAAAATATTCATCTTAATAGTTGATATCCTACCAATCAAGAAAAGCTGCAAATTTTCCCATTTCGCCAAGTCTGCCCCCATCTGTTGCTTAAGTTTAGTATAGTTATTTTCTTTAAGTGTACTACACCTTGTTGTCAAATATATCCCCAAGTTTTAACTTCATTAGTGACCTGCATCTTTGATATCGCCATCAATTCTTCGTTTTGCTTTGTCAACATATTTTTGGTCAGAATCTTGGTTTTATCTTTATTAATTTTTAAACCAGCTACTTTCCCAAACTCTCCAATATTCTCTATCAATGTATTTTGATACCATCGACCATGGTATCATGCTGCACCGGCTGGAAGAGTTGGGAGTGAGGGGCACCGTGTTGCGATGGTTCTCCTCCTTTCTCTCTGACCGGTCGCAGTCTGTGTTGGCAGGGGGGCAGAGATCGACCCCGAGGCCCCTTATATGTGGGGTACCACAGGGATCGGTTCTCTTGCCCCTTCTGTTCAACATTTATGTGAAGCCACTGGGTGAGATCATCCGTGGTTTCGGGGTGAAGTACCACCAGTACGCTGATGACACCCAGCTGTACATCTCCACCCCAGACCACCCCAATGATGCCCTTGAAGTGATGTCCCGGTGCCTGGAGGCTGTACGGATCTGGATGGGGAGGAACAGACTCCGGCTCAACCCATCCAAGACCGAGTGGCTGTGGTTTCCGACATCCCGATATAGTCAGTTGGTGCCAACGCTGACTATTGGGGGCGAGTCATTGGCCCCCACGGAGAGGGCTCGAAACTTAGGCGTCCTTCTGGACTCACAGCTATCTTTAGAAGAACACCTGACGGCTGTGGCCAGAAGGGCTTTTTATCAGGTTCGCCTGATACGCCAGTTGCGCCCCTTTCTAAATCGGGACTCATTAAACACGGTCACTCATGCCCTCGTCACTTCCCGCCTGGACTACTGCAATGCTCTCTACAAGGGGCTCCCCTTGAAGAGCACCCGGAGGCTCCAGTTGGTCCAGAATGCAGCCGCGTGGGTAGTTATGGGAGCGATGTGGCGCTCCCATGTGACACCCCTCCTGCGCGAGCTGCACTGGCTTCCTGTGTTCTTCCGGGTGCACTTCAAGGTTTTGGTTACCACCTTTAGAACGCTCCATGGCTTAGGACCGGGGTATCTTCGAGACCACCTTCTGCCACCAGTACCCTCTCACCGACCAGTACGCTCCCATAGAGAGGGGCTTCTCAGGGTGCCGTCGGTCAAACAGTGTCGACTGACGGCCCCCAGGGGGAGAGCCTTCTCTGTGGGGGCACCCACCATGTGGAACAAGCTCCCCCCGGAGATACGGACAATCCCAGATCTCCGCGCTTTCCGCCGTGCCCTCAAGACGTTTCTATTCCAGCAGGCTGGCCTGGACTAACCTCTTCTAAAATTGCTCTTATATTCTTAAATCTTAATCTCATAAATTTAGAGTTTTAATTTTAGGTTTAAGACCAAATTATTTAATTGTATTTTAATCAATTCTTTAAAATATTTGTATTATATGTATTTTATCATTTGTCTGTACACCGCCCTGAGTCCCCCGGGAGTAGAGCGGTATATAAATATAAAATAATAATAATAATAATAATAATAATAATAATAATAATAATAATAATAATATTTATTGATGTTAATGGTTCTTCAATAATAAAGACAAGGTTATCAGCAAATGCTTGCAATTTGTATACTTCTTTTTGAATTTTCATTCCTTTTATATCTTCTTCTTCTCTAATATTTCTGTTTAAGACTTCTCGTGGTAACTTATTACACATTGCATATCTGGTATACACTCAATATATCTCGTCCACGTCCTCCATCATCTTCTCCTTGGTGATTTCTAGTGCTTCAGCCAGTATTCCTATTATAATTCCAGCCAAATTCTCTCTCTTTTCTTCTTCCACATTTTGAAATATGAGATAGAATTCTGATCTATCCATCTCCCATCCAATCAGTCCACTCCTATCTCGCTCAACTGCTCCCAATCTTGTATCCATATCTTTGATTTTTTTCCTCCTTTTGCTCTTCCTTTTTCTCAAGCTTTTGCAATCTCTCTTCATATTTCAGCATCACTTGCTGAATGTTTGCCACTTTTTCATCTGTCTTGTGTAGTTGTTGATTTGTCTTAAGCAGTCGTTGTTCCATCCTTTGGACTGTTTGAAGAATCATTTGCATTGTCATATCTTTCTCTTTCTCCCTTTCTTTCTCCTGCTGAAGCATGGTCTGGATTGATCGCTGTCCTCCAGATGGTGACAAGGAAGGCGTGGTAGCAATGGATCCCACTGTTGCTACTTTTCTGCTCATTCTGTCCACTAGTCAGCCAAAACCAAGGCCAGGCCAAAGCCAGCCAAAAAAACCCCAAAAAAGTCAGAAGTTAAAAAGGAAAAAAGAAAAGGAAAGGAAAGAAAAGAAAAAAAAAGAAATGGAACAATTCTTCAGGTTCTTCAAAACCCTAATCCACTTTTACGAGCAAAAAGAATTTTAAAAAAAGGAAAAAAGGAAGAAAGGAAAAGTATATTAAAAAAATAAAAAGACCAAAAAAAATTCAAAAATCAATCTTAAGGCTCTTAGTCGCCTTAATCCAATTCAGTTATGTAAAAGAGGGGGGGGAAGTCCATTGAACATGTCTATGCAGAAAAGAGAGTTATCACTTAACCAAGGCAGGAAAGAATAATAAAAATCAAAAGAGGTTCCAATTTCTTCTACAATATTTCTGGACTCCTACTTCTTATAGATCCACAAGGAGCAGCTGGGTAAGCAATACAGATAATTCCAATTTCCTCAGATGCTCTCACAACAATCTTACCAGCCAGTAAATTCAGAGTCCTTGAATTAAAATAACAATAATCTTCTCAACTTGTTACTTGTATCAAAACAAATAAAGTTTCTTTTCCAGCAGATGGCAGTATTACACACACTCCTGTCCTTTCTGCAGCTTATAATTGCAAACTTCCTTGTCAGTAAAATAGTAATTTTAAAGTTTAAACTTTACTCCAAAAGCATAAAAAGAAAGAAAACAAAAAGAGGAAAAAAATTCAATCCCAAAGAAAAAATATTTTAAAAGGAAAAGGCAGAAAGGCTTGCCAATCTTAGCCTCTTAGTTTGTCAATCTCTCTCAATCCAGTCCCGGTCCTTGGCAAAAAGCAGTTTTAAAGTCCGCCAAATTAAAAAGTTTGGGGAAAATAAACAAGTCCTAATTAAATTCACCGCTTAGTTTCTTTTAATCTTCAATTCTCTTATCATTTCACAGCAGGGTGTTCTTTGTATAGTTAAAGTTAAAGTTAAGCTCTCTCACCCCATCGGTTCATTGTAATTCAAATTCTCTTCAGCAGCTTCTGTCACAGCTTCAGCAGCCAGAATGGCTGTCACCCTGCTGCGAGAAAAAGGGCTTCTGGATCAATCAGGGACTTTGCGATTGTCAGGATGTGCCCTCCACTATCACAGTCAAAACAAGACTGTGAGGTCCAAAAAGGACCGTCTAGCAGTGGGGCTATCAGCGGCGATCTTGGAGTACCAGACTGTCCCGAAGTGATGTCAGCTTCCTCTTCCTTTCTTAAAGGCTTTTTGAAAATTTCAGTCAATGATGCCTAATAGCTCATCACCCTTATCCACATGTCTACTGATACCCTCAGACTAACTAACTTACCTAGTTAGACAGTAAAAGTATTTTTGAGCAAGGTCCACAGATGGAATGGTGCCAGGATGGTCCTGGGCTGCATTCACAGGGATAAAATCAAGATCACGTGAAGTGTTAGTACCGGTTTATAAAGCCTTGGTAAGGCCACACTTGGAATACTGCATCCAATTGTGGTTACCATGATATATAAATGGTGTTGAGGCTCTGGAAAGAATGCAGAGAAAAAGCAACAAAGATGATTATGGGACTGAAGGCTAAAACATAGGAAGAACGGTTGCAGGAATTGGCTATGAATAGTCTAGTGAAAAGAAGGACTGGGGTGACAGATTGTACTGTTTCAATATTTGGGGGGATGCCAGAAAGAAGAGGGTGTCAGTCTATTTTCTAAAGCACCAGAAGACAGGACAAGAAACAATCCATGCTAAGGAGGAATTTCCCGACAGTGAGAACAATTAACCAGCGGAACAGAAGTTGCCTTCAGAAGTTGTGGGTGCTTCATCACTAGAGGCTTTTAAGAAAAGATTGGACAGTCATTTGTCTGAAATGGTGTAGGATCTCCTGTGAGAGTTTGGAGCTTGGAACTAAAAGACCTCCAAGGTCCCTTCCAACTCTACTCTTCTGTATTTAGTAATTGTATTGTTTAGAGCAATTTCCACTATGTTCTTGGAACAGATTTTAAGCAAGCAGGCCTAAAAATGTTTGTGTCTCCCTATAAGCCAATTCTTAAACATTCAAGTTCCCTTCTGGTCTTCAGTTGCAGAGGCAGGTTGTATATGGCAGTTAGGAAGTGCACAATCGCGTCTTTCAGCTCCTTAATAACTCTTAGTGGATGCCCTCAGAGCCTGGTGAGATGTTGATATTCAGTTTGTCACTAAGGCCAAGCACTTTTCCTCTTGTTGCACTGCGGTTCAATTGCTCTGAGTCCATCCCTGAGGGAGTCACGTTTCCTTTTTTTCCAAAATGGCTGTTTTATGGTAAAATTAATACATTTATTGGTAACTATGTAGATGGTTTGTTACATTGAACGGGCTCAAGAACAAAGATAAGAAAGAAGAAAATGAGAGACATTTTGACACTGCATGGGAAACAAATTATTCAGAAAATAGTGTTTTCCAGCATGTCAGCCAGAAATTTGGCTACCACCAGAACTATCAGGAGCCCAAAGTCAGATGAGAGAACGCTTGAGTATACCTAATTTAAACATTCTGGTTGAAACATAAATGAATAAAGATTTGTCTCAAATCAGTATACAGTCCACAAACTATACGTTTCTGTGGTTTACAATAATCAGAGCTCAATATCATCTTGGAACTGAGTATTTTCACACTTCTGCTGGTACGGATACCTGTGCACACACAAAGAAGAAAGCAGGGAATAGTTAAAAAAAAAGCACTGAATTACCGAGAGTTAGACCTTTGCTGGAAGAGAAGATCTGCCCTGCTGGAGGTCTGGGTGGGCCCAAAAGAAGGATCGTTATCCAGGACATTAACTGGCTGTCTTCCCCACAGTCAGGAGGCAGGGGGTCAGTAACCTATGATGTCATTTGATGTAGGGCTATTTTGGAGATTTGGGGTTGCTTGTCTGAAAGTCATTTTTAAAAAATAATTTCACTGGAAAAATTACAGCAAAACTTGTGTGAGGAGAATGTGATTAATTCACATAGTTGTCAAGCTCAGCTGGGAGGCTGAGTTGCAGCAGCACTCCCGCAGGTTCTCTCTGGGATGGACAATGGGTCCCGAATAGCTGTCTTTTTGTGACTCTGTCTTAAGATCCATGTTTTCCTTTTCACACTAGATCATCAACGGCCTGCGCAAGTTCCAGATAGATTACCAGGGAGATCCAGAGCTTCAACCAATCCGAAGTTATGAAAGCACCACCCTGGTCCGTCTGCTTTTCCGTCTGTCTTTGGCCATTAACAAACGTGTAAGTGGACCTCTGGGCTCCCAGGCCATTGAGTGGCCCTTCTTCCCTTTGCCTTTGCATTCCACACACCTCCAGACTGGCCTCTTCCCAACTGCCAGAGTCCAGATACCGGAGTAGATCTACATGAGGCTGGCATCTCATTGTGAGGACTAGAAGTCCTTGGCGTGTTGGACAAGGCCACGGGGAACTCTTTGGCTAAGTGATTTGCTGTGGCAGCAAATTCTGTAATTAGCCATCCCTGAGCGAGGGGCTGTCTGCCCATTTGGCTTTCGTGCTAAGGGTTCAATCTCATTTCCCCCATCTTGATTTGATTTCCTCTTGGTCCCTTTTAGTTTGGAAGTCAGATGGAGAGGCTCTGTGCTAGAGAAGATTTCCTTGGCAGTTTCTGCCGCTATCACCTTACCAACCCATCTCTGGTGGCTAATTCCCAGCGCAGCCCACGCACCAAGTGGCATTCGGGGCGGATTCAGCAGCCGAGAGTCAGCTTGAGGTTTCTGGCCAGCTACAGGACTCTCTTCTCCATACTGATAGTTTACTTCATGGCCTCCTGGTTCTGCCTTGGGCCAGTGGCCTGCACCTTCCTCCTCCTCTTGATATACCTTCTCTTTGCCTGCGGGATGACTGTCTTGACTGAGAAAAGACAGTTTCATTGACAGCAAAAGCTGCCCGAGTAAGCCCTACCTTCAGTTAGGGGTACAGACTTTCCTGGGTGCTGAAGAAGTCTTTTTAATCGCGCGTTCACAGAGGGTGTAATTCTATGCCTGTCAGACTGTTGCTGTGTATACATTCTATTTTGATAAAGTTTTTTTTCAAAAAACACCATGATCTTGGGAGACTCCAGGTGGCATGGGGAAGCCAAAAGAAGCAGGGGCCCTGAGCTGCTTTGGTGTCCCCAGTATGGCAGGGCTGCTTGGGCTGTGCCAGCTTCTGCAGCCAGACCCCCATTCAGTGCCCACAGCCAGCTGTTACGTCGGTCTCCTCGCAGCCTTCCAACTCAGCAGGCTTCATTTTGCCCTTTGAGGACCCTTTCACTTGCACAAGTGGTGCTTGGTTTGCAAGTATGGGGGTCCTTTGCTGAATGGTGGGGTCCAGCTGTCGGCTGTCCCAACTTGGTCAGTTAGAAAAAAAAACCTCTTAGGCCCATAAGCGAATTTGAGGTTTTCCTGCCCAGTGTATATTGTTATTTATTATTATTATATTATTATTATATTATATTTATATACCGCTCTACTCCCGGGGGACTCAGGGCGGTGTACCCTTTCCATGTCCCCTTCCACCCCCACCCCCATCAAGATCCAATTAGGGACTAACAAATTGTTTTGGGAAACAGTTCCTGTCTCTGCATCTGGCATTCCTCTCTCGTCCTTGAAGCAGCCAGAGCTTCCCGCGGGACAGTCTGAGACTTGGTTTCATCTCATGGTATCCCCTGGCAACCCTCCCTCATACACCCACTGCCCTCCATCCTCTTTCAATGGCAGGCTGTTAACAGCAAACAAGATGTAGTGTAGCCTAACGGCACCCTGACACCAGCCCTCATTCATCATAAGGGGAAGGGGCTGAATGAACAGAAAATAATTAGTGGCTGAAAAATTGGCAAACCACGGTTCTGAGGACTAGGTGGATACAGAATAGTGATCATGAAGAAGGGAGTTTTATTACTTCATTTCTAGGCTTCTGTTTGTAGAACAAGCATAGAAACAAGACTATTCTTAAGGCCAGCAGGCAAGGTGTGGCATCCCCCCCCCCCCCCCCCCCCCCAATAACACAAAAACTAAGGTTTGATTGCCTGGTGGGAGAGAGGAGTTCTCCTCTCTGGCTAAGAGGGAAGGAAAGTTTCCTGCCGTTACTTCCATGGAAATTACACAAGGTGCCTTCACAGGTCTAAAGTGAGGGTCAAGTAATTCTACCTGGAGCAGGTCATCCCAAAGAGTGAAGCAGGAGGGGCCACGGAGGCTCCGCAGAAGCAACTAATTGCAAGCCTTGAAGAGGTGCGACTGCGGAGTTGGCCTTCCCCTGTTGGCACCCGGCCACAATCCTGCATTAAAGTGGGTTTTTAAAGGAGCTGCTCAGAGTAAAGTCTACTGCGCTGGTCCAGCCATGAAATGAGGCTGTGGTTGCAGTTGAACGTCCAGCTGCAAGAGGCCAAGGCGGCGCAGAGGCAGGCAGTGTCTCCGGGCGATGGAGCTGCCCTTCCCTGGGAGGACAACCTTTGTGGCTTCCACGGGGCTGCCAGCCCATCATAGAGTCCTGCCAGAGTTTTCAGAGCAGGGAAAGCCAAGGCAACGCGCCCAACTGAGGCTGCTCTTGATCCTCTGCCTTGGGCTGGGCTCTTCCCCGGCCTCAACCTGCGCGGGCGCCCGAGAGCCCCGGGGCCGCTCCTCCTTCAGCGCGGAGCTGCCCGGGATCGGCGGGGCGCTCGGCTCCCTCTGCTTGGCGGTTCCAGCCCCGGCAGCGGCTCGGCGGCCCCGCGAGGAGAGCGCGCTCGGCGGCCCCACCCCTCCCCGCAGACCCTGCGCGCGCCCCCGGTCTCCTTGGCGACGGGGACGCGGCGGCGGGCGAGCGAGGCTCGAGCGGCGCCTGCTGGGCTTCCCGCGATGCGCCCCGGGCGGTGGTAGCGCATGCAGGGCTCGGGCTTCCCGCCGCTCGGCCACCTGCCGCACTGGCCGCGTGCGGGGCAGGCGGAGCGGCCCGGCCGGCCGGGCGGCCCCGGCCCGGCCGACGCCCCCACGCCACTCACGCCGCCCTCC
This sequence comes from Ptyas mucosa, assembly GCA_012654045.1. Classification (NCBI taxonomy): domain Eukaryota; kingdom Metazoa; phylum Chordata; class Lepidosauria; order Squamata; family Colubridae; genus Ptyas; species Ptyas mucosa. The sequence goes on along the minus strand of WNWU01000060.1, from coordinate 551,504 downwards.
AGGCGGGCGGCCCCTGAGCTAGAGCGCAGCCTGCAGTTCTTGCAGCAGCAACATGGCGAGACGCTCCGGCAGCTGCACCAGGAGGTCGACCGGCTGAAGCGGCGCAACCAGGGTGCGGGCGGGGGGGGCGGGGGGCGAGGGGCTGGGCAGCTTTGAACCCCCCCCGCCCTGACCCCGCCCCCCGCCTCTCTCCCTGCAGATCTGCAGTACCGGCTCATCATGCAGCCGCTGCTCCAGCAGGCAGGTGGGCGGCCGAGGTGGGCGAGCAGGCGGGCGCGGGGCCGGGCCGGGCGGGGCGGGGCGGGGCGTTGCGTAGCTCCCCCTCGCCTCTCCTGCTCTCGCCAGGCTTCCTCTCGGCGGACAGCGAAGGCGCCTCTGCTCGCAGGGCCAAGGCGAAGCGGGCCGGCGGCGGCCGCAGGGAGTCGGAGGGGCGGCCGGAAGGTAGGCGCGGCGGTTACCCGGGGGCAGCCGGCAGGCGAGCCGGGAAGTCGCTGCCCTCTCGGAGCAGTCGCGGGAGGCCGGCCGGGGGCGCCCGCGGCTCAGGCCCGGCTGGCTCGGTGGCGGCTGCTCCCGCGAGGGGCTGCGACGGGCTCCCTGGCCGGGCGCCCAGAGAGGAGTCGCCGCGGAACAACCTCGCTCCGGCCTCTGATCGGGCTGGCGGAGAAGCCTGTCAGAGCTGCCCCTCTAGCTCGGAGCCGTCCGATGCCGGGGCCTGCCCGGAGCTGGGCCGGTCGGAGTCCGCTTGCCCTCGGCCTGGCCGGTCCCGCCGGAGGCTTGAGGGGGGGTCGGGGGGCGTCCCCGACCGGCTTTGCGAGAGGCCACCCCGGCAAAAGTCTCCTTCTTTTGCAGATGCGGAGCAGAAGGCCGGCGAGGACGAGACCCTGGCCGAAGAGGAGGATGCCCCGGAGGGGAGCCCCGAGTGGGAGAGGGGCGCCGAAGCTCTCCCTCCGGAGACTCAGGAGGCGGCGCCGGCAACCCCGGCAACCCCGGCAACCCCGGCAACCCCGGCCAGGTGGGAGAGCCCGGCCGGCCGCTCCGTTTCTGCCCTGGGAGCAGAGGACGGGGAGCTGCTCGGCTCGCCCCCCGCGCCCATTCCTAGGAGGAGGGAAGTGGCCCCGCTGCCCCCAAGCGCGGGGGGTGGGGGAGGGGTCGAGAGCGGCTTTGCACTGAGCCGGGTGGGCGTCAGAGAATTCTTGTTCTGGGCAACTTCTGGCACTGTCCGTGGGAGCCGAGGCTTCTGTGCCAGCCTCGACTAGGCTGCTGGCCGGGAGGTGCTGCCGAGAGCTGCCCCGCTTCCTCTCGGCCGGCAGAAAAGGAGCCTTGGCGGCTTTCGGCTGCCCGCGAGAGAGCTGGGAATTCCAGGCGGGCGTTTTTCTTTATGCCTTTTTTTGGTTATGAAAAAGAAAGAGAAATATGCACAAAGTTATAAAGAAGAAACAGAGAGAAAAACATCTATTCACATAACTATTGTGAATGGAAATCATAGTTCATCATAATCATCCCTAGCTGATCCAACACATTCAGAAATCACAAATAACATCAACTCTGCAGACCCTTAAGTTAGCTGGAGCAATATACAAGGGTTGATTGAAAAGTATTGCCTCTACTGCCATTATTAGCTTAATCAGGAATATTTCAATATGTAAATAGGAAAATTAGCTCTTTTTTCCTTGCATTTAATTCTCTGTACCACCACCTCCATTCACTACATGTTTCTGCCCCCGATGGTCATGTTTCTTAAAACCATCACAAAGGAACTTCAGCCTCTTGTTTGTTCACTCAAGTCCAGTAGATACCTAGGAAGGTTTCCTTCCATTTTGAGAACAGGCGGAAGTCTCGTGGTGTCACTCACATCTGAGCTGTGTGGTGGTTGCAGGAAGCTAGCAAGATGCAAATTTGTGTTTTGGGTGGCTCACCAAGTGTGAGGCCTGGCATTCTGTGGCAGCAAAATTAACTTTCCTTTGCAAACTCCGTTTAACCATTATTTCAAAGTGTTGAGCCATAAAGTAGAGAACTCTGTGGTGATGGAAGTGTCAGATTCAGAGAATTTATGTGATGAACATCACCTGCCTTCTCAAAAAGTATATAATCCTAAATTGATTTCTTTTCCCCCTTACATGAAGCTTTGTGATGAAATTCCATGGACTTGCATTTTGTTTGTGGGTCCTAACAATGATCCCTTGTTTTGTCGGCTGTTACGATGCTGTGAAGAAATTCCTCACCTTCATTTTTATAATGTAACAATTGCTCACTTCAAGCTTTCATTTCTGTCATCTGCGTGTGAGCAATTCAAATGCACATACCTCCCAATACTGAATTTCTGAATCAGTTCATTGCTCTTTCTCATGTGGAACTGATAAATTGCTGTCAGAGATTATCTACTTCATTCTTTTTCAAACCCATATATTCATCTTTACTATTTTGGATCAGAAGGGAAGAGGATTCATGTCGCCATAAGCAACCTGCATTTGGGTCTAATTACACTCGCCACGGCCATCTCACCGCAGGACAACTTGCTGCAGGATGAGTTACACTAATATCAAAGAATTGGTGGAATAGAATCCTTAAAGAAAGGATGCAAAAGGAGGGACAATGAAATGTGAATGGCAAAAATTAAAATAATTATTTTACATAATTAAATAGAATTGTTAAAATTTTCCCATGCCAAGTTGGCCATGGTGAGTTGGCCGCAGCAACTCGCTGTGGCAAGTTGTCCCATTCTCCCTGCATTCAGTGATGAATTTTATCTGGAGGCACTCCGACATCCAATCTTGGCACTTACTGCAGGCTTCCATTCCAAAGATGGGAGCAACCATTCTTTTCTCCCAACAAGGGAAGAACTGCCTGGAGGTAAGTCTCATCTTATATATTGAGTAAATGCATGGAATATTACACAGAAATTGACTTAACTACAGGATAAGGAGGATTGAATTCCACAGATTTCCAACAACTTGACAAATTGCTTTTTGTACAAGTAGACATCATTTACTCCCTAGTAAAGTTTTTGCTACCATGAACGCTTTCTTTGATGTTAGCACTTCTTTCCACTGTTCAGAAAAAATAGGAATTTCTCACTTTTTATTTCATTCGACCATTAAAACCACCATATCTTCCCCCAGACTCTCCTGAAGAGTAATAATTGTAGGTTGACAAAGGATTTAATTGACACTTGGGGTAAATTATGCTTTTTGAAGGCTGAAAATGATGCACATTCCAATTAAGGTGCCCGGAGATGCTGTAATGGCCAATCCGGGACAAGCATTTGTCCTTTGCAGCAGAAAATGAAGAAAGCACAATTGCTCTCAAAATCAGTCCACAACTTAAACCTATCTTCTATCCAGATAGAATATTCATTCATTCATATATTCATTTTTAAAATTATTTCCGAAATGTGGGTTAGTTAGTCTGTGGCATCAACTTAGGTTGAGAGATGATGATAGTGCTTTTCTGGAAGTCATGAAATTGTAATGATAAAAGGACCTTATACTGTACATTCCAAGAGTCTCCTTAATATGCAACATATGAATGTTTTGGAGGCGGCCCAGAAGGAAAATGGCCACTCAGCAATTTGTCCCAAATTTAGTCCTAGCCAACAGATGTGGCTAACAAATATATAAAATGATATACAGCAAGATTGGAAAAAATCTAACTGACAAGATTTGGAAACTTCTAATAGGTGCATCTTTCTAAAAAATGTATTTGGAATTGAAGTTCCTCACTGGAATTTATGAAACATATTAAATATCTGAATTTAAATTTGAAAGCATTTTGTGTATGCGTGTATATACACACACACACATACAGGACTTGTATGCCAGACACATAATATTCTAGGGAACACATTCGTTCTACTGAACTTGCCTCAAGGTTTAAAGACATCTCTTTGATCTAGAAATCTCTACATAATATATTCATATTTTAAAGTATGAAATGATTTTGTCTGTTAGGGGATTAGAGTTCCATTCTATCTAGATCATTCTTATTGGTTACCTAAATTTGATTAGATTTAATTTTTAGTTTGAGCCCTCTTTTCTGGTAATACAAGAAAACTAAAATAATTGTATTCATTTTAAGCTCCTGGTTTTTTTGTACTGTGGGAATGTTATGAACATTTCATTTCCATGTTTTAACACATATTGTTGTTCTGTTGTCCTCATTTGTAATGACTTGAGCTTTTTGTGAGAAAGGGAGTGATGGTGACTGGCACTCCTTTTAGACAGTCTACGTTTTGGGGTCCTGATTTTGAGAGCCTCCCGGAGGCTGTGATTGACACTCCTGCCCTGCCTGACATTGCAGAGACGCTGCTGTCTACGACCGGAGGCCGTCGCCGATGTCTGTGCTTCATCCCCCAGCAAGCCAGAGCAGGGCTGGAGACGTGAAAATCCCATCTGCATCTTCCAACCCCTTCTTGGTGAACGTGCTGCCTTCCTACATGCGGAAGCCCCCCAGCCTGGAGGAATGTGAGGTGGTGATTCGCCAGTTGTGGAACATTAACCACATGCAGATGCAAGAGGTGAGGCCTTTGCTCACTGGTGGCGCCAAAGATGTGCTGGGCTGGAAGGGCCCTATGAGAGCCATTTTCTCCTCTCTTCCTGCAGCTGATGTACTTGAGATCATGCCTGGATGATATACACAAGACCAAAAGAATTCCTGAAGATTACATGTTAGCTGGTCAACTTGGGTAAGCTGGCTTCGGAGGTGAAGGTTGAAGGGTCCGGCACACACTTTTTCTGGCACCAAGGGAGAATCTGAAGTCAGCCTTGTGCAGTTACTCTCCCCCCCTCCCTACTGAGGGGGCTGACTAATGTCTGTCAATTGCCTTCTCAAATTTTAGAAAATACTCCTCCTCCAATTCAACCCTCCCTGGTCCTAGTTCAGACTCTCGTTCTTGGACTGGGAGGGAGAGGCTGGCCTACCCCCCCTCCCCCCGGAGGAAATCCATAGCCAAGGAGAGGCTGGAACTGGATCCGCCCTCCGAGTCCAGCCTGTTTTCCACTGCCCATCCTGCCTGGTTCTTGTATTGGGAGCTGAGCAGCCTTGAGGCACCTTGTGAGCTCCAATGGTTAGGGATCCCCGTGGATCATGCTGGCTCTCTCAGGGTAATTTCCACTGGACCTTGGAAAAATATGGCCACTGAATTCTCTTCCTGGGAGTTGTTTGGTGATATCAGGATGAAAAGGCAAAGATTGTGTTCTGCCCACTTTGATGGCAAGTTCAGGGCAGGGCACACACACAATGCATGGGCTTCTTTGTGAAGTACACTCTGCTTATCTTGATTGTTAGATTGTTGAGGGAAGAACATTCCCCCCCCCCCCCCAGCCCACCTGAGTCTCCCATGGTCTCTGGCATTCTTTGCTGGCTCTTTGAACAAGAGCCAAGGTGGAACGGCATGTCCCATTCAGCCAGCTGGATGGAACTCTCTGTCAAGGGGCCAGGCAAGATGCCTCCCTTTGGGAACTAACTAACTCTTTCATTTAGGAGCCAGGAAAGCACAAAGTTGCCCAGAGTGAGGAACGCCCCAAAGAAATGGTAAGCAACCCCCCTTTATTAGGGTTATGAAGTTAAAATTCTCCACTGCATGCTGAAATATCTCAATTCAGCAATTGAAATACTTCCAATTCTGGTCTTTACTTGTAGAAAAATACCAAATGTAGGCAGTTAAGATCATAGAAAAACATCCAAATCTGTTTTGACTACATCTGGGCAAGACGAGACATGCTGCTATACTCTTTTATTATATTATATTATTTTATTGCCTCTTGGCAATATTAATTTGGCAGTTTAAAAAAACTTCAGACCTTGAAGTAATGGACAAAATTTGAAAAATTTCAGCTGGGTTGCTTGTTTGGAAGTATGTACCTGTATGCAGGTGTGTGCTTGGTCTGCTGAAAGCAGCTTTTGACCGAGTCTTTCTCTTTCCTGGTCCAATCGGCATGTCCCAAAACGTTTTAATGCTGACATCAACCCAGTATTCTTGATGTAACCCCAATAAAAATGTGTTTTTGAGCATTTTCCCTGTTGGCCGAGAGAGGCCAAGAGAATAGTTGCTTTTGCTTGAAAACGAGTCCTTTACAAGCCCTTAAAGAAAGGTGGACCCTTGAAGTCTCCTCTCGGCCATCAACAGGCCCGCTTTGTTTTCCAGCCGGATCCTGACTCCCCTGCCCGCTGCCGAAAGAGCTGTGCTGCCTGCCCTGAAGCAGACGCTGGGAAACGCCTTTGCCGAGAGGCAGAAGCGAGCACAAGCCGTTCAGAGGAACAGGCTGCACAGGACCGCCCTGTAGCCAGGAGACCCCCTGCAGCCAGCTGCCTTTGGGACCCCTACTCGGAGCCCCTTGGGCTGCTTCTGAGGCCTTTTCCCCTCACCTGATTTTTGTTAGACTTTGTATGTATGCCGACTTTCATGCTCGCTGCACTACAGACAGCCAGAGTTATAGTGCTTAATTGCTAAGACTGCTTTGCCTTCAAAAGCAGCGGTCTCCTCCGTCTTCCATAGCACAGTTGGAGGCCCAACACAGGCGAGCCTGCTTAGATCAAAGGGATTTGTGAAAATGTAAACGTGGGTTGGCAAAAAAAGGCTGGGTGTTAAATACTGTAACAATAGATTTATTACAATAAAACAAATGCAATGATTCGTGTCTGAAAGATCGCGCCTGTTGTACTACAATTAATCAGCAACTTGCAAAGTAATTACTTGAAAATCTTCAAAATGGCAGAGTGCTCAGAGATTGACAGAAGGGGCAGCATCTCGTGCTGCCTTAGCAATGCCAACATTCGGAAAGGTGGAGAACTGTCTCCAAACAGTCCCATTCCTGAAACTGAAATGTCAGAGACATCAGCTGGAGTGCTGAAAGCAGGAGGTTCTGCCTGAACCAACAGTCCTGATCCCTGGCAGACCTTCGCCAGCCCCCACTTGATGCCTTGTGAGAAGCGGAGCGCAGTGGGTCCTCCTGCTGACCGAGGGCAGGGCTGACGCTGGACCAGCTGTCCATCTTTCCACGAGGGACCAAGTTCGCTTTCCCAAGCTGTTCTCTACAAAGGCATTTTTAACCCACCCCTGAAAACTAAATCCCCATGGGCGTCAAGAGCCTGGCCAGCCGCCAAAGGCAGAAGCAATGCAAGCAGGAAAGCCAGGTCCGAGCCCATGAAGGCTCTTGCTTCCGGTGTCCAGCTGGCGAGACTGGCTGATCAAGCAGCAGACAAGCAGGCCTGCCGGATGCTCTGGGCCCAGGTGTTGAGGAGGGCGGTGACTGAGTGCTTGTCTGGCAGCTGCAACAATTTGGACATCATGTAGCGATACACCGACTGCAGGAAAGGGTTTGCTTCTGCAAAGGGAGACAATGTTACAAGAAGATAAGAGTATAGGTCCGTGTTGTTGAACCTATGGCACGTGTGCCGGAAGTGGCACGCAGAGCCATTTCTCTGGGCACGCGGAGCCATCGCCTGTTGCTCTTCCAGGTTCCAGTGCGCTGGCCAGCTGGGTTTCATGCGTACCGGCAGGCCGGAAGCCGGAAGAGCAGCTGCCTATTGCGCATGCACACTCCAGGAAGATGTTTCCAGAGTGCGCATGCACACCGGTCAGCTAGTCTGATTTCTGGCGTGCATGCATGCACGAACACCAGCAACAGGTGCATGTGCCAAAAGATGCAGAAGGGATCCTGGCGGTTGCTCCAAAGGGAGCAGAGCAAGGTAAGCCGGGATTTCCCTCCCTGTGCGGGCTTCTTGCGCGGCCTCAGGCAGTCTGGACCAGCAGCCGGTGAAGGTGGGGTGGTGGTGGTGGGCTGCCTGCGCAGATGACCCGCAGCTCAGCACTGTTTTCAATCGGCGAGTGAGACGAGTGAGTGATGGATGCGCACAGCATCCATCTGCCTGTCTCTCGGCGAGGAAGTTTCCCGGCCGCTCGCTTCGAAGTAGCAGAGCTGTTCCCTTGAAAGCAGGCGCGAGCGAGCAAGCCCCTGTGACTCGTGATTAGTGAGACACGGGTAGACGCTCTTGCCTCACTCGCTTGCTCGCACTGCATGTGGGGAGACTGGGAGCTTCGCTTCGGCTGCCGATTGAAAACAGCGCTGAGCTGTGGAGAGCGGCAAATTCCAGAGCTGAAAAAGGCTGAGGAGAGGCATGGCCGGTATCGGAGTCAGGAGGGGGGGAAAGGGAGGTGTGTGGTGCCACTCCACCCTACAAGTGCAGCGTCCGTCTGCCCATCTCTTGGCAAGGAAGCTTCCCGGCCGTTTGCTTCAAAGTAGCCGAGCCATTCCCTTGGAAGCAGGTGCCCCCGGGGCTCATGATTGGCAGCCTCCGCATGGAACTCTTGGCCGCCTCTCCCCGGAGCCCCGAGGCATAGCAGCTGCCTGCTCCTTCCTCTCTGCCTCCTGCCCGCCCTCAGCCCTGCACCAAAGTTTGGGAAGCATTGGGGAAAGTTTATGCGCTGCGCTCGGGGCAGGAAAGCAAGCCACTGCTGTCGCCAGCATCATGGCGAGCAGGCCAACCGGGTGGGAGGAGGCCGCCCGACCAGTTCTGTTAGGATATGGTGCATGCCTAACAGGTTGTCCAGGCAATATATGGGCAATATATGTGTTCTATTACTTTAACATGATGAATATGTACTCTATGACTTTAAGAAGTACTGCTGAGTCATTGTATCCTGATTGGATAACTGTTGTAACTGTATTTAAGGAGAGCTAAAATGTAGTCAGTGTGGATATGCCACCATTGTGACCTATTACCAGGGTGAACCTACTGCTGTTTCTGTATTTTGCTACATGGTCTAATATGATCATGGTTTATTTATTCTGAACTGTTCCTGTTTGATCTTTACAAAATCTGGTAAGAATTTTGTATCTTTGGACTGATTATAACTGGCTAAGACTTGGACTGATTAAAGACTATGAGATTGTTTTTCACTACAAAGTAAAAACTTTGATAAACCAGTTTATATGTATGTTTATTCATTACTGCTCTCAGTACCATTTCCATGTGCTCTACGCTCTGCTGGTTGTTCACACAACAATATCCTTAACAAGCTCCCTGCTCCTCTGGCAGCTCGCTTCTTCCCCAGAGAAGGGATGGCGGCATACAGTGGAAGTGCTCTCGGCCCCAACAGGGAAGCTCTGAACGCGCGGCTTGCTTGGGCTCCTTCCTGCTGAGAGCTGCAGGCTGCAGGGGGAAGGGCAAGAGCGACTGGCCGGTTCAGGTGCACGGGGTAACATTTGCTGGCTGGACAGCTGGCTGCTCCTTCCCTAGCGTTGGCCCAGCTGGCGGCGCAGCAATGGGCGTGACAGGGTTTGGATGACGGGCCCAACCGCAGGCAGCGCAGTGGTGGGGGTCAGGTGGGGGTGCCGCACCAAGCCAGGGAATGGCAGCTCCCAGGAGGAAGGAGCCCAGGCAAGTCGTGCATTCAGAGCTTACCGGCTGTTGGTCTGCCAAAGCCCTGTGCATGCGCAGGGGGAGTGTGTGGGGTGTCCTGCGCGCATGCACAAATAGGGGCGCACATGGCATTATGGGTGCCGGCACGCGGGAGCGTGACAGCGGTTGCACGCTCAGACTTTTGGCACGCAATGGCAAAAGGGTTCACCATCGCTGGTATAGGTTCTCCTGCTTGAGCAGGAGGCTAGACTAGAAGACCTCCAAGGTCTAGTCTAGGCTATTCTCTATTCCTATTAAGAGGCACAACAACAGACTCTGTGTGTTGCAGTGCCCCGAATAATCAGGAGTAGAAACGTTCTTCCTCTTATTGCTTCCTTCTTTAAAAATGAAGCATTAACCTGTGGAAGCAATTTCTTTGCCCAACCTGCTCTCTGCCCCACATCATCTGCCCCACTCAGCTCCCCCCCGCCCCCATCAGAAGGATTCTGAAAAGCCTTTGGCTCAGCAATGTGATTCCAGGATTTTCCCCCACCAGCTTAGGGTGTAGCCAGAACGGGGGTTCGAAGCACAGAAGGGAACTAGCCAGCCCAAGCGCCAGCCGCCAATGCCATACCGTATTGCTGAGGGTTGTCAATCCAGAGGGGGCTCTGGTCTGGATAGTCAGCTGGGACGCTGAGCTGCAGCGGGGGGACGCTCGGAAGGTTCTTGTCATCTGGAACCAGAGTGCCATGTGTGTTTTTTGGGGGGAAATCTTGTAAAAACAACCTGAAAGCTTTTTTGCATATCAACCCTTCTTACTTACTCCACCGTCCCCAAGTCTGAGCAACCTCAGCTGCCCCCTCTTGGAGGGTCAGACGCTGCAGTGGGCTCACCCCATAGCTGTCTCTGCCACTCACCTATCTTGCAGATGAGATGGACTGTGCCATTGTTGCTGCAGTGGGCGGGATCAAGGTTCACGAGGAATTTGGGGTTTAATCTCGCCACCTCCCCTTGCAGAACATTTGGGATGGTCTGCCTTTCGTCGTCTTCGTACTTCCGCTTCCGAGGGGAAGGCACCGGAGTCCTGGGCAAAGAGAGGCCCATCCAGACAACCAAATATTTATGCCTGCATCCGGATATACAGCTAGTCCTTGACTTACAACAGTTCATGAGGACCCAGATTGTTGGGGACTATATGCTGACTTGGTAAACCGCTTAGAGAGGGCTGTAAAACACTGTGAAGCAGTATATAAGTCTAGGAGCTATTGCTTTTACTGACCTTTCAAAGTCAGTAAAAGCAATAAAAAAGCAATAAAAGCAAAAAACGATAGCAGTGAAAAAAGTGACTTGTGACCGTTTTTCACACTTACAACCATTGCAGCATCTCCATGGTCATGTGATTAAAATTTGGACGCTTGGTGACTGGCTCATATTTACGACGGTCGGAGTGTCCCAGTGTCACATGATCCCCTTTTGCGACCTTCCGGCAAGCAAAGTCAATGGGAAAGTCAGATTCACTTAACGACTGTGTTAGTAACTTAGCTACTGCATTAATTCACTCAACTGTGGCTAGAAAGGTCGTAAAATGGGATAAAATTCACTTAACAGCTGTCTCACCTAGCAATGGAAATTTTGGGCTCAATTGTGGTTGTAAGTCAAGGACTATCTGTAAAGGTAATTAAGCAAACTTGATTTTTATTTTTCTTATTTTCAATTAAGACAAGGTCTGCCAAGTCCTGGGAGATAAACAGGACATGTTTTTTAGGTCACATTTATGCAAAAATGTGGCAAAATCCGAAGAATTCCCAAATGCTTCAGCCCAAAACCTTCCCACCACTGGAATTTGCTTGAGTCGAAAAATGACACCTACATGATTGGGGGACCATGGATGGCGGTCACGGCTGGCATGAAAGTTCGATACAGGGAATGATTGAAGACTGGTGAGCGGATATTGGCAAGGACAGCATCCAGCAACGGTTGGCACAAATACTGCTGCTTTGTGGCAGGCACTGCAGGGGGAGGAGGGGTGGGCTGGCATACAACAGAGACACCAATTACCTGCACATAAACCAAGCACCTTTGTTGCTCCCTCTACCTGCTCAGGTCCTAAACTTGAAAGAATACGGCAACTGAAAAGCCAAGTCTGTCTCTTGACCCTCTTTCTAGTGATTAAAGTTCAGACACTCTCTGGAGACCCGTCTTTCCCACCCACGTCAACACAGAAGAAAGTAACTGGGATCAGAGTGGGAATCTTTCCAATCAGGTTGTTTTCCACCATCTGCCTCAGCCCCAACCCAAGGGAGTCCTCTGCTTGGTTCCGGGCTGACCGATCCCCACCTGCCTGGCTCCCCTCACTCGCCATTTCCTGCACAATCAATCTGGACTCTGCACAGGCACCACGCTTTCACCTGCAACTTCAGGGCCTCACCGAGGGGCAGAACCCGAGGCTCTGAGGAATGGATAGGCTGCCATATTATGGGATATTAGAAAGATGAGAAAATCGTCCTCCCTTCACTTACCACGGCCATGTCGTTCTTAAGCTTCTCCAGAGCAATTTCACATTTCTGCAAAGTTTTCAGAGGACAGCTAAGAAGGAAAGAAGGGACTCTCAGACTTCCCTCACGGGGAAACAGGACCTCACAGACATTCCTCGGATCAGGATGTCTGGCTGGCCAAGGAAGTGAATGCGGGTCCCATTTCTCGTGGGGCTGAGAAGAACAAAAGCTGCAATGGGGTTGCTAGTCGCAGAGAACACCTGTGCGATGCTGGGACTGACCGTACAATGGAGGCCCATAGCCAGAGGGGCAGGTGGAAAGCCAACAGCAGAGCCCCCCTCATGTGCTTCATTGCAAGGGAGGATCCCCATGGCAGTAGAGACTCACAGAGGGAAATGTGCAACTGCCAAGAATTTACCGCTTCTTAGGATCTGTCAGAATGTCCAGCAGGCTCTTCATCTTGCTCAGGTCCTTCTTCCTGTCTGAATGGGAAAAGGCAGGGATGCCCAAACCGTCAGAAGAAAACAAGGGGGACCATGACTACTGGGTAGCCTTCAGTCCTTTTCCTTCACTCAGAAAGAAAATGTAGAATTGCCCCAAACACAACAGAGTCAGAAAAAGCAGCAGGCAAAACATAATCCCACCATTGAAGGCCTGGCCACCAGCTCCAACACCACAAAAGATCAGATCTTCACTGGGACTGAGATCTCCTTTGCAGCTGGCCAAGATGGTGAAGAAGCCAAATTTAGTATCTTAAGTTTGCGAGGACACATACTGCCATTATAGTGCCATTATAGCAAAATTGTAAAAGATTGAGACAAAGTAAAAGGGACAAGGTGGTGGCTGAACAGCAGTCAACAGCAAGAGGCTGATGGCTCCTTCATGGGACCTTGGGCACGTTCATCTCTGCAGCTTTCCAAGGAACTAGTCCAGCTTCTTCCTTTTAACCTCCCAAGCTGAAGAATATCTGACAATGCAGGCCTGATTCTGCAAGATCCCCGAGTAAGAATCTGTGATCTCAGTTCACCAATAGATGCTCTCAAGGGACCCAGGCACCTTTCAACGGCCACACAAAAGCCACACATCCTGCCCAGAGGCTCCTTCGACCGCTGGTTGAGTCCAACTAACAAATGTGTGGTGGGAGGGGGGTTTCAGCTGTTCTTCTCCCAGCCTGGACCTTCTGGTGGAGAAATGTCAGACTGAGCGGCTCCCTTGGAAAGGGAGAAGTCGCCACAGCCGACTGGCGGTCTGAAAAATTCTCTGGAATCCAATGAGAATCCAGGAAACTGATCCCTGGGGAGTTGATCTGCAATCTGTTGGTGAACTGTTTCCAATGTATTTGGAGCTGGGTGTGACCAGATTCAGTGGGACCTCAGAGCCCACCTCCCCATTTCGACAGTTTATCACCTTTTAGCAGAAGAGAAACTTTCTTCAGATACAGTTAAGCATTTCTGTTGGGACTTTTCCAGTATTTCTCTGGCTATAATATAAAAACTGGACATGGATTTTGGGATTTGCACATTTAGCAAACAAGGGGGAAAAAAAGGATTACAGCCTTTTTTAAAGAAATGAGATAACTTTTTTTTTAATGGATGGAGCTTACCTATGTCAGGTAATTCCGGGTTCCAATTCCACAACAGATTTGCCACAGGTGGGACTGGAATCTGGAATACCTGATAGTGGCCTTGTAGGAATGTTTTCCCTCCCTCCCCCTTGCGCTGATTGGTCTGGATTAATAATATAAAGGTAACTAGAGAAGTTTCCTATTACCTCCTTTACCCCTCTCTACTCCCAGTGGCATTGCCAGATGAAATTTATGTTTCGGACACTGGAGGGCTGCCTTTGACTAATGGGGTGTCGATTGTCATGGATTTATAAGCAAAGGATATGCTAATGACCATGGCTGTAAAAAAAATCACAGCATCAAGGATTGGATGAAATTGCATGTTTTAGATTCAGGTTTGACGAAGTTACATTTAAACTGACAAAATTTATAAAATCTAAATTTGAGACTCTGGCAAAGCAAAATGACAAAGTGAATAAAATTATTGATGATGCTAAGCCAAGTGAATGACAGGGTGAACTTTTTAGAAAATAGTGGAAATCACTTTTGCACTTTTCGCTTGAAACTGAAATAAATGAAACTTTAATTTTGGGATTTGATTATTAAAACTGTTTACAGATTACAGAAATACTGTGTACTATTGAATTTTAAAGCAAAAGGTTACTGTTTTTTTTAAATTTTAACTGTATTGAAGAAAGTCAGAAGTTATTCCATTTTCTTTTCTTTATTCCTTGCACTCTCCCCCATTTCTTTCCTTTTAATTTTTTTCTCTTTTGTAGAAATTCAATAACGTGTGTATATGTGGAGAGAGAGAGAGAGAGAGAGAAGGAGGGAAGGAGAGCAAATTTCTCTCCCACTCCAGTTATTGAAAGGACAGGACGGACACACAGAAAAAACCCCAACAAAAAAGGACCCAGACCTTCATTTTTGTCGATCTTGTTGATCATCCTGCGCAGAGGCTCAATGTATTTGGACAGCTGCTTGAGCTTCTCCAAGTACTGCTGCTCCTCAGACTGGCTGGAGCTGGCTGGGCTCATGACAGAGCTAGGGTTGCCTTGGGAGACAAAAAGCAGCATGTTCAAGTGTGTGTGTGTGTGTGCGTGTGTGTGTGTGTGTGTGTGTTCGGGTGGGGGTTGGCTTAGCTTCCAGTTTTCCCCACCCAAGGGAAAGTCCAAGTCCCTTCCCCTGCACCCACATGTCCATCACATTGTCCAATCAATGCATCGTCCCAATTGGAGATGCCTCACAGTCACACCCCTCCAGGTGCAGGGCAGAGTGGCCTTGACTCTCAAAGAAAGGAATGTTATTTTGACTACCTATCTCCCCAGCTCCATACAATCCCCCCTCCCAGTTTCCTACAGCACTGAATGTGGCAGGCCTGAAGATCCAATGCCCAAAATGGCTTCCAGGCCTGACAGCCCGTCCCCTCTCATCTGATGATTGAATCCTGCAATGAGATCAAGAGAGCAACATAGGGGGTTAACCATTATCACCTAACCACCTCTCCACCCCACCCCACCCCAGGGAGACCCTTTGTCTTCTCAGGATACTTATCATGGAATTGCTTCACTAACCTGAGTTAGTGGCCTGAGGGAAGGGAAGAGTTAGGGCCTGAGTGGCACAGTAGACTAAGGCATTGATTAACATTCAGCTGCCTGCAATTACTGCAAATTCTAATCTCACCAGGCTCAAGGTTGACTCAGCCTTCCATCCTTTCTAAGGTAGGTGAAATGGGGACCCAGATTGTGGGGGCAATAAGCTGACTTTGTATAAATATACAAAAGTATGAAGGCTATTGCTTAACGCATTGTAAGATGCCCTGAGTCTCTGGAGAAGGGCGGCATATAAATCAAATTTAAAAAAAAAACAAAAAACCCTGTCTGCTTTCAAATCCCAGCTTTTAAGCCAAGTAGCTTCAGACAAAGAATACCACTTCTAATGAACTAAGTACTGTAATCTCCCTCTAAATAATCTAGGATTCATTTTACTTCATAATAGGTTTCGCCTTGTACCACTATAGGTTTAGGAGCTGATTGGGTCTGTGGTCTTAACCTTGACCCAACTGCTGGTTTCAGCAAGCTGCAATCTAGGATGTATTTTCCCTAGTATACATGGGAGGCTAAGCTGAACTGTCACTGGGTTAATTACTTTCACTATGGGGAAGGGACCTAAAAACCTAGGTCCTAGCTTTTTACTGGGCAGCTTCAGTCTTATGTGCTTGGTTGACAGTCTTATGTACTCCCTTCCACATGGAAGGGAGACTGGAGAGATCGGTGTTTGTCCGCTTGCTTCTTGTATGCTTCCGCAGTGTCTGCTAGCACTTTCTTCGTATTCTCCCACCCTTTTTTCAACAATTCCATCCAGTCAGTCAGTCATGGGGGAGGGTGGTTCTCTGGGCAGTTTGGGCATGGGGACAAAATCCATGCTGCTTGTGACCTGGAAAGGGGTCAATCCAGTGCTGCTATGCACCGCATTGTTGTAGGCCAACGGCAACAGGTCCGCCCAGTTTTATTGTTGGTAATCCACATAGCATCTTATATATTGTTCCACCATTGCGTTCGCTTGTTCCCACGCCACTCATACTTGGATGGAAAGCCGAGCTAAGTCCTTGTGTAGATCCAACCAATCTGAGGAATTCTCTCCAAAATTTAGCGATGAATTGGACTCCTCGATCCAATATCACCCAGCGGGGTATTCCGTGCAGTTGGCAGATCTGCTTGATGAACATTTTTGCCAGCTTCTTCACAGACGGTAATCTGGAGCAAGCAGTGAAATGCCTTGCTTAGAAAATAAATTGATTACTGTCCAAATCACTGTGTTTCCCCTACTCTCTCGGAGTTCGACTATAAAATCCATTGCAATTTCCTCCCAAGATCTGCTGGGGGTCGCTACTTGCTGAAGGACTCCAGGGGTTTTTCCTAGTCTCATCTTCATGGCAACACAAGTGGCACAGCTTTTTACATAGCCTTCCACATCGGCTTTCATCTTTGGCCACCAGAACTGCCTCGTAGCCAGATGTAGGGTTTTTAGGAATCCAAAGTGACCAGCCAGCTTTGAGTCATGACTGTGCCGTAGCACTTCCAGTCCCATGCTAGCAGGGATATACAGCTTGGATTTCTTCCATGCTAGCCCGTCTCTCATGGTCAAGACGTCCTTATTGTCAGTGAGCCAGGAGTCAGTTGGAAGTGCGGTTGTCAACTTGTCCTGTGCATGGTGAGGGTATCATCTGGCTTGGCCTCTGGTGGTGACTTGTGCCGCTTGTTATGTGGGAGGAATGATGGTGTGGACAACTTCTTCTTGGTGGCTGTCAAACTGTGGTTTCTTGACAAAGCGTCAGCAAGTAGGTTTTTACCCGCTGGGATGTACTTCAGTTTGAAGTTGAACCGCCTGAAGTACTGTGCCCAACGGATTTGTTTAGGAGAGTTTTCTAGGGGTTTTTAAGGCCTCGAGGTTTTTGTGATCTCTCTTGGAGTCCTCGAAAGGTAATTCTTTGTCTCCAGGAGAGGAGGGCCCAGCAGACCGTGTAGACTTCTTTTTCCCAAATGGCTTACCTCCTCTCAGTGTTGGTGAGTTTTTTAGACACATTTGCACAAGGTAGCAGTTGTCCTTGTGGGTCTTTTTGAAGGAGTACAGCAGCTACAGCTACGTCGCTAGTGTCAGCTTGGATGATTAACCGCCTTTCTGGGTCTGGGTGTTGGAGGGTAGGTTCCTCTGCAAAAGAACCGATTTAACTTTGAGAAGTTTTAACTTCTCAAAAGCTCTTTGGCAATCCATCAACCAGGCAAGGGGTTGATTTGGCTGCAGCTTGTTAGGTGGGCCCCCAGTTTTCAACAGTTCTGTCAGGGGAAAAGCTACTTCGGCGAACGCAGAGATGAATTGCCTGTAAAAGTTGGCAAACCCTAGGAAGCTTTGAAGTTGCTTGCAAGTGCATGGGGGCTGCCAGTCCAGCACTGCTTTCACTTTCCCAGGGTCCATTTCCACCCCTCGCTGGATTCGGTAACCTAGGTAATTTAGGGAGGTTTCGTGGAATTCACATTTTGACAGCTTGGCGTAGAGTTTGATGGCTAGGAGTTTTTTCAGCACTTGCCGCACCAGCTTTATGTGTTCAAGGGTCTCACTGAATATAAGTATGTCATCTAGGTAAACTATGACCCCTTTGTATAAGTGCTCATTTATTAGCTGCATGAAGACTGCGGGGGCTCCTTGCAGGCCAAATGGCATGACTCTGAATTGGAAGCTGCCAAGTGGACAGTTAAAAGGCAGTTTTCCATTTGTCACCTTCTCTGATTCTTATGCGATAGTAGGCTTCTCTCAAGTCTAGTTTGGTGAACACCTTGCCCTTGGCTAAGTGATTTAGCAAGTCCTTCATGAATGGCAAGGGGTAGGTGTTCTCCATGGACACAGCGTTAATTCTGCGAAAATCAATGCAAAGTCTCTCACACACACATCCCATCTTTCTTTTCTTTAAGCAGTATGGGAGCTGCCATTTTGGATTTTACGGGTTGGATAAACCGCCGCTCCAGATTGGCATCAATGGAAGTGGTCTACCGGCCTTGCCAAGAAATATCTCAAGGACGGGTCCTGGGATCCGGAGAGATGGCACGAGGGCGTTGGGGTTTTTAAAAATTCTTTATATTCTTTTTTAATTTGCTTTTTAAGGGGTGGGAGGAAGGATGTTTGTACGACGGGGGTGGGTTTGGGGGGGGCAACCCACAGATGTTGGGGGGGCAGGGCGGGTTAGTTCCTGGGAGGGCATCTCCATCGGCTTAGTGGGTGGGAGAGGCAGATATGGCGGGAGCAGGGGGCCACATCATGTTAGGGGAGGATGCACTCGCTACTTGCGAGTGATTGTGTGCTCCGGCCCCCAATGCTCCTCTCGCTCCCCGGGTTGCTCAGACCCTCAGGCTCGTGGCCTCCGGTTGATGCTGTGCAATGCCAGGTCTGTGGTAAATAAAGCCCCCCTCATTTGTGATCTGGTTCAGGAGGGGGGGTGCGGACCTGGTAGCTATCACAGAGACCTGGTTGGGCCAGGAGGGGGGGTCCCCCTCGTGGAGATGTGCCCACCAGGTTTCCATGCATTCCATCAGCCGAGGGCCCAGGGGAGGGGCGGGGGGGTGGCGGTTCTTGCAAAGGAGGGTCTTGGTCCTAGGGAGGCCATTGTACCTCAGATATCCGGATGTGAGTCTCTCCTGGTGAAGTGGGGACATGGGAGGCAGATGGGCTTGCTGATTACATACCTGGCTCCCTGCCATGTGTCAGCTGCCCTGCCCGAGCTACTCAGCGTGATTGCCGAGGTGGCGGTGGAGACCCCCAGGCTTATGGTCATGGGGGACTTCAACCTGCCATCTGTCGGCGCAGCATCTGAGGTGGCTCGGGAGTTCATGGCTTCCATGATGGCCATGGACCTGACCCAGCTAATTCATGAACCCACTCACATGGGAGGACACACTCTGGACTTGATTTTTGTCTCTGGGCAGTGGATGAATGATCTTGAGTTAGGGGCGATAGCAATCGAGCCCTTGTCATGGTCAGATCATTCCCTTCTTAGGCTTGACTTTCTAACTGCCACACCCCGCTGCAGGGAGGCGGAACAGACCAGATGGTTCCGTCCCAGGCACCTGATGGATCCCGATAGGTTCCAGATGGAGCTTGGGCCATTTCCTGAGGCTCTGACTCATGACTCGGCCAAGGAACTGGTGGCCGCCTGGGATAGGGTGGCCGCTGGCGCTTTGGACCGAGTCGTGCCTTTGCGGCCTCTGACCCATCGCTGAGTCTACTTGGCTCCTTGGCTCTCGGAGGAGCTGAGGGAGATGAAGCGCCAGAAAAGATTCCTAGAGAGCAGTTGAGGTCTAGTCATTCCGAATCCGACTGAACACGGGTAAGAGCTCATATTAAGACTTACCTAGTGGCAATAAAAGTGGCAAAGTTTAACTATTTTTCCGCTCTTATTGCATCGGCAGATAATCGCCCAGCCACTCTGTTTAGGGTGACCCGCTCCCTTCTCCATCCGGGAGCGCGGGAGGATCCCTTGCAGGGTCGTACTGAGGATTTTGTGCAATATCTGCACGATAAAATCACTCAGATTTGGGAAGGCCTGGTCTCTGACTGGGTAGGTACAGACGGGATGATAGAGGCCAGTCTTGAGAATGTTATTTTGGAGGAGTTCGATCCTGTTGCTCCCAAGCACGTGGACAGGATACTAGGGCGGCTGAACGCGACCACGTTTATTGGACCCGTGTCCCTCCTGGTTGGTACTGGCCCCCCGGGAGGTTACGCGAGGCTGGCTCCAGGGGAATTATCAATGCTTCTTTGGGTGAGGGTGTCTTGCCATTCGCCTTGAAAGAGGCGGTGGTGAGGCCCCTCCTCAAGAAGCCTGCTCTGGATCCGGCTGTTTTGGCTAATTATCGTCCAGTCTCCAACCTTCCCTTCGTGGCGAAGGTCGTTGAGAGTGTAGTGGCGCGACAGCTTCCCGGGTACCTGGATGAAGCTGTCTATCTGGATCCGCGCCAGTCCGGCTTCCGGCCTGGGCACAGCATGGAAACGGCATTGATTGCGTTGGTGGATGATCTCTGGAGGGCTCGGGATAGGGGTTGTTCTTCTATCCTGGTCCTATTAGATCTCTCAGCGGCTTTTGATACCATCGACCATGGTATCGTGCTGTGCTGGTTGGAGGAGTTGGGAGTGGGGGGCACCGTTTTATGGTGGTTCTCCTCCTATCTCTCCAACCGGATACAGTCGGTGTTGGTAGGGGCGCAGAGGTCGACCCCGAGGCGCTTTGTGTGTGGGGTGCCGCAGGGATCGGTCCTCTTGCCCCTTCTGTTCAACATTTATGTGAAGCCGCTGGGCAAGATCATCCGTGGCTTTGGGCTGTACATTTCCACCCCAGGCAGTGTTGTACCATGCTTGCATGTGATCTGGGACCCTATGGATGCAGCAAGCATTTCGGAGCTCTGGGTTGAGGGCTTTCTTGAAGGTATGGATGAGTAGGCACTCCGGCCAGTCCCTCAGTTTCCCAGCCAGTCTGCAAAACTCCCAGATTAATTCCTTGGGAGGTCAGCCCGCTTGCTTCAGAGTTTTGATTTGGGCCTCAGCCTCCACTCGGTGGGCCATGTCTTCAAAGCGGGCCCGCATCAGTTGGACGAATTCATCAGCATCGTCCAGCTCAGGGGCTTCCTCATTGTGAACTTCCACTATCCACTCCAATGCTTCTCCTTCGTTCATGCCGTCTGTGATTGCAGAGATCAATTCCTGATCCAATGGGTATTGATTCCCATACTGGTCGATATAAGCCCAGACTCGGTTGAGGAAGTAGGCTAGCTTCCCTGGGGTTTCATCAAACGTCGCCCTGAATCGTGGGGGACCACGACTAGCAGATCTGGTGGCTCGGCTATGCAGGTTGCTGGCTGGCCCCAGTTGTTGGACTGGAATTTGCTGTTGTTGGACCATGGCTGGCTGTTGAAGCTGCAACGGTGGCTGGGCTGGCCCTGGTTGCTGGTGTTCTGAGGCCTCCTAAGCCTAGGCCTCCCAAGAGCACGAAGCAGTCTCCTCGTCCCAATAAAACCCCTTTTATTTAGTTTAAAGGGAATTCCTCTCAAGCGAAGTCCCAGCCAACAGTCTTTCCAGAGATTTCACAACTACAGACCTTGATCAGGCTTGGAGAGCTACCAGGCCGATATCTTCCAAACGCCATGCTGAGGCAGATAACACTTGACAAGAAGTCAGGAACACATCTTCACTCTAATGAATTGAACTAATTATCTCCTGCAAATTCCCCTCCCCTTCACTCCTCTATATTCCCTATGGGAGGAGCCATTCACCATCCACCTGTGGCTTACTCCTGAGTCGACCCTTGTTCCTTAGCTGTTCCCTTCTCCTGACAACTCTGCGCATGTGCACACTGGGAACAGGATCCAGCTGTTCTTCTGCCTCACTGATGTCAGACTCCGAAGGCAGCTGACAACTGTCAGATGGCCCTGGCCCCATCTCTACCTCTGATGCAAAGCCCTTGTCAGAGCCTTCCCCATACTCCAGGATTGTTCCTCCCCAACATCCTCACTGCCCAAATCTGCTGCCAGATCTGCTGGCCACTGGTGGGCCACAACACTGGGCTGGAACAGATCTGCTGGCCATAGCCGGCGGTTGGAGCTGCAACGGTGACTGGATTGGCACTTGTTGCGGAGCTACGACCTGTGGCTGGAGGTGCCCAGTTTGGTGGATGGGCACCAGCTGCAGGATCGGGACAGGCATCCACTGATATTACACCCACCAGGGTAGAATGCCCATCCGGGAGGGATGTGGTCCACTGGAGGCAATCTGATGATGGGTTGCTGGTGAAGAGCCAGGCCTGGGGTGACCGTCATCCTGGCAAGTTGGACTCGATGTGTGAGGCTGTGAAATGAACTACTTCTTGCCGAATGGAAAGACGTGGATGCTCCACTCAATGGTACTGTGGCTTCCCAGCCTGGGAAGGTGAACGCTGGCTGCGCCAGGGTCCATCTCAGCTGCTCGGTCCCCTGTAACTGAGGTGGGTTGCTTACACTGAGTTGGCCAAACTGCTTCAGGAGACCAGCTAGCGACTGGCTGTGTGACAGTGATCTCCACTCTCTGGAATGCTTGCAGCACATTTGCCCTGGTACTCTCCACTCAAGGATTGAGATTTGTTCTGCTCTGCCTGCTCCCATCTGTGGTTCCAACAGCTCTGTCCCAGTTGCTATCTGCTGGAGCAGGATGGATCCCACAGCTTCACTGCACAGGGCTGAATCCGGTTGCATAGCTCATTCAGTCGCTGGCTCCTTGGGTCGGGCACCCAGTTGATGCTCCTTATCGGCGGCCTCCTCCGCTTCCACCACAGCTTAGGAAGGGGAGTAGATGATCTTGATATAAATCGCCAAACTATTCCCCGTGGTTCCCTCCATGGACTTCTTGTCTTCCTCCATCTTCCCTGAGTCTTCGCACCACCTGGCTTCGGGTCGACGTTTGGGGCTCAGGACCCCAGACAACACCCCGAAACTCAGGGAGCTGGCTGAAGTTTTTTAAAGGGGATTCAGTTTAATGTTAGGGTTCCAAGGAACACCCCCAATGAAAGAAAACTCCGAGGCATGAGTTTCCTCAAAGTTCCATTTTATTAGAGATATCATATTGGCGCATCTGGGAAAACCCGACTCTGAAAGCTTTCAGGTTTTCGCCACCCAAAAGAAAGCCCAAGTCCAAGTCCATGCCCCAGCACCCACATGTCCATCACATTGTCCAATCAATGCACTGTCCCAACTGGAAATGCTTCCCAGTCACACCCCTCCAGGTGCAGGGCTGAGTGGCCTTGACTCTCAAAAAAGGAATGCTATTTTGACTACCTATCTCCCCAGTTCCATACAATCCCCCCTCTCAGTTTCCCACACCACTGAATATGGCAGGCCTGAAGATCGAAAGGAAAAGATGGCCTCCAGACCCGACACCGAGAGAAGCAACTTAGAACTAAAGAGAAATTTCCTTAACAGCGAGAACAATTAATCAGTGGAATTAATCTCTGGAATGATATAGAGCAGTGATGATTAACTTTTTTGGCACCGAGTGCCGAAACTAGAGTGTGTGCACATCACGCACTGAAACCCGGAAGAGAGCAGCTGGCCGGTGTGCATGAGTTCGGCAGAACCCGGAAGAGCAGCTGGCGACGGTGCACATGCCCAGAAAGAGCTCTGCATGCCACGTTCGCCATCACGGATATAGGGTGTCCTGCTTGAGCGGGAAGTTGAACTAGAACACCCTCCAACTCTGTCCTTCTGTTATTCAGCTCCCAAAGTCACCGGGCCTCCTTCTCTGACCTGGCCAGGTTAAAACAATAACAAACCCCCACTGCCAAGAAACCTCCTTCTGAAGGAATCCACCATGGAAACACTTGTTTTAGAAGAAACCTCAAGTGATGCATGTTACCTGGCGTGTTGAGCGGCCCTGGAGATGGGACGCTGAAGTTCTGCGGTGTGCGGGCAGCTGCTGGGCTCTGCGAAGGCTGTGGAGATGGACTGGGAAGGAAGCTGCTAGGAGACGGGGCTGGGCCAGAACTGGAAGAGAAGGAAGAGGAAGGTTCATGCCCGGAGCAGAGACAGGCCAGCGGTGGTTGCTTTCCTCAAGAGGATCCGCCCGTAGAAAGACCAGCCCTCACCTGACATTGGAGTTGGGCTGGGAGTTGGGCTGCCCAGACTGAGGAGAAGGCTGTGGCTGAGGTGGGGGAGGCATTGGTTGGGGTGTCTGGGCTTGCTGGACAGGAGACGGAGAAGACATCATGGTGATACTGCTCTGGTTGACCTGGAAGAGAAAATCCATCTTTGGCAAGAGAGGCAGAGTAGGCAGCCTTTGGGCCCCACGCTCAGGCCAGTGGGGAAAGGGACCCAGGAGCCCCTCTCCTTTGGGTCTTTGTGGCAGAGATCCACAGGCAGGTGCCATCTCAGATGAACCCCAACATTAGGGAACCATGAACTATCTCTTCAGCTGCACAAAGCAAGTCCATAAAACAGACTGAAAATCCTTGGAGAGTGAGGAAATTAGCCAATTTATGTCTCCTATGACCCCACTGCACTTCCTGGGTCTGAGTGGATCTCAGAGCAATTAATCCGAGAGGGACTAGGATAAACTGGCATCAGTGGGTAGCCTTCAGTTAGCTGACTGACATGGCTGCCCAATTCACAAACTGCAATTCATCAAGTGCAGAATTAGCCGAAGGTTCCCAAATCCTATCCAATTTTTAAAGGCTGCTTCCTTGGTTCCCTCATAATCCACAATGGTAGAAGATTCCACTCTAGTACTACCGAGGTTCATTGACAACTAAAGGGGCATCTAAGGACCCTTGGGGACAAGATCAGCCAGCCAGAGAAAGCCCAGCAGGCAACTGCCAGTGCCCACCAACCCCTATTTTTACCAGAGCACAATGGCTGGGCCCTGGCCAGGGCTCAGCTTTCCACTAACTAGGTGTCATTCATGATGGATGCATTATCTGGAGCCTCACACTAGGAGCCTCCAGCCTGGACTTACAAAACATACCAATCTTAAATCTCTTCTCTCAGGAATGTGACCCACTACTTGGCGGCAGATTGTTTTGCAAAGTATGTTCAGATTAGAAGCTTCCTCATTTAGGCCTCTCAGCTGCCTTTACAGGAAGCAATTCTCATGACCAAAAGCCAAGGAGCCACCCCTGAACAGATCCGTCCTCCATCCTCACCATGCAACAATGCCATTAGTTGGGAGCTGTTCTGGGAAGGGAAACTCTCAAAGAGGAGACAATGGAATTTATTGCAGCTTCTTCTCAGCCCAAAAGGACAGAATGGACTTTTCAGAAATCTCTGCACTTGGCAGAGATGCTGCAGCACTAATGAGCATGGCTGGCTGGCCAGGCAGATAGAGCCACTGGGAGGCCCCAATGCACGCCAAGAGAGTCAGAGGAACAGAAATGCCATGCTATCAACCAGAAGTCTCCTCTTGCCACACGGAGCCCTGGGCTGACACTCAGGGACTGCACGGAGACATGGACTAAGTCCATCTGTTTCAGGTTGATCTATTGCCAGTTAAGTCAAATGCAAGCTTTGCTGAAGACCAAAAACAGCTTTCAAGACCTGTCTCCATCTTGCCAGCAAAAGATGACTAAACCTGAACGTGAGCTCTCCTCTTCCTAGACTTGTACCATTTGGGGCCATTTTCACCACCCATCTGGGGCTCTGAAGCTACAGAATTCATTGCTTAATCGCCAGGTTCCGTTCCGCCTGGTAGAATGGGAAAAACCAGAGGAAGAGAGGACTGCTGCTGTGGGGGGTGGGGTGGGGGAAGACCAGGAGACCTAGCCAATGAGGTAACTGGCTGCAACCTGATGGCTACCCGAATAAGGGTGGAGGAAGGGGCAAGGCTCTCAACACTGGCACAATAAAAAGGCAGGAAAAGCAGAAGGGGGGAAGGGGGGATACACTGGGAAAGGAGGGTGTGGCTCTTCTGACCCAAAATGGGGTCAATCAAGGCAGCTGCTGGCTAGCAACCTGAAGAAGCCTCACCAAGGGCTCTGTGGAGAAATGGGCCCAGAAACAGCCCAATTAACAAGACCCTTCCTGGCTTTTTCATGACCTCATTCACAGGATACCAACAGTGAAGATAAAGAAGAGGAAGCAAATTTGGAAGCAAAGCCACCAACCCAGAAGCTGTTCTTGGCTGATCACCCTTGGAGCGTTCTCTTTCCCCCATTCTGACGCCCCCGGAATTCAAGGCAATGGAGAAATGGAACCTCTTAGGTGCAGGTTCTGCGAAGATTTGGACTGTACAGCAGAAAGTCTGCCAAAATGATAAAAACCTGAGAAAATTACTCTTTTTAGCTCTAGGAGCTTGAGTTTGATGTGTAAAATTCTCTTGTTTTCCTTCCAACTTATTGAAAGAAGTGTAAAATGGGCCAGAGGGCCCCTGCTGATGCCAGATCTTGGCAGAAGGGCTGAATTCTAGGGTTTAAGAGAAGACGGAGGAGGGAATCTGGAGCCGAGGAACAACTTGAATTGTTGGGCCAGAAAAGACTCCCTTCGGTCATACCCCTCAATGAAAATCCCACTCAGGACTTCTCCCCAAACTGACCAGGCGTGCTTTGAGGATGCCAGCGTCATCGTCTCACACAGGAGCAGGTGCAGTTTCTTGCCTCTCCTGCATTCCCATGTCGGCTCCCGAGTGGCACCTGCCACCGGTCTGATGTGCTCCTCCCACCCCTGCAACAGCTGCTCCAAGTGCAGGCCAATAGCAGCCAATCAGCCCTTGCACAGACCCCCAGCCACAACCCACTCCGCTCCATGAAGTACCTGAGGCATTTGTGGTCCACCCAAAGGCATGGTGCTTGGAGGCGTGGCAGAGACAGCGGTGGTGGGCGGGAACCGTGGTCTTATTGGCATCCCACCTCGGGCCATACTTGCGGTGATCATCTTGGGAGGACAGAGGGACAGACAAAAGTAATCGCAACACGAGAAATGCAGCACATTGGCAGGATAAGAAGCACATGCAGCCTCTGGGGAGCTGGAAGCTAAGCACACTCGTCCCAGGAAGGGTCCTGGCAACAGCTGGCTTACGAAAGCAGCCTCCTCTGGCTATGGCTAACGCGGAGGGGGGCAGCTGCAGTCCTGTCGCAGGAGAGGGGTACACCATTGCCCAGGTGGGACGGGTCACATCTAGTGGAAGCCTGGGTGCCACTGGCAGTGTGTTTGCCTCCTTCTAGAAAGGGGGCACAGGCCTGGAGTGGGATATAAACTGGGGTTGGATGGACATGTCACCCGCAGCTCAGTCACTCCCTGTGGCTAGATAAGTGCCTGACGAACACTCAACTAAGCAAGTCAAAAGGCACTGGGGGTGTCAGCATCAACTAGGCGGCCTCTTTGGGGAACCCCCACTAAGTCAAAGACTGCAGCGGCCACAGCACACATTTCAGGAGGTCAGTGCTGCCAACAGCCACTGCAGAACAGGCACATGCAGGGGTCACAACCGAAGGGGAAAGGAGCGTCCAAGGAAAGCGTCATGGGTTAGTTCATGCACAGCAAGGACGCTCTGTTCCCAGCCTGGGCTGGGAGGAGTCACCCAGCAGCAGCCTTGGGGAAGAGACATGGATCGCATGCACACAGGCAACCTCCATTGCATTCAGGGGAAGGCCAGGAGGAGGAGAAGGGCAACCACAACCAACAGGCAGCAACACCAGCTTCCAAGCGAAGGCAGAGGGACGATGGGGGGCAGCAAGACAAGGGGGGGCAGCAGCAGATGGACTCCCTCTAGGCATTCCTCCACATTCTGAGCCACATGGCAGGCCTAGCAATGCTGAGAACGCCGTGGCTCAACCAAGCGGACCGCCTCAGCCTTGCCTCCTGCCACACCACCAAAGGGGAGCCAGCGGGAGCCAGAAGGCAGCCCTGACCCTGAGCGCCACCACCACCGTCAGCACCACCAGCGACCCCTGCGGGCAACAACCTCCCTTAGGCCAGAGGCTCCAGCAAGGCAGCAGCCCCACAGCTTCCACGGAGGCAATCCATCAAATCTGCCCTCAAGCGTCAGTGGCGCATGAGCCGGGAGGGAGGCTGCTCAGTGCCAGGACAGGCAGATCCAGGGGGCCTTGGCCCTCCAGCTGGGCCCAGTGAAGAGAAGGCCTGCTCTTTTCTCTTGCAGAGGCCCAGAGGAACCAGGGGCTAAGATGCTGCCTCTGCGCAGGGAAGCTGAGGGACAGAGGCCCCAGGAGGAATGGCCTAATTCTGCCCCCTCCCAAATGGACTTAGGACTGGCCAACCTGACTGAAAGACTGGGAGAGACGACGTGTGGAGTGTTTTGTGAAGGGCCACTCCAGCTCTTCTCTTCTCTGACCAGCTCTTCACCAGGTCTTTCAGGGCTGGTGCTCCCAAGGTGCCTGTTCCTGGCTTCAGCCATCAGGTGTGCTCAACTAAACTGCAGGGCCAGTAGCCCATCACAGGCATAACCTCAAGCGACTCTTCTCTGCCCCCCAGAGATCCCACTGCACATAATAAGAATAACCTCTGGGAAGACATGGAATTATCAAAAGGCAGGCGGGGCAAAGTTGCAAAGACATGCTCAGCCCAGGAGCGCATCATCCCCTGGAAAAGACACTGTTGCTCAGCTGCCACCCCTGGTTGCTTCGGAAGAAGAAAGCGGCAGCCAAGCCCAGAAGCTGACCTGCAGATGCTCAGGTCCCCCAGGTTTGGCCAGGCGGTTGCTGAGGGGCAATAAAGTGAGAATCCCCCAATATTTTCATCCAAAGCAAAGGTGAAGAAGCCACCCCTCCTTTTATCACTTTCAAAGACGCATCCAACTAGCTTCCCCAGAAGGCCTTCTCATAGGGGTGGAGGCCGTTGTGGAGCCAGCTGGGCACACTGGAGTTTTCATCAGATTTGGGGCTCCCTCCCAAGAGTGGGTCGCTTGGTTTAGCTTTCTCCAGCTCCTGCCCTTTTCTCCTTCTGAGATGTGTCTAAGGGCTTGGAGGGGGGGAGGGGGCTGTAGCTGCCCCCCCTTTCCTTCCCTAAGCATGCCAAAGAGGCTTTCTTTAAAAAAGGCGATGCCAAGTAGAGAGGCTATACTTGCTCTGCAGTGTGCCAGTCTGCTTCCTGCTCATTTTAGGAAAGCAAGTAAAAGAAAGAAAAGGAGGTGAGGCAGCCACCAGGGAGGCACCAAATGCAGCGTCTGCTGGCAGCCCGTAGCCATCCTTTTACTGTCTCTCTCTCCTTGGTGGCCTGGGGAGCCCCTCATGGTCATCTGTTATTTCTGGAGCTGCAGCTGTTGGCACCAGTTGGGGCTCTTCTATTCCCAGCCTTCCACCACCAAGGCTTTATGACCCGGTGCCACAGCCATGGCAGCCTCTAACCAAACGGGCTTCCTTGGAAAGGGGAAACGGCATAGACTAAGCTCACTGAGAGTCATAGCTCCATGGCACAACCCAAGTTTCCAGAAAGGACCACAGAACATGAAAAGTCATGCAAAGATGCCAGTGGTGGAAACGGGATTGCTTGCAAAAAAGGTTTCAAAAAGTGCCCAGGACAAATCCGGAGAACACAAGCCGGATGTGGGAACACAGCCAGCCATTCAGCTCTCAGAAACCTCTCATTTTATTCTGTTAGGATTTTGCATTATCCTTCATCCCATCTACAAAGTTCGAGATGCAAGCAGCCCCTGGGCCTCTGCCAAGCCCCTTCTTTTGAGTCCCTTCCTCACACCGCAAAAGATGGCGCAACCAGTCAGCCACCACGAGCTCCTTGCTTTCTCTGAGCCGTTCCTGACTCTCTGAGCTCTTCCCCCACCCCCAGATCAGCCTCCCGTCTCCCAGCAGAGGACAGCCCAGCCTCCCCCGAGGCCTGAATGCTCTGGATCCTTCTTCCCAGAGGAATCCCTGGGAAGGCTCACTTCTCAGATGGTCTCTCTCTCACTTGCTGCACAGGCAGAAAGTTCGGATGGGGGTTTCTGAGGGGTAGGAGGGACTCCCCCCACACACACATTTTTGACATGACATGGCAGAAAGACAAGCCCAGAAAAGAACAGTTGAGAACGGCAGGAGAGAAACTGTCCAATTCCTGGCAAGCACCAATCCCCTCCAATAGGCCTTTCCCCTCTTTCCTGCCAAAAATGAGAGACCTTCCTCCAGCGGGGCCAGAGGGCACCTTAAGACCTTTCAGAGCTGCTGCTTAACTGGCTAAGTGGCGCAGCAGCCATTTCTGGGGTCCTCGGCCTTCCTAGCACTGACGATCTCAAAGGGCTGCTGTGTGCTGGGACTCTGGCAGCTTGAAGAAGACCGAGATTAGGGACCCCCAGCCGGGACTGATGTGTGACTGGGTGAAGCTGAACTGATCTCTGCAGGGGAGGGGAGGGGAGGTCTGCTGAACATGGGTTCCTGGGAGAGCGCAGGGCAACAGAGGGAGAGGTCGGAGACCACGTGAGTGTGGGACAAGCGGTCCAAGCCAAAGGCCCCAAAGGCTGGGCTTTATGTCTCTCACATTTGATGGCTGAGGCCGATGCAGAGCGGCTGGCAGAGCTGGGGAGTCTGCGCATCTCTGGAGCAAGGCACCCCCAGATCTTGGAGTGAGCGGGACAAAGACACCACCAGAAGGCTCTTCCTTCTGTGCTTACCTAGGGGCCCATCCAAGCCAGAGGCAAGGAGAAACAGATACAGGTGGTCATCAACTTACAGTCATTCATTTAGCAACTGTTTGAAGTTACAACGGCACTTATAAGTGATTTATGACCAGTTTCCTCCCTTACAACGTTTGCAGCATCTGTGTCATGTAATCAAAATTTGGGGGCTTGGCAATTGGCCTGTATTTACGACCGTTGCCCTGTCTCTGATGCCCAGAGCTCTGAAAATCCCAACACGTTCCTCTTCCCCTGCTCTTCACTCTGCGCAAGAGAGGTCCAGACCTCCCCAATGCCCTCCACTGCTTGGCCCCATCCTCAAACTGCCCCTGGCTTGCCTTCCACACTTCCTGACAAAAGCAGAGAGGCTCTCCCTTGAATAGGCTTCCAAGGGACAGATGGAGGCACAGGCTTTGCCCGATGCCAGAAAGACTGAACCCTTTTGTCAAGGGCGCATGGCCAGGATGCTGGGAAGGAAAGAAAGCCTTCTGAGGGAACCTTCCTCGGGGGATGAGCCTCTCAGGTCAAACTCTGCCTGACAAAATGACTTCTGGCATTGGCTCTCTTGCCAGCCATGGGGCCACATCTGCCGTGGGCCAAGGGCTTCAAGAGCTCCTCCAGGAATAGCTCCAAGTGAGCCAGGAAGAGAAAGGCTGTACGGGGATCAGTTCCATGAATCTCTTCCTGTGTCCAGCCACATTCTTAGTTCTCTTTTCCTAGAAGAACAGCAGGCAATCAGGCAGCGTGATGAGCGAAATGAGTCACCACCCAGCATGACAGGTCCACGATCAGTGCCATGTGCAGCTGGCTCTTTGAAACAAGGCGGCACCTCAAATTCAGGTTACCCAGAACAGAGAAGAAGGGGGAGGAGCATCCAACCAAAGCTTCTGGTAGGAGAAATGGTGCACTCACTCAGGAACAGGGAGAAAAGGACCACCAAACCTCTTTCAGAAAAATCCAGGAAACCCCTCTAAAGCGGCCTGGGGGCCTTGCCAAGCACAGGGCAACAGTGCCAGGTTCCCCTACTGCAGCAGGCAGAAACTGCACTCCAAAGAAGGGCAGAAGGGAACTGAAATGGGCCTCCTCCTCTCCCCAGGACTAGGAAAGAGGCCCCACCCAGCCTGCAGCTTCTGGAGGCAGCAGCTTACCTGGCTGGATGCTCCCATCTGGGCAGCCTGGACTTGGGAAGCCACCTGTTGCTGTTGCTGCTGCTGCTGCTGCTGCTGCTGTTGCTGCTGCTGTTGCTGCTGCAAAGCTCTGACCTTAAGGAACAGAACCAAGAGTGGATTCCACAGCGCTCAATCTCATGGCCATCTCTCCAACGTGCAGCGACTCCTGTCTGCCTCTTTCCCATCTGTGCCCGAAACCCGAGACACTGCCCGATTCCTGGGGAGCCTGGCAGCCGCTTCCAAGGCCCAGCTGAAGAATTTCTTTCAGGCCTGCTACAAATTTGGGAATCCCAGAGAGGGATGGAGAACATGCTGGCTCCATGTGCAGAAATGCCAATGCTGCCAGAAGAAGCCTAGCAGGGCCTCCTCTGGTTCTACTAGGCTTCAAAACACCGAGAATTGCCCGAGTCTGTGAACTGCACACCCAGAAACTGTTGCCCACAAACATGAATCTGATATTAAAGCGCAGGCATATCATTTCACACCCATTACCTTTCAGGGTAAGAAGCTTTATACAAAGAGTATAAAGACACAAAGAAAAAAAATTAAAAGGCAGGAGATAGAAAAAAAGAAAATCCAGCTACATCAGCACTAGTTACTAAATTCCTCAATGCTTCTCTAACTTGCAAAGCAATCTTGCTTTTACCATACGTTACCTAATAATTTTATTGTTCAAATGTCTCATCTCTCCAGCAAAATCACTTTTCTTGGTCTTTATTTTGTTCCTCGTTATTTCTCTCTTTATGATCAAACTATCACAACATGCTTACTTCATATAGTCACTTGCTTTTGTATTACTCTTATTCTCTTAGCACTCACATTCCTCTGCTCTGAGCTTTCTTGATATATGCAACCGTCATGTTCCATTTAATAAAATAGACAGAAGTAAATCTTATACCTAGCTACTTTATAGATTTTTTTAAAAAAAAAGACTACATACTATCTATTTTTAACAATATTTGCATGTCATCATTTACTCACTTAGAAAACATTTTCTCATCTATTTTTTTGTTTTATACACACACAAACTTGCAACTGTTCACTCCATTTTCCCTGACGAACACATTTATTTCAGTCTTTGATACATTAATTTTCAGATCTTTTATTCCTTGTTGTATTGTATATCTATTAAAGATTCGCTGAAAACCAGATTTTAAGCAACAAGCTATAGATTTTTGTCCCTCTACACTTTTATCATCATAAGCTTTTCATATACTTTTAATCCACAACATATTCTTCCAAGCAAGGGGACATCATCTCAGTGCTAAATATTGCCAGGCATCTCATCTACATTTACATAAATTTTATTTTCATCAAATGCCACTGTTAATTACATTCAGCAAAACTCCACAAGAATGTGGAGTTTCCCATTCTTGCAAAACTTTCCAAATTCACATCTATTCATTTATCATGTTTTAATATCTCTCAATATACACCATCTACATTTACAGCCTTAACAATTGTTCAACAGCTTCATTTTTACCCTTCCCTTTCATCATTTTTAAACCCAAACATTTATATCATTATCCAGCTCTTGACATCAACAGCATTTCCCTACACCACCTAAAATATTATTCCTATCTACAGTATCTCTGACTTGAGCTGCATTGCAAATAATTTCGTAGGTTTCGGTTTCATCCTCTCTGTTGAAGACTTCTTGCTTAGCCTTTTTTCTTAGTTTTACAATTAATTTTTATTTCCATCAAAACTGTTCGGCATGTTTGCTACCTCTGTTAATCTTAATCATTTCCCTGTTTTCTTTGACCATTCTGTATTACTGGCTTTAGAGGCAACTGGGCAAATGGATGCAGGCAATCAGAGGCAGCCATCCTGACCCCTTACCTGCATGGCTTTTATCTGCTGGGGCAGGATGGCCATGGACATGACCTGGCCAGGCATCTGTCCCGGAACAGTCTGGGCCTGGGAGACCATGGGCTGGGGAGGAAGCGACTGGGATGCTGCCTGGGCCACCTGCTGCTGCATTGATTGTGGGGGGGGTGGCTGAGGCGGCGGTTGCGGCGGTGCCTGCTGCTGCTGTTGGGCCTGAGCGGCCTGAGCGGCCTGCTGCTGCAGCTGTTGCTGCATCTGAGCAATTCGCTGCAGTTGCTGCTGCTGCTGCTGTTGCATCTAAAGTCAGACATGCAAGAGAAGGAAGTGTTATCAGGAAGGCCCCGGAGAGGCTTTGCTGTGCTGGAGAGACAGGAGCTGCACCAAAGTTCAACTCGGTTCCTTTTTCTGCATTCAGGAGCGGATTTCAGAGCCAGCTATGAAAATACAGGGCCCTCTTTCCCTTGGGCCCCCTGAGTGGAGCAGAGAAGACCCAGTCAGACTGATGGCTTCAGGGGAGCCAGCCCAACCCCTTCCCACCATGCCCACGGGAGCTGGCTTGGCCAGTCCTCGGCCACCAGAGCCATCCTGTCTCCTGCTGGTGGGCAAGAGAGAGAGGGTGACGTTGAAGCTTTTGCTCTCACCTGCTGCTGGCTTTGTTGATGCAGCTGCAATTTGAGCATTTGCTGCTGCTGCTGCTGCTGCTGGACCACCTGCATTTGCTGCTGTGCAACTGCTGCTGCTTGCTGCTGCTGCTGCACCTGGAACTGCTGTTGCTGCATGACTGATTGCTGGGCCTGGAACTGCTGCTGCTGCTGCTGCAGAGCAGCCTGCTGCTGCTGCTGCTGCTGCTGGAACTGCTGCTGCTGCTGCTGTGCAGCCATCTGCTGCAGCTGGAGCTGGGCTGAAGAGACAGTCGCAAGGGGCCACATGCTGAAAGCACCCCAAGACGCTTCGGGTGTGTGTGAAACCTCTGACTCTGCACAAGGGGGACCCTCCGAATTGGCTGCCGTCACCTCCCTGGACCTCACAGTCTTCCAAGGCTTCTGAGAGGCAGGGGGATTGCTTGGCGAGAGAAGCA
Organism: Ptyas mucosa; assembly: GCA_012654045.1. NCBI lineage: Eukaryota > Metazoa > Chordata > Lepidosauria > Squamata > Colubridae > Ptyas > Ptyas mucosa. The sequence goes on along the minus strand of WNWU01000060.1, from coordinate 517,409 downwards.
AAGCTTCAATGTTGATGGGCAAAGGAGCAGCCATAGGGACACCTTTACTCCCCAGGATTGTTATCAGGTCCTTGGGCTTCACAAGAGGTAGTTACACTGGCGTGCTTAGAAGCTTTGCTTTCAACGGTGCTCACAAGGGGATTAAATAAATATTCTTTATTGACAGAATCTGTGCAAGTGTTCAGAGAGGAAGACACTGAAACAGCCCTTTGGGCACTCCCGAAATGCCCCAGCATCCCTAGAAGAGGAAGCTAATCTCTCATCTAATGGTACTTTAGTCTCTCTAATCCCAATTATGGGCTTCCTACTATATGAGCAGAACTTCTCTAGGAAATAGCTCAACGTTTTGCAGTTAGAAACCATGGGATTTGAAATAACCTACATACAGCACTGAGCAATAGAATTTAGACATATATACGGCTTTACAGTGCTTTACAACCCTAAGTGGTTTACAGAATCAGCGTATTGCCTTCAACAATCTGGGTCTTCATTGAGCAGTGAGTTAGCCCTGTAGTACTGCATTCTAATCACTGCGCCACCACAGCTCTATATCCTTAGCTTCTGCCATGAACAGTTCTTATAAGCTAGAAATATATTTTAACTCTTTTTTTAAATCTGCAATTGTATTCAGCAATGTAAAATGAGAGAACATGCATACAAAAATTCCCTTCTCACCCTTGTGGGTTGTCTTGTCTTCCTCAATCTCAGGTCCCCTCCCAGGGGCCTAGTGGTTTCAAGGTTCTGTGCAGGATCTTAGGAGTCCCTGCCCCAAGTGCTCCTGCCACCCTTGGGACCACTTATGCCACTTATTTCCACATCCTATCCAGTTCCTCCTTCAGGCCTTGGTCCATCTTCCTGCTACTTGGCTACATCTATCACCACTGTGTCTTCTGGTCTACCAGCAGGCTAGTACTTGCCTGTTTGTCTGGATCTGGTAGTCCCACGGAATTTTGGCCTTCTTGTTTTACACAACCTCCTGTGGGATCTCCATCTAGACTTGGTAAAGACTAGCCCATATTCCATACAGGTGTTCCTGTACACAAGTCCAGCTACTTGGTTTTGCCCCTCAGTGGGCAGGTTTCTGTGACTATAGCCCCCGTCTTTACAAATGCAAAGTGGCAGCTCTCTCTGGACAATGGAAAAACAAAAACAAAAGGAGGAGAGGATGGCAACGAAAAAGGGGTAAGTGAGCAGGGATTTTGAATAAATGGAATAAAAGCCCCTCTTCCCTCACTCTTTTTGACTAATTTAAATTCACTCGCTAATAGGGTGGATGAAATACTTCTTTTAAACAGATGCAACTCTGATTTTTAAAACTCAGCAGCCCTCTGTTTCACGGAAACCTGGCTAAGTGAGTCGATTGATGAAAGCAGCCTGAACATCCCAGGGTTTCAGATTCAGATGGCAGACAGAATTGCAGAAACATCCGGTAAAAATAAGGGAGAGGGTCTCTGCTTTTATATAAACAACAGATCGTATAAAAATAACTACACTAAAGAAATTCTGTGATGTGTGATGTGGACTTAAGAGATATTAATTATCATCTTAATTATTCATCTTAAAAAAGATGAAAATTTGAAGATATGGCAGAGGGGTATTAATAATTTTGTTTGGGCAGAATAAAACAAAAAATAATGCAGGATATACGTGAAAGGGGGTGCCTTTCAAAATGCCCAATCTAAGACTATACTATGAGGCAGCTGCCCTATCAGCAATTAGTGATTGGATGAATTTAACAGAGGAAAGAATATAGAAGGATATGATTTGCTTTATGGTTGGCATGCTTACTTAATATATGACAAGAAAGTGGACAAGATTTTTAAAGGTCATATATTGAGTTCTTTATTGCGTGTCTGGAAAAAGTACCAGTATAAATTGAATGATAAGTTACCAATGTGGACAATACCTAGACACGCGATAGAGAACACAAGTGTAGAGCAAAAACAAGATAAGATTACATATAGAGAGCTTCTTAACAAGGAAAGAGGTACATTACAATTAAAATCTTTGAATCAATTAAGGGAAGAAAGGATAATTAAAACATGGTTTCAGTATGGACAGCTGCAGGCTAGATGGAGAGAAGATCAAAAAATTGGTATCTTGAAGGAGGATGAGAACTTGGTAAAACAAATTAGAAATCAAAGTCAAAGGCATATAAAAGGGTTGTATAATGCATTGGTTGAAATAGACTCAGAAACGGAGTTAGTTAAGGATTGTATGATAAAATGGGCACAAAATATTGAAGAACCAATAATGATGGAAATGTGGGAAAAAATATGGGTTAGAAATGTAAGGTTTACATAAGCCCAAAATTTAAGAGAGAACTTTTATAAAATGTTTTATAGATGACATCTAGACCCTAAAAAGCTAGTCTGTATGTACTCAAGTTTGCAACCAAAGTGTTGGAGATGTGAATGTGATGACGCTACATATTATCATATATGGTGGACATGTAAAAAAATTAAGGCATTTTGGATAAAAATATGGTGGATTATTCAAAACATTTTAAAGAAGAAGATAAAATTTACCCCACAGTTCTTTTTGTTGGGTATAATTACAGACTGTATGGTTACAGAAACTAAGTTGATTTTAAACTTAGTAACAGCAGCCAGACTTTAGGTGGCGCAGTACTGGAAGAAGGAAGATTTACCTACTATTGAAGAATGGACATTAAAAGTATCAAATTTAGCAGAGATGGCCAAAATTTCAGCATACCTGAAGGACCATTCAAATGAAAGATATATATTGGAATGGAGAAGATGGATAGACTATATTCAAAACAAGTATCGAACTAAAAAGTTTCAAATAGCATATGAATGAAAATAGAATTTAAATTTTTTTTTGAACCATGTTTTGTTAGTTTAAAGGGAAGTTAAAGACTAAGATGGAGTATGGAATTTATAGAAGGAGAGCATATTTTAGTTTATGTTTGTTAAATGCTATACCCTGTATTTGATCTGAGAAGTCCAGAGTGGGGGGAAGAGGGAGGGGGGTTGGAGGGGGGAGGGGGAGGGAGGGAAGGGGGGGAGGAGGGATGGGGAAAAATGGTTGTACTCTTTGATAAAACTTTTTAATTAAAAAAAAGAGATATTAATTATCAATTGCAACCCATTTTATTCTCCATGAGAGCTTTCCACATTTATTCTATTTGCAACGTACATTCCTCCACAAGCTTGCCTAAACAATGCATTAAAAACTTTAGCTGACCAGATTATGTGGGCTCAAGAGAGATGCCCAGACTCGCTCCTCATTGTGTTAAGAGATTTCAACAGTTTAACTTAAGCCAAGAAACTTTCAGCATGTCAACTGTCTTACTGGAGGCAAGTATACTTCAGACCACTGCTGCACACCATTAAAAGAGGCTTATGGGTCTTTATCATGAGCAGCTGTAGACGCTCTTGATCATTGTATGATTCACCTTGAACCTGTTTATAGACAAAGGCTTAAAACCATAAAACCAACAATTAAATTAGTGGCATTTTGGACTAAGGAGACAAAGTTAAAGCTACAGGCTTGCCTTGACTGCACAGATTGGAACATTTTCAAAGATACCTCTGCAGGCTTGGATGAACTCAGATACTGTAACATCATGTCAGTTTTTGTGAAGACCTATATGTGCTTACCAGAAACCTGCAAATACACAGTAACAACAAGCCTTGGTTCAAAGCTAAACTCAAGCAGCTACGTCATGCCAAAGAGGAAGCGTACAGGAAAGGAGACAGAATGCTGTACAATCAGGCCAGAAATGTCTTCACAAGGGAGATCAGAAGAAAGAAGCTACTCTGAAAGACTGAGGAATCAGCTCTCAACAAATGAACCAGCAAATGGAGGGGGGGGGAGGATATAACTGGTTACAGCAAACCGCCTTTCCATGCTGAAGGGAATCGACAACTGGCAGGTGACCTGAATGTGTTTTACTGTAGGTTTGAGAGGAAACCACTGTCACCTATTTCCATCTCAGATACACCAACAACAGCCAAGCCTCCTACAACTGACCCCACCCCTTTGGGCCTGTCACCTCTGGTGATCACAAAAAGATGTGTGAGATCTATTGCAGAGTCAAAAGCCTGGAAAACCACCAGGCCCAGACAAGGTAAATCCTCCTTGCTTGATCATTCCAGATATTCTTCTAACTAAAGTGATTCAGCTAGCCATGCCTGACCACACTTGTAAGTGGATCATAAGCTTTCTAACAGATAGGAAGCAGTAAGTAAAGCTAGGCAAAATCACATCAGATAGAATTAGCACGGGGGGGGGGAGAGCAGGGCTGTGTGCTCACTCCACTTCTCTCTATATATCAATGACTGCATCTCAAATGATCCCTCTGTTAAAAGTACTGAAGTTTACAGATGATACAACAGTGATTGGTCTCATTCGAGACAACAACAAATCTGCATACAGACGGGAAGTTGAACAACTAGCCTTGTTGTGCAGCCGAAACAATCTTGAACTGAACACACTCAAAACTGTAGAAATCGGAGAAGCCCTCCTATTCTACCACCTCTTACAATTCTAGACCACACAGTATCAACATTGGAGACCTTCAGGTTTCTAAGTTCTATAATGTCTCAAGACTTAAAATGGACACCTAACATTAGAAACATCATTAAAATGTTCTTCCTGTGCCAACTCAGAAAGCTCAGACTGCCCAAGGAGCTGCTGATAACAGCTCTATAGAGGAATTATTGAGTCTGTCATTTGTACCTCTGGTTTGGCATTGCAACAAACAAGATAGACACAGACTTCAACAGACAGTTAGGACTGCAGAAAAAACAATTGCAACCAGTCTGCCTTCCACTGAGGACCTGTATACTGCACAAGCCAAAAAGAGGGCCGTGAAAGTATCTACAGACTCTTCACATCCTGGACATAAACTGTTTCAACTTCTTCCCTCAAGACGATACTATAGGGCACTGCACACCGAAACAACCAGTGTGTGTATGAGCGCTTATACACACACATAGTATATGTATGTATATAGGCCTATGTGTATGTCCACCCTAAATAAATGGCACCATACTATTTTGCTTAATCTATTTAAGCCAATAATTTCCCAGTTTTTCCCTTTCTCCATAATGCCTAACATATTTATGCAATAATCAAAATATTGTTAATATTTGATAAGATCATATTTAGCACAACTAAACTTCTCTATTGATCTAGAAAGAGATAGAAGTTACAAAGCTGTCCTAATTAACTTTCTCCTTTGAAAATTTATTTGAACTCAGTTCTTCTTTTTCAGATGAAGTATAAGTAATAACATGACATCATATCAATGTTTTTGGAGTTCTATAATGAAGAGAGGGACAACTTTGTCTTTCAAAAGACCCTCCTGCATTTCTCTACAGAAGTGAAGTGTTCATAGTTCCGGGGAGGCCCCCCACCAATCCCAACCCCATCAGAGGGAGCCTCCCCCCAAGGCCAGGGGTCTGTCTCAAACACTTACTCGGTTGGCTGGCGGCAGGGATGTTGGGGATGCCGTGAGGGGCCATCCCAGCAGGTCCAGGAGGCTGCTGCCCTGGGAGATTCATTGGCTGTCCCATGGGGGGCCCAAGCCCGCTCATCCCGGCCAGGGAGGCCCCCTGAGGACGAGAAGCCATCCCCATGGCCCCTGGTCCTGCTGGAGGACCCCCCGTCAGGTTCTGCAGTGCATTCATTGGGTCTGGGGAGAAAAAAACAGACAAGTGCATCTGCTCTGCTCTGCTCTGTCAACACAGCTGAAGATGCAGCCACTCCCCTCCTGACCCGTGCCAGACCCCGACCCGTCTTCCATGAAGCAGAGTTCTGATTCTGGCAACCCCGGAAGAGCCTGAAGGGGTATCAGAATGCATTTTTCAGAGCCCATTTCCTCTTTCCATCTAGCAGCCTCAGGCACCCCAGGAGACCTACCCCTCCAGGCTGGCCTTCACTTTCTGGCCATGACAAAGCGGAAAAGGCCCCGGAATCGTCACTACAAAAGAAGGGGACAAAGAAAAGGGGGCTCCTTACCGCTGACGGAGGCCAGAGACTTCTTGTTGTCTAGGAAACAAAAAGGGTAACAGTTGCACACATACAGATTTAGGGAACGACCTGCCTGGGCCAACAGGGCTTCTGCTGGGGAACATGGGTCTTTCCTTTAAGGCAGGAGTCCTTTTAAATCTAAAATCTTGGGCTCTTCCTCCAATGGACTTCTCGGCCCAAAACAAAGTCCCATTTGTGAGGATGTTTGTGGGCTCTGAGTTAATGCCAATATCCCTCATTCCCCGGAAGACTCATTTTCCGGGAAAGAAATATTAGACCAACTGAAACGAGCTGAGTGATTTACATAACCACTATTATTACAAAGGAAGCTCAAAGGTAAAGGAGAGTGTACACCTTCCCCTCAAAGCTACTAAAGCCCTTCAAAGGAGGACTTGGAACTGTGGACCTGGCTTTCTCATCCCTCATTTTCAGCATCCTTCCTTCCTTCCTCCCCTCCCCTCCTAGAACTCAGTATTAGACAATTCTGCTTTGGGTTTCTGGGGACTGAGACCAGGCCCAGCTACAGTGCTTTCTCCGCTGTTGGGAACCGGGCTCCAAATTCCAACTGTGGAAGGGTTTGGGGGGGGGGTTAAGACTTGATGTGAGCTCCCCATTCTGGCTCCTTGCCAGCCAGGAAAAATGTCCTTAAGCCAATCCACAGAAATACGAAGGGCTACTTACGAATATCCCGGAAATGGATGATGAGTCTTGCCACGAGAGAGAGATATTCGTCCTAGAATTAGAAAAGGATACAGGTTACAGTGACAGAGGGGAAGCCAGCTGAGCTGGGGGGAGGGGGGGTACTGTCCCTGTTCTGACCCTTCGGCTTCCCAGCCGCTTACAGTCTCCCTGCTCCTTAGTCCGGCACCTTCACCACTAGGATACACTTCCTTTTGGCCTGGGGATGGGGAGGAGAATATTCTCTCCTTAAGAGGAGTTTCCAACATACAAGCAGAGGCTCCTTTTCAGAAACTTTAATCCCATCCTGCGTAGACCTCCTCCTCCTCCTCCATGGCCCCAGGCTGAGAGCAGGAGCCCTGGCAGGCAGGGAAGGGCCGCCCCTCTCCACAGCTGATGTGCCCCAGAGGGAACCCGTGCGCGGAGGCTGCCTCATCTGCAGGGCCACCGGCCAGTCAGCTTCTCCTTGCAGGGGGCTCCCTCCCATCCCTCCCCTCCAGCAAAGAAAGGAACTTCTTACCCGTGTTTTGGCCTTCATGAAAACGTGGTTTTCCATTTCTTTGCTGGTCTTATTGTGAGCAACGCCAGCCTTTCTCATGGCATCTTCACTGCAAGAAACAAGAGTCTGCTCAGGTTTGCAGGGGCAGCCTGGGACAGATTTCCAATATTTAGGGCACGGCTCTTGTTAAGGAATTCGCAGAGCAACCCTAGAGTAGCAAGGGTGTGCACATGAAAGCGACTGAGAGCAGTTGTGAATAATCACAGCCAACACACAGACACACTGAGTTGTGTTTACTTTTAGGAAATAGCAATAAGGCACAGTCCAATAAACAGTCCAGGTCATACACAGATAAAGCAGTAGATAGTAAAACAATATTCCAATAACTAAGTCTTATTACCAGTCATACCCAATAAACAGTTGCAAACAGTAGCAAACACAGCAGAGATCAGTAATGTTCAGCAAAGAGCAATAATGGTCAGCAAAGAGAAATAATGATCAGCAGAGAAGAAATTAACCATGTTTCAAGCTCCCTCTTAAGGACGTTGGCTACAGAGCTAACCAATCAGGACACAGTATGATGCAATACAGCAATACAGTCTTAAAGCTATATTGAGGTTTATATTTATTTATTTATTATTTAAATTTTTATACTGCCCTTCTCCCGAGGGACTCAGGGCGGTGCACAGCCAACAATAAAAGTTGCCAACCCAACAAGTTGCCAACCCATATTGCCAACCCAACAAGTTAGGTAATTATCATTTCCTAACAGCTCTTGTGAATGGGGCCTGGCGCTTCACCTGGCTTCTCTTCATGGCTGCTATAAAGAAACACTCTGGAAACAGCTATGGATTTTGCTCAGTAGGTTTTTTCCCCAGCTATAATGAACTCCTGGGAAGATTGGTGGCCAAAGCCCCTTCGCTGCTGGTCAAGGCATGGATATGAACCAAGGCAGCAGTTTCCTTTTATTTATTCATTTATTTTTATTTTATTTTTATATCTACATCAACATCAATACGTCAATACATGAACAGTGTAGCATCTGGGTATCATTCATTTTGATACAAATAACAATACTAATATCAATAATATTTGTTACATTAATTAAGCTTACATACTCCTATATTAATACTCCTATTTGCATTAAGATAGAAACCATTATGTAATTATTCAATATTTCAATGTATCATTCTAATGCCAATTACATTGTTTAAGCATGCATAATACTATCTTTCAACCTCTAATCTTTCCATTTAATTCTTTAATTTATTCTATTTAATCAGGCCATGCTTACTAATGCTAGTATAGTACACAAATTGTATTAAAATAATTCTCTTACTCCATCCTCACAACAATCACCATATTATTTAAACATACATATTAAATCTATCTTTCAACCTCTAATCCTCCGTTTATTACTTTTATAATATTTATATCTTTATTTCTACTTCTATTCTAACTTTTAATCAGGCTCCCAGGGGAAAACCCCCCAAGAAATAACCTTTCCTTTCTATCCTTCATCTCTTGCCTGTTTTAATATTTCAATTCTTATTTGTTTTTTGGCATACCTCCCATACGCCTCTCTTGGATCTTTGTCTCTATCTACCTCTGCATTTTTACTGTTTAGTCTAAGTATTCCTCCCATCTCAATCCTCTTATGCTGCCAAGCCTCCAGGGTATCTGCCCAAACCCCTATCTCCTTTTCAATGGTATCTTTCCATTCCATTTTTAAATCTCTTCAGATACTTTTCCCCTGGTTTGTTTCATTAATCATTATGGTCTTTATAATCCTCTCTTCTTGTTTTGCTTGCTGACTTATCTGTTCTGTCTTTTCCTCCATTCTTTCCGTTGTCTCCTCCCTCTCCTGGGCATCTTGGTCTTTATTCATTGTCCTTTGTAGAATAGTTTCTGTTTTCCCATCTATGCTTTGCATTAAATTGTTTATCTCCCTAACGTTCATTGTCATGAGAGTCCTTAATGCTTTTGGCTCTTTCCTGAATGGATGCCAGGACTTCTCCTGCACGAGCCCCATTCGCTTCCCGCATAGCACAGCCCACGCTCCGGCCCCAATCGGGTCGCCACGCAGAAGACGCTTCCTTGCCTAAAAGCAACAAGGGGCTGGGACAGCCCCAGGAACTGCAGCTGCACAGGCTCACTTGGGCCAAGAAGCCACGGCCCACGCCACTGTTCACGGAGATAAAGTCTTCTCCGGCAGGAGGAATTCTGGGTCAGGGCCTCTCAGTGTGTTGGATTGGGGAGGGGGGAATCAGAGGAAATCTGAGGAAACAGGTTGCTCTATGTCATGCAGATGGCAACCAGCATGTTGGAGGCCATCTGGAAGCCCACCAGTAACCACTTCCACCCACACCACTTCACTCTGAATGAGCTGTGGTTTCTGGGTAGTCTCCAAGAGTGCCTTCATCCACTGTAACACCTGTTCTCTTCTATAGGTACATGTCATAATTCATAAAGGAAGTTGACTAAGCCGCGTGTGGCCATGAGTAGGGTACCATGATCCAAGAAAAGGCACAATTAGTACACAGATAGATCTTGGCCATAGCTGCTATCTGCTTCCTCAAGCAACAGCTATCATTCCAGGAAGAAAACCAAACTGCACGCTGCCACATGGGGAAATGCAACTCCACTGAAAAATGAGTAATAAATTCCTGGAACCAGATGGTCTTCAGCTTCAATTTATTTCTTCCCATCCAGACCTGAACAGCGTCTAGAAACTGAGACAACACACTGACCTTACTGTGTTTGGTCTAGATGGATACCATGATTGATGGTAGCTAAGGCTGCTAAGAGATCTGAATTTGATGTGAATCTGGAGTCAGTCAAACCACAATGGTTGCACCATCCCCATTCTGGCTCCATTACAAATGCAATCTATTTATTCATTTGTTAAATGTATTTGTCACCTATCTTGCAATGGGGCTACTCCATCTCCAGGCATTTAGTGCAAAGAAAGATAAAGTTGGAGGAACAATTATAAGCCCAGAAAATGTTTGCTAATGACAAAGTCTTGAATAACTGTCTTAGCTTTCTAGGACCCCAAGTAAGCAGAGAACATCTGCATGTCACCAGTATTGAAGCTATTCCTGCTCTTTGAGGACAGCAAACCAGAAAGTTTTAGACATCTCTTTACATTGCTAGCTGATTTAATTGAAATTGAGCACATTTACAGAATGCCCTGACATAAATATTGATACTTGCTTTGGTGTCATAGTGAAGGCATCAGACTAGAAACGGAGAGATGGTGAGTTCTAGTCCTGCCTGGGCCAGTCACTTTCTCTCAGCCCTACGAAGGAGGCAATGGCAAACCACTTCTGAAAAACCTTGCCAAGAAAACTGCAAGGATTAATCCAAGCAGTCTCTGAGAATCAGACATGGTGCAACGGAAGGGGGAAAAACCATAAACATTGAAGGCTGGAATCACTTTGATTACTGCCACTATTGTTTGCTACTACAAGAGAAAATATTCTGTGTCGATTCTGACAAGATTCAGTGAACTCTCAGTTAAAATGGGGTTCCAGCAACTGAAGCATAAAATACCCACTTCTACCGCGCTGCCAAAGCTGTAGCACAAATGTGCTGCACCAGCTTCCAAGGGGATTTTTTTAAAAAAATCATTTTGTTTCTGTTTTATTGTTGTAAGCCACCCAGAGTAGCCCTTTTTGTGTTTTGAGTGGAATGTGAAAAATACCAGATGTGATTTATAAAAATTAACTGGAGTCATGACACGTCTTAACTCCTTCTTAGGATAGCCAGCTGAATAAGAAGCATTTGGGAGTCAAAATGGTATCATCTGCAAATAAATTTAAAAGATACATACGTCTTATCTCTCACTTTCACCCCACAAATCTGATTATTGGAGTGCTATTACAATGCTTCTGTGGCTAGGTTAAATAATAAAGGCTATAAAAGAGGCATCTGCTTGGTGCTGCTTAAAATAGTAAAGGGATATGAATCATAGCTGCTTAATCATATCTGAGTTTGGCTATAAATATGTTCAATCATCTTAAGAAAACGGTCCCAAAATTAAATTTAATGTTAGTTTTACAAATAGTATTTCCAGGGAATCAAAAGCTTTAGGTATATCTTAGGTACATCTAAGGAACAAATGGCTAGGGAAGTTTAATTTGACTAAATTGTAAAGTAATAATTTACAGTTTACAGATCCCCAGGGTTTGTACTTCCGTAGGAATAAATCTTTGGGTTACCGTGAGATCCAGAGAGATTCTGCGCCTGTCCTAAAAACATTTATTTCCGAGCAAGAATCCGCAACAGGTCGTAACCCGAATCTGAGGGAGGGGCGTTCAGGTATCCTGACAAGCCTGCCTGCAAGACGGGCCAAACCTCACCTGCCGCCACTTCCCACCTGGCCGGGCCCCTCCCTGCAGGTAAGGCGCAGGGGGGAAAGAGGGCGGCTCCCCTCCCTGCCGGACTCCCTCACCCGAGGGCGGCGGGGGCTCTGCGCTGCCTCCCACCCTCCCACCGGGGCCCGGCAAGCAGCTGCGTGGCGGGCGGCCTCCCGCGGGGCTCTCGCCCAGCTTCGGCCTCAGGCCGGCCAGCCGCCTCCCCCACGCCCCGAGCCCGCCCTTCCGTCGGCCCAAAGGTCGGGCCACGCGGGGATCCCCGAGAAGCTCCGCAGGCCAGGGCCAGCCCCCCCGCGGGCCCCGCCACTCACTCACATCTGGCTGACCAGCTTCTGCCGGAAGTTGGCGCTGCGCCACTCGCCGTCCTCCATCCCGCCGCCGCCGCCGCCACGGGCGCCCGAGCCAGAACGCCTCCGCAGGGCCGCCGGAAGTGGGTGGGCGGGGTCGCGCGGCACGCCGGGAAGTGAAGTTCCGCAGCCGCACTTCCTGCTTCCGCCCCGGCCCACTCCGCGGGTGGCGGGCGGAGTCTGTGGCGGCGCTGGGCGGGCCAGCGGAGCCCCGTCTCCGGCCAGGTAGGGGCGGCGGGGGAAGGCGGGCGCGGGCGAGGCCGGCCTGTGCAAAGAGCCCGTGGCCGGCCCGCCGGTGGGGCCGGAGAGACGCGGCGGGGGCGGACTTCCCCGGCCAGCCGCCCGGGAGGCTGGAAGGAGCAGGCAGAGCCCCCGCGGGAGGCCCTTCCAGGGAGCTGCTCCCGGCCGAGCGCGGCTCCCAAGTGCCCGGGAAGCCCCGCCGAGAGGTCGGGAGCCGGAGGAGGGTGTCGCGTGACCCCCCCCCATCACACCGGGCCCTTTTGTGCCGCTGGGTGCAGAAGCCCTCGGGGGGCCTTGGCCGCTCCTGCCGTCTCTCCCCTCGGGAGGGCTTCCCCGCTGCTCCCCGGGGGAGGAGGCGCCCGGGAATAGCCCAAGAAAAGCCCCCAATGGGGGGGGGGGGGGGGGCGGCAAAACCAAAGTCCAGCCACGCAAAGCTTCCTCTGTAGATGCAGCAGGGAATGTTTGGGAGGGAGCCAGGCAGAAACGGCGACCGAAGCTGGCTCAAAATGCAGGCAGGTTTGTTTTGCTAAGACAGGAGTAGTTCCATCTCAGAAGATCCTAAACCAGGTTTTAACGAACAAGCTATACATTTTTGTCTCTCTACACTTTGATCACCGCAAGCATTTCATACAGGGTAGATAAAAATCGATGGTTTTTTTTTAAAAAAATTAAGAAATCGGATTTTTTTTATTTTTATTAAATTTATTTTAATAAAATGCTTTTGGAGTAAAAATCTAATAGTTTTCTATTTAAGATACATTAATAATTTAGTTTATTCAGCATGAAATGGAGCTTAGTTGTGTAGCATGAGGCCATATATTCTGCAATATTGGGTCCGTCAGTGAGTCAACAGCGGGTCAGAGGAGGACATCGTCTGGGCGCTAAAGATTACCAGGCATCTTGTCTACATAAATTTTATTTCTATCAAATGCCACTCTTAATTACATTCAGCAACACATCTTAAACTCCACATTCTTGTAAAACTTTCTGAATTCACATCTATTGACTTGATCATGGTTTAACATCTCTCAATATACATCATATAAATTTGCAGCTTTACAATTGTTCAACAGCTTCATTTTTACCCTTCCCTTTCATCATTTTTAAACCCAAACATTTATATCATTATCCAGCTCTTGACATCAACAGCATTTCCCTACACCTTCTAAAATATTATTCCTAGCTATTTCCCAGCAGGAAATGTTTGGGACAGAGCCAGGAAGAAACAGCTACCAAAGCTTTTTAGTAAGAAAGATGATAAACTATATTTGTTTATTACATTTCTGAATGGCCCATCTCCCTCAGAGAGGGACTTTGGACAGTGTACAATAAAACAAAGCATGAAAGAGCGTATATAAAAGTTGAAAAAAATTAAGGGGAGGCAAGAGATTAAAATTAGTTGAAAGGTTAAGGGGAGGATTAACCAGCCCCATGGGTGAGTAATCCCCAGGGCTCCCACTGCAAGGCCACAGAGCCACGTCTTCACTCCTTTTTGGAAAACCCAGAGAGTTGGGTGCTGCCTTACCGCCAGGGTAAGAATATTCCACAGGATGGGAGCAACAGCAGAGAACAGCCCTCTTCCTAGACTGTGCCAGTGGAAGTTCTTTAACTGACAGGGTCTGCAACATACCTTCCCTTCCTGACCAGGTGGGTGGGACGACCAGGATGGGTGGGGCGAAGGCAGTTTCATAATTAGCCTAGCCCACGCCATATAGGGCTTTGTGAGTCACAACCAATACCTTGAATTGGACCTGGAAGCAACTGGCACCCAATGCAGCTCACGGAGCATAGGTGTTCTTTGGATCCCTAACATTGGCTGCATGGCCATATTTTGTACCAGCATGGGGTAGCCGCAGGTAGAGCATATTGTAATAGTCTAAGCGGAGATGACCAGGACATGAGTGATCGAGCAGAGGTCCTCCCTATCCAGGAAAGGAGGATATATTTAGCACAACACACGAAGCTGAGCAAAGGCCCTCTTGGCCACAGCTGCCACCAGATTTTTGAGCAGGAACTGTCAGTCCAGGATGACCCACAAGTTACACACCAGATCTATATGGGGTAGTGCAACCCCATCATAAACTCCTGGATGCAGAAGTCCTTAGCTGAAGTCTATTGTTCTCCATCCAGGCCCCCACAGCCTCCAGGCACTATAAAAGGGCATCCACTCACTTCACCTTGGATAGAGATACCATATATAATTAGGTATCAGGTGGTTTCATGTAGATGTTAAAAAGGAGTAGAGAGAGCCCTGTGGCACCCCGCAAGGCAGAGGCTGAGAGCTGGACCTCTCCCTCCCTATCAACACTGATTGGGATTGAGCTCAGAGGAAAGAGGTGAATCAGTGCAGAAGTATGCATTCCACCCTGAACTCCCTAAGGTCACCATAGTTCATGGTATCGAAAGACATTGAAAAGTCAAGAAGAGAAAGGATGGATACACCATATTGATCCTGCTCTTGCCAGAGATCATCCATGAATGTAACCAATGCCATTTTGGAACCTGAAACCTGACTAAAAAGGATCCAGATAATCCATCTAAAAACTATTTAAAATAGCTTGGTGCTCTTCCAGAAGAGACCAACACCTAAATGGCTGTGTGATGACCCAGGGCACGGCACAGAAATAACACAAACAGCTAGAAGTTCATACCGCCCCTTTATTGCTCCAAATCTCCCCAAACGCTCCCATGTTTCTGGCAAGTCCCAGAGAAGGGTGATAACAAACCCCCGCACAAACCTCAAGCGGCTTCTGGCTGCAATTAGTCCAGCCCAGCGCTGTCTGCACTAAGGCTGCATGGCAATAAATCCAAATGTAATTGGCAAATCAAGGAGTTCAGGGAGCAAAAGATCCAGGAACACCAAAAGGAATGCAAGGACTCTTGGCAAGTTCAAACGTTGGCACGCAACACTTTAGGAATTCAGTGTTTGTTCCCGACAAGTGCCCCTTCCCATAGCGCCTCCTTAAGTCTCATTCCCCAGGTGGGCCTGGTGAAGTTAGGCGGGGCACTCTCCTCCCAAGTAGCCTGCTCAGTCTGTGCTGATTATGCCTTCTCTGCACTCTCTGAGCTCTTGGATCAAGAAGGGGTGGTCCTTGCTCTTCGTCTGTCTCTCGTGTTCATCCTGCCTCTGTTCCTCTGCCTGCAGGTCTTACTAATTCTGAAAAGCCTTGCCTGGACTGACTCGGCCCTTCCACAGTTTCCTCAAAGGCCAACAGAGCTGCCCTCTCAATCGCTGTCAGTTCTTTTTCCAGCTCATCTTCCCCCGCTGATTCAGACTCCATCGGGAGCATGACAGGCTGTTACAGAATACTGATCAGGTACAGAATACTGATCCAGGAGTCTTCTCCTTTGACCAGGCCAGAATGGCTGGGGGCAGGTGGCAGGGTCCATGGACTGAAGATGAAAGCAGCCTAATGTCGTCCCTGGAATCCATCATCAGTGAGGTGTCATTGGTTGTAGAACAAGACTTGTGTCAGTGGAAGGGGGAAAATAACACCAGAACAGCTAAAGATAAGTTTAGGCTGCCTCTGAGGCAGGATGGGGTGAGCCAAAGACTATACAAGTGGTAGACAAACCATTTCTGTGAGAAAGGCCATCAGCCTTCCACGCCTTTTTAGAGCCACAAAGCTCATTGATGAGTCACTTGGGGGGTTGCACTGGGCTGTCTTTTTGTGCCAAAATGGTTGGATTCCATTAATCTCTTTCTTTGTAGATAAGAACCTGCAATTTGTGTTCATGGCAATGGGCAATGAAAGTTTTGAATGAGAAAATCGGCCTAACAGAAACCAGTTGCTCCTCGGGGAACCCCAGTTGCTGTGCTCTCTGATTCCCAAGGAGGTTCTGCCCAGGATGGCGGGTCAGCAGGAGGAGATGGAGCCCCTCAAGATCTCCCTGGAGCCTTTCACCAAGAAGTGCTCCAGCAAGACCTACCATAGCGCTGGGCACTCCCAGACTCTGCTGAGTGGCCTGGGGGCTCTCCGGGACCGCGGCATCCTCTTTGATGTTGTTCTGCATGTAGAGGGGAAGACCATTGATGCTCATCGAATCCTCCTAGCTGCATCCTGTGATTACTTCAGGTCTGTGCCTGTAACAAAACTAAAATCTGAAATTGCTGGAAATGAGCAGTGGAAAAGTAAAACACGGCTGTTTGAAACTTTTATATGCTTAATGATTAAGCAAAGCTTCATCTAATTTAATCATTAGATTTAATCAAATTTAATCAAACCAAATTTAGCATTTATCTTCCCACTTCTTACCTGTAATCTGTTTCTGCCTGTTTAAGGCGTATTTGCAAAACGTGGATGTTGCTTGGTCCATTGCTTTGGCAAGGTTCTGTTTGTGTCTTCCTTTACAAAATTCTGCAATGGAATCAGTCAAAGGGAGCATGAAGAAATCTGTTCCCTTTTCAGTGCAGGATGCTGACATGGCTGCTCAGCCCATAATTAGAAGCTTTACCTAGAAAGAACTTCAAGTAACTAAATCAATGTTTTCTCTTACATAAACAGCTCTCACAATGGGCATCTAAAATTGCTGTGCGCTTTCCTGAAGTAAGTTGTAGCATATTCCCTGGAGGAAACAGAGCATTTGCTCCCTTCCATTTCCAGTTGTGTGGGCTGTAATAGTGTTTCCCTGTAATCTGTAGCTTGGGGAGCATGGGGGCTTAGTGATTAAATATGCTGAGCTTGTCAGTTGGAAAGCTGGCTGCCCGGGTTTGAGACCTGAGTGCTGCACTATGGGGTGAGCTCCTGTTACCTGCCCCAGTTCCTGCCCATCTAACAGTTCAAAAGCACGCAAATACAAGTAGATAAATAGGTACCATTTTGATGGGAAGGTAACAGCATCCCATGCATTGTGTAGTCGTTGGTCACATGACCATGGAAATACCTTCAAATAATGCTGGCTCCCTCGAGCAAGAAATGGAGATAAATACACACACACACACACACACACACACACACGAGTTGGATATGATTGGATAGAGGAAACCTTTATCTTTACCTTTTAATCTGTAGACTAAATATGCCCCCTTCCTCCCATGACTTAATCTCCAGGTCTTATCTTCCCATCACCATCCTGGCAGTTCTTCTCTTAGGCACCACAGTCTGTCACCCTTAAAATGCAAGGGATGGGATTCCAGATGCTGGAGAATCTCACCTGCACAGAATAGAGCCAAGCTTTTGTTTCCTGTAACCGGAGCATTGGGCATCTGTTAATGCAACCTGGCTTTGAATTGAGTTCCTGGTTCAAGTTCTCTTTGTCACGTACTAAGGCCATGGATCCCATGCCTTTGTGCTGTGTCTCTGTCATTCTGATCTCACTCGGGCTCTCTGCTATCGCTTAGCAAAGATGATGGCTCAGGGAGAAGTCCTAGAGGTGGCAAGCTGGTTGTGTGCAGAGGAGGTGATGTTGTGGAACCCAGCCTGACGTATCGTCCCACACATGCCTGAGTGGACCATAAGAGTTGGGTCCTCCTGTCAGCACATCTCGCCTTGCCACCTCTGTAGGAAATAGGGCAGCGCAAGGATGAGTTTAAAAATAGCATTATGGGATGTTCATTATACTTTTCATTGGGAGAAGTAACTGAAAGAAGATCTTTCCTTTTCTAGGGGAATGTTTGCTGGGGGACTCAGAGAAATGGAACAGGAAGAAATTCATATTCAGGGCATATCTTACAATGCCATGTGTAAAATCCTGAACTTCATATATACTTCGGACCTGGAACTTGGCCTAAACAATGTGCAAGAAATTCTAGCTGCGTCCTGTCAGCTACAGGTGAGCTTTGGCAGCTCTAAAAGATGTGAGAAGTGTTGGGGAAGAAGGGCAGCTTCCTCATTTATTAAGAGAGATCAGAGAGTTTTGTCAGTCTGCAACACAGCACACTTCTCAAGAACGGCACTGTGAGCCATAGATAGTCGAGACAGTTAGGGATCTGTCTAGCATATGAGCTAGTGGTGTGATAAAAAAATTCTTTTAAAATTTTTGAAATTCCTTTACATGATAAAGTAATAAAAAAGATCCCTAAATCTACTGGATCGTAGTGAAATCTGGTTATATGACCCTCAGGGTACCCTACCTCTATTGGTAGCCCATATAACAGCCCTTCCAGCCCCTCCCATTTTGGATCTTGCTGCCTTCCCACGTGTTAAAAAAAATGGTCCCAGCCTCCCAAAGGTCGCCCTTTCCTGCCTTTCAGGAGGGCAAACAAGCAGGGCCCCAACAGTGGATCTCAGTCTGTGGGCAGAATTAGAGGGCGCCATGCTTTTGGCACATAAGAGTGCTTTCAGTTGAGCATGAACCCAGGCTGGTAAAAATGCTGTGCTACGTCTGGAGATCCCGGCCTTTCTCCAGAGAGGCCCAGTGGTGAAAAAGCCCAAGCTGTGTCTGTAGGTCAAAGGCTTTATAATCGTCCAGCTTGGAGAGCTGGGCTCCTCTAGACCTCTTGGGGCCTGAAGTGGATCAGAGGGGCCTGGATGCTAAAACAAGCCGTGCAGAGGCTCCGTAAGGATTGGCAGGAGAATGCCTTGAAGTTGGAAGGGCTCCTAGAGCTGAGGAAGAGGGAGAGCGGCTCATGGAGGGATGGGGCAGGCAGTCGCATGATCTCAGGTTGACTGGCAGAAGGCGATACGGTGGGCCCATTCTCAGGGTAGGGCCTTTTCTGGCTCCCTGGGTTGAGCCCTGGTGCAGGTCAACAGATCCTCAGCTCCAGTTGCTGCTTCTAAATTCCAGGTCATTTTGCAACAAGGCCTCTCTCATTCAGGATCTTATCATAGATGAGAGAGTCAACTTGACATGCTTAAATGAACTGGGATGAACATTCCCCTCTTGGAAGATGCTTCTACCTGGATTTCAGGTGTGGCATCAGCAGCAACTCCAGCATCAGCAGTGAATTATTATTGTCATATGGCAGTCAGAGGCCCCACAACTTACTGGGTCTGAGATCCTGTTTCTGAGCTTGGGCTCCAGGGACCCGATGAGATTGTGGCTACTAAAGCAGCCTCTCTGTGGCACAGTGGCTTCCCTTTCTCCATTGGTGGCAGAGTTTCCCAGTCTTGTGGTGCTGAGAGACTGCATCCCTTGGCAGCTCAGGCATTCATGGCTACTCTGGATGCAAAGTTCACTGGCTTTCAAAAGAGCTTTAGGAAATGAAACAAAAGAGACACCTGGAGCACCACGGAAGATGAGGGAATCTAGCCTAACACATATAAGAGGACACATTAAGAACTGTGTTGTAGTAATAAAGGCAACAAAATGTAATTATTTTTCCACTGAAGTGCTAGCCAACAGCTCTAGTGACCTGATCTGAACTAGGAAGAAAAGAGTGAGAGGAACATCTGCAGAACTGCTGGGGGGATTAGTCAAAATCCTTGATGAATAATCACTTGGGTCCAGTCTAAGCGTGGCCCCAATTATGCATATTCTCTTGAGGTGACTGAGACACAATCTGGTTTAGTTACAGTCATGGCCGTAAATGTTGGCACCCCTGAAATTTTTCCAGAAAATGAAGAATTTCTCACAGAAAAGTATTGCAGTAACACATGTTTTGCTATACACATGTTTATTCCCTTTGTATGTATTGGAACAAAACCAAAAAAGGGAGGAAAAAAAGTAAATTGGACATAATGTCACACAAAACTCCAAAAATGGGCTGGACAAAATCATTGGCACCCTTTCAAAATTGTGGATAAATAAGATTGTTTCAAGCATGGTGCTCCTTTAAACTCATCTGGGGCAAGTAACAGGTGTGGGCAATATAAAACTCACACCTGAAAGCAGATAAAAAGGAGAGAAGTTCATTTAGTCTTTGCATTGTGTGTCTGTGTGTGCCACACTAAGCATGGACAACAAAAAGAGGAGAAGAGAACTGTCTGAGGACTCGAGAACCAAAATTGTGGAAAAATATCACCAATCTCAAGGTTACAAGTCCATCTCCAGAGATCTAGATTTGCCTTTGTCCACAGTGTGCAACATTATCAAGAAGTTTGCAACCCATGGCACTGTAGCTAATCTCCCTGGGCGTGGATGGAAGAGAAAAATTGATGAAAGGTGCCAACACAGGATAGTCTGGATGGTGGATAAGCAGCCCCAAACAAGTTCCAAAGCAATTCAAGTTGTCCTGCAGGCTCAGGGAGCATCAGTGTCAGCGCGAACTATCCGTCGACATTTAAATGAAATGAAACGCTATGGCAGGAGACCCAGGAGGATCCCACTGCTGAGACAGAGACATAGAAAAGCAAGACTACAGTTTGCCAACATGTACTTGAGTAAGCCAAAATTCTTCTGGGCAAAGATCTTGTGAATAGATGAGACCAAGATAAAGCTTTTTGGTAAAGCACATCATTCTACTGTTTACCGCAAACGGAATGAAGCCTACAAAGAAAAGAACACAGTACCTATAGTGAAATATGGTGGAGGTTCACTGATGTTTTGGGGTTGTTTTGCTGCCTCTGGCACTGGGTGCCTTGAATGTGTGCAAGGCATCATGAAATCCGAGGATTACCAATGGATTTTGGGTCTCACTGTGGAGTCCAGTGTCAGAAAGCTGGGTTTGCGTCAGAGATCTTGGGTCTTCCAGCAGGACAGTGACCCCAAACATATGTCAAAAAGCACCCAGAAATGGATGGCAACAAAGCACTGGAGAGTTCTGAAGTGGCCAGCAATGAGTCCAGATCTCAATCCCATTGAACACCTGTGGAGAGATCTTAAAATTGCTGTTGGGAAGAGGTGCCCTTCCAATAAGAGAGACCTGGAGCAGTTTGCAAAGGAAGAGTGGTCCAAAATTCCGGGTGAGAGGTGTAAGAAGCTTATTGATGGTTATTGGAAGCGACTGATTTCAGTTACTTATTCCAAAGGGTGTGCAACCAAATATTAAGTAAAGGGTGCCAATGATTTTGTCCAGCCCATTTTTGGAGTTTTGTGTGACATTACGTCCAATTTGCTTTTTTTCCTCCCTTTTTTGGTTTTGTTCCAATACACACAAAGGGAATAAACTTGTGTATAGCAAAACATGTGTTACTGAAATTCTTTTTTGTGAGAAATACTTCATGTTCTGGAAAAATTTCAGGGGTGTCAACATTTACGGCCATGACTGTATCTGTGAACAGGGTCCTCAGATTTGTGTGGCTGTCGGTTAATGAGAGCCATCTCCCCCATGGTTGGTCAAGGCCTCCTGGGAGATATGGTAGGACCCAAGCAGTGATGATTTCATTCTTGGGTGAGGGATGTTAAAGAAGCAGTGGTCCAACTCTCCCTCAAAAAGGCATCACTGGACCAACAGTGCTAGATAATGGCACAGGGTCCTAGAGGAACCAGATTATCTGGATTCTCTAACCAGTGCCCGGGTGTGTCATTGACTATACCATACCTATGAATGTCATGAGAGGAATAATGAATTCCTTCTGGAGATTTTTTATATGTGGACCAACTCAGGGTGCTGGGAGTGGAGTATGTGCACCAGTTGTACCTGTTTTGGGGATGAAAGGCTACCCACATTTGGACTATTGCAATCCACTGTATATGAATTTGCCTATAAAGAGCATTCAGAAGCTACAGCTGGCCGAGAATGTGGCAGTCATGGGTGCACTTTGGTGTGCACACACAGCACTGCTAGTGTATGAGCTACACTGGATGCCAAGTGCAAGCCAAGGTGCTGGTGTTCAGCCCTTCATGGCATCCTGTATGTTCTGACAGAATGGGCATGCTTCTGATCCTGTCAATCAAATAACACCACTTTATAGGAACCAGAGAGCCAGCAATTGTCAGGCTAGAAACCAGGTTTCTGCTCGTACCTCAGGCACAAAGCCACCTGGGGGACTTAGGGCTGCTCATAACCCTCTCAGCCTATGGCAACCCACTTGCCAAATGGCCATTGAGGAAGCTTGTCCTTTTTGCAAGAGCAGAGCCAGGAAGTGAGATAAGCCTGCTGTACAATGATGACTTGTATACTTGCTTCTTTTTCTTCATTACATTGTATTAACATTTTCCTTACACTGGATAATCTTAATCCTTGTTACCGACTCAGAGTTGCCTGGCAACTGATAACACAAAATTGTTAGTTTCAAAAGCAAGAGATGCCATCCAACAAGGTAATTCCTTCATATTTCAGACTAGTTGACTTCCCAGCAGTATTCAGAATCTGGGTTACATTTGCATTTGTTTTCTAATATAAATTTAGTGTTGGGTATTTGGCAGCTTTTGGTAATAATCTTTCAATGTGTTTATATAGATATCAGAGAATTGGCCCCATGGAAACCTGCTCTTGGACTGGATCCAAGATGCTGTCCCTCCTGTTCTGTTCTTACTGATCCCTATTGCATGGCCCTGATGCTTGAAACCACTGCTTCTTGGGAGAAAGGATTAATTGTCCTTTTCTTGCATGAATGTTCCATAGCTAATAAAGTTTTGTCATTAGTCTGATCTCAAGCCATTAACAGATGATTTTTGCAATAGTGAGACTTACAGATTAGGTTTATTTTGATCCAACCTGTGAATTTATGAGAAATGTGCAATTATAACGATTAGGTATATTATTTTGAAGGCTCAGAATTGCTCCTTCTGATATCACTTTCATGCCTTTCTCCTTTATAGATCTCTGAGATCATCAAGTTCTGTTGTGATTTCCTCATGCTTTGGGTGGATGATGAGAACATTGTGGACATGTATAGACTGGCTGATCTCTTTGATTTGTGTTACCTGACAGAAAAGCTGGATTCCTATTTTCTGAAAAACTTTGTTACCCTCTCAAAGACAGAGACGTACCGCCAACTTCCCCTGGAGAAGGTCTTCACCCTCCTCAACAGTAACCTCTTGGAGGTGAACTCTGAGAATGAGGTCTACGAAGGGGCCCTCCTTTACCATTACACGCCAGAACAACTGGAGACAGATCAAGTTTCACTGATGGAGCCTCCTAAGCTGCTGGAGACGGTCCGTTTCCCTCTGATTGAGTTCCAAATTCTGCAGAGACTTCACAACAAGTTAAGCTCCTGTCCATTAAAGGAGACGGTAGCTAATGCCCTAATGTACCATAAGAACGAGTGCCTCCAGCCGGTGCTTCAGAACATGCATACACAATTGAGGTCTGAGTTTCACTGTGTGGTAGGCTTTGGGGGGATGCATTCAACCCCGTCTACTGCCCTCAGCAACCAAGCCCGGTACTTGAACCCACTTTTGGGAGAATGGAGGCATTTCACAACAGCTTTGTCTCCAAGAATGTCCAACCAGGGAATAGCTGTTCTCCACAATTTTGTATATCTGATTGGCGGAGATAACAATGTTCGAGGTTTTCGAGCAGAATCCAGATGTTGGAGGTAAGACAGTCCCTTTCAGAAATGTATAAATATTCCCAGTGCCTGCGGTGTCTTCAGCTTCAGGCAAAATAGGCCCAGGGCCCTCCCAACTATCCCAGAGCTGCCTTAAGGCCTGGCTCAGTTATTTTAGCTGGCTTCTTCAACACATCATCTTCTCGGGTGGGAAAGATGAGCAGATCCATTTTGATAATGGAAAGATTGCAAGCACAACTGTTTTAGTACTGCGCTGTTTGAACAGAACAAAAAATAGGGCGGCTGTTGTGGAACAGAAATGATTGGGAAGGAGCCAGTGACAGTGGCTAACCAGACTGGGATGGCAGCAGAAGACAACATAAAGACAATGTGCCACTGCTCAGTTGCTCAGTGGGAGACAGTTGTGATTTGCATAGGCAGAGTCCAAGAAACACTGGTGGCCCCCATAAGTCTCATAGTGGGAAATGGGTAGGTGGGCGGAGATTAGAGATGTGCTCAAGACCCCACCTCTGTAACCTCTTGGAGAGCTGTCCGTCCTGTTTCTTTGCAAGGTATGACCCAAGACACAATAAGTGGCTCCAGATCCAGCCCTTGCAGCAAGAGCACGCAGATCTCTGTGTCTGCGTGGTGGGCGGGGCGATCTATGCGGTGGCTGGACGCAACTACCGGCAGGACCTTCGGGAGGTGGAAAAATACGACCCCAAAACCAACAACTGGGAATACGTGGCTCCTCTTCAGAAGGAGGTAAGGAGGGATGGGGTAGACAAGGCAAGTCTTTGGCCTGAAGGGGCCCCAGAGATGATGCCGGGCCTAATTAGGCTGGCAGGCTGACCCATCTGGGAACACTAAGGCAGTTTGGTAGGAATCTTGCCCAAAGAGCTCTCCAAAGCCGGCCCTTGGATGTAATGGCCCCACTAAAAGTGGCTGTGTTTCTGATCTGAACAAGGCCCTTGCTAGAGGTATTGGGGTGAGGGGAGGAGGGTGGGAGGGAAAAGCTTTGGACTCCCCAGCCCTGCCCACTTTGTGGAACTTCACTTCAGGCCTCACCCTGAAGCGGAGGACCAATTCTGGATGCAAAAGCAATCCGGGGGTGCTTGCCTCTCGGAGGTTAAGTGCTGACACTCAGGCCCAGGATAATTTGCCTGGGCAAATGCAAAACTGCTTCTGTGCTCTTTGTGGAGGGTTTTGATTCTTTGCCCTTTGCCAGCTCCCAAGTGCAATGAAACACACTGAAGGGATATGAAGCAGTTAACATGGACCAAGAACAGAGTTAATTTTCAATTTTCAATTTCAATTAAATTCAATTTATATGCCGCCCCTCTCCGAAGACTCAGGGCGGCTCACAATACATTTAAAATCCTAATAAAAACATTTAAACATTAAAAACATTAAAATTCATTCATACCATTCATGGCCGGATCTCGCCTGATCGCAAGACCAAGAACAACAGCCCCAGGCCTGCCGGAAAAGCCAGGTCTTCACTGTTTTTCGGAAGGCCAATAGGGTGGGGATGGTCCGGACCTCAGGAGGTAACTGGTTCCAGAGAGCTGGGGCAGCCACAGAGAAGGCCCTCCCCTGCAGGCCTGCCAGCCAGCATCGTTTAGCTGATGGGATCCGGAGGAGACCAACTCTGTGGGATCTTAACGGTTGCTGGGAGCTATGCGGTAGAAGGCGGTCTCAAAGATAGCCTGGCCCTGAGCCATGTAGGGCTTTAAAGGTAATAACCAACACCTTGAATTGTGACTGGAGATCAATAGGGAGCCAGTGCAGCTCGTTGAGAATTGGTGTGATGTGGGTGTACCTAGGTGCACCCACGACAGCTTGCGCGGCTGTGTTCAAACACTTTTCAAGGGTAGCCCCATGTAAAGTGTGTTGCAATAATCTAACTGTGAAATGACAAGGGCATGAGTGACTGTGAGGAGAGCCTCCCAATCCAAGTAGGTTCGCAATTGGTGCACCAGGCGAACCTGTGCAAAGGTCCCCTTAGCCACAGCTGTCAGATGTTGCTCTAATCTTAGCTGTGAGTCTAGGAGGACACCCAAATTGCGAGCCCGTTCTGAGGGGGACAATTTCTCTCCCCCCCCCCAGAACCAAGGATGGACAGTCAACATAGTCTTTAGGAAGCAATACCCACAGCCACTCGGTCTTGTCTGGGTTAAGTCTGAGCCTGTTGACTCCCATCCAGACTCTCATGGCCTCCAGGCACCGGCACATCACATCCACTGCATCACTGAATTGACGCGGGGTAGAGATATACAGCTGGGTATCATCAGCGTATTGCTGATACCTCACCCCGTATCGTCGGATGATCTCACCCAGCAGCTTCATGTAGATTTAAATAGGAGGGGAGAGAGGACCAAGCCCTGAGGCACCCCGCAAACGAGGGGCCTAGGGGTCGACCTCTGTTCTCTTACCAACACTGACTGTGACCGACCAGAGAGATAGGAAGAGAACCACCGTAACACGGTGCCTCACACTCCCAGCTCCCTTAGTCATCCCAGAAGGATACCATGGTCAATGGTATCGAAAGCCTCTGAGAGGACCTCCCATCTCGGGCTCGCCAGAGATCATCCATCAGCATGACCAAAGCAGTTTCCGTGCTGTAGCCAGGCCTGAAGCCAGACTGAAAAGGGTCCAGATAATCCGTTTCCTCCAATGACCCCAGGAGCTGAAGTGCCACCACTTTCTCTACAACCTTTCCCACAAAGGGTAGGTTGGAGACTGGACGAAAGTTCTTTAATTCTGCTGGATCCAGGGAAGGCTTCTTGAGGAGGGGCCTTACAACCGCTTCCTTCAATGGTTGCGGGAAGGACCCCTTCCTCAAGGACGCGTTAACTAAAGCCTGGAGCCAGCCTCGTGTCACCTCCCTGCTGGCCGAAACCAGCCAGGAGAGGCATGGGTCCAACAATCAAGTGGAGGAACTCATCGCTCCTACAGCCTTGTCCACTTCCTCAGGAATCACAGGCTCAAACTCATCCCACACAATAGGACTAAGACCCGCCCCTGTCATCTCAGTCGGAATTGCCCAATCAGAATCCAGGTCCATCCAAATCTGAGCTTTATCCAACAGAAACTGCACAAAGTCCTCAGCTCTACCCTGCAAGGGCTCCTCCACTCCCCCTACATTAAGGAGGGAGCGAGTCACCCAAAATAGAGCGGCTGGGCGTGAATCCGCAGATGCAATAAGTGTGGAAAAATGCGAACATTTTGCCGCCCGTATTGCCACTAAATAAGTCCTAATAAAGGCTCTTAAGAGTGTTCGGTCAGATTTGGAGTTACTGGTCCTCCAGCGTCGCTCTAGACGTCTCTTCTGGCGCTTCATTTCCCAGAGCTCTCGGTAAACCAGGGAGCTTTCCTGGATCCACCGCCATGGAGAGGCCAAAAGGCGCAATCCGGTCCAGTGCCCCCGATGCTGCCCTATTCCAGGCAGCCACCAGGGACTCAGACGGACTGTGGACAAGGGAGTCAGGTATCTCCCCAAGCTCCTTCTGGAACCCCTCAGGATCCATTAGGCACCTGGGGCGGAACCACTTAATCAGTTCCGCCTCCCTGCGATGGAGGAGCAGCGTCCTGAAGTCTAATCTCAGCAGGAAATGATCTGACCACAACAAGGGAGAAGCATCTATACCCCTTAATTCCAGATCATATCTCCACTGCCCCGAGAGAAACACCAGGTCAAGTGTGCGTCGTCCCCTATGAGTTGGACCCTGAACTACTTGGGTCAGGTCCATGGGTGTCCTGGAAGCCATGAACTCCTGAGCTGCATTTGAGGATTCGCCAAGTGACAGCAAATTGAAGTCCCCCAGTACCATAAACCTGGGGAACTCCATCGCCAACCCAGCTACCGCCTCTAGCAGGCAGGGCTGTTGTAGCACAACTGGGAGGCAGGTACGTCAGCAACAAGCCCAACTGAACCCCTGAGTCCAACCTCAAAAGGAGAGAGTCACACCCAACAATCTCAGGGATCCTGCGAGGGCAAAGACTCTTCCAGACAATAGCTGCCACTCCCCCACCCCTTCCCTGGAGTCGCGGCTGATGCAATATCTGGAACCCGTCTGGGCACATCTCTGAGAGGGGCACACACCCCTCCTGGCCCAGCCAGGTCCCAGTATGCATGCCAGGTCAGCCGCCTCCTCCAGGGTTAAGTCCCGAACGAGGGGGGCCTTGTTAACAACAGACCTGGCATTCAGCGGCAGCAGCAGCCTGAGGCCAGGGCCCTGACCTGCCAATTAGGAAAAAGCAGCCTTTTGCCTGGTACCTGAAGGTAGCCCAGTATGGCATGGGGCCGGGTTATAGGCAGTCCTCACTTAACGGCAATTGGGACCAGAATTTCCCTTGCTAAGTGATAACGATTGTAAAGTGTGATGTCATTGTGAAGGAAAGTCTGGCTCTTCCAGTAAGCAAATGATAAGCAAACCAGTCTGGGCTGGTAAACGAGAATGCCACCTAGTCGCCATGTGCAACCTCCAGCCAGCTTCCCCATTGACTTTGCCAGCAAAAAAGATTGCAAATGGGATCCCGGGGCACAGAAGTGTGAAGACTAGTCATTAGCACCTCTCATTCAGCACTGGGCTAAGCGCGGACAATTGTTGAATGAGTGGTTGTTAAGCAAGAAAGGCCACAGAATCTGTGCCGTTACAGAGAATGGTCCAATGACAGTGGCCTCTGGCTTCTTGGACTGCTCTGGGGCAAGAGGAAATGTGGTAGAAAGCTAGACAAAACCATTGCTGTAGGAGGAGGCTTTGGTGCAGGTTAGTGGAAGCAGTGAATTACTTAACTTACTTTTCTAATCCTCTGGAATAGTTGTGAGGTGTTTCACTTTAGATAGCAGCTACTGAGAATTTAATCTTTTGGTAACTTCCCAAAGAGCCTAATGTGATAAGATTTATTGAACAGAAAAAGCTTTAGGAATTTCAGCAACTGCATTTCTATTCGAAAAAAGTGATTTACCTCTGAAATGTCTTAGGGCAGAGACTTACTCAGTTTGTTCTTGATAAATTTCCTGTGAAGTGGAAAGGAAGTGGGCCTCTTTGTGGATAAACCAGGCTACTGGTGGCAGCCACTTCTCTTACAATGACAATTGCAGAAGCGCAGGAGAAATGTCCCTCCTTTCTTCTATATCTATGGCCAACTGGCTGACTTCACAGGCAGAGGTCCTGCTTGCTGATATAAGCAGCCTTCAGATCTCCCACCCCCCACCTATCCTGGTCTCAGAACTTCTGAACTGGACTGGGGAAGGGTGAACCCAGGAGACACAAGGAAGGGTCTCACCTGTGGTCCCTGCATGCTTCCCCACCAGTCCTGCAGCAAGCCTTAAGACTTTATTGGAGGGAAAGATTTCCAATAAATTCATGGAAGCAAGTAAACGCACAATGTAGTTGGCAGTTCATAACATGAGCTATTAATTAGATTTAAAGCAGCTGGTATAGGGCAGCTATTTGCAAAATGCCACCCTTCCCACAACATTGTTGGTGCTTTGGAAGGTTTGGCAGGACACTCTTGCTCAAAGGGATTAGGTTCTCTGCAAGGTAGACATAGGTTTTATATGCACTAGCATAACTTTTTTGTGGTGATATCTGGGTAAATTCAACTTCTGAAATCCCTGCTGGAATAGAAGGGAGGGAGAAAGGAGTGAAGGAGAAGGTCCCTACTGTGTTGTACGTCTTTTGAGTTTCCATGGCTATCCAAGCAGATCTAGGTTAATGCTTTCAGAGTTTCAGGGGTGCTTTGACAAGTGAGCTTGTCCTGTACATCCTTTCAAAGATAGCCCCTCTTTGAACTAGTCAGGTAACTCCCATCATCATGTCTCCAGGAGATACATAGGTCACATCAAATGAGGGAGTCAGGCAGTTCCCCACACTTTATGTCAAGCACGAAGTCGATGGTTCAGTATGGGCAGGCGGTAGCTTTCTTGGACTAAGGGCCATTGGACTGGGCTAGCAGGCCCATTTCAGTTGTCACTTGGTTCTGAGAACAAAGCAAGACAGTAGCATTGGCCGTTGTTGAATTCTTGGTCTCCAGATAGAGGCTGTCGTTTTATAGCGATAGGAGTGAGAATGAGACGTCACTTTTGTTAGACTTCATACCAAACTTGGTTGTAAATCTCAGCTCTCTGAATACTTAACACAGGGGTACTTAAACTTTGCAACTTTATAAACACAACTTTTCAATTGGAGACCATTTAACCAACTCTTCTTCCTGCCAATAAAATGAACATGTGCATAGGGAGTTGGATTGTTCTCTACTCCACTAGCCACCTTCAAAAGTGCCACATGCCCACTGTGGCTCCAGTCTAGCTGGCACAGCCATGTCTCCGCGCCCTTTTGGAAGACCAAAAACGGTGAGTGCAGATCTCACCTCAGGGGGCATGATGTTCCAGAATCGGCTGTTCTATACTCCACCAGTGAAATTCCTTGGCTGATGGAATCTGCAGCATGCCCTCTGCTGGCACAGCTGCGGCAGGCTAGTCCCATGGCTGAGCTGGTTCCTCTAATAGCCTGGACCCTTCCCTTGAAAGGCTTTAAGGGCGATAACCAATACTTTGAATTAGACCTGGAAGCAAACTGGCACCCAGTTTTCTCGCAGAGAAGAGCCACTCTAGAGGCACCAAGGCCTGAGCCTGCCTGCGCGGCTGCTTTCTGCACCAGCTGAAGTTTTCAGATACCCTTCAAGAGCAGCCCCATGTAAGCATGTTGCAGTAGTCCAAGCGTGAGAGAGCCAGGCTTGAGTGATTGAGCACAGGGACTCCCTATCCAGGAAAGGGCACAACTAGCGCACAATGTAAAATTGTGCAAAGGTTCTTCTTGCCACGACTGCCACCTGCTCATTGAACAGGAGTCATGAGTCCAGGAGAACCCCCAGATTGCACACTGTGTCTATCTGGGTAGTGCAACCCCATCCAGAACTAAAGATGTTAAAATCCTAGAGCCCTGGAAGCATCACATGCCCAAAGCCATTTGGTCTTACCAGGGTTCAGCTGAAATCTGTTGTCCCCCCATCCAGACCCTCATGGCCTCCAGGCACTGTGAGAGGGCAACAATCATTTGGATCATCCAAGATAGTAATGTCAATATTGAGTCTCATCAGGGTACCAATGGTACCTCGTCCCATGGTGGAGAACAATCTCGCCCCGAGACTTCATGTAGATATTAAAAAGGAGCGGAGAGTACCAAGGCCTGCAAGCAGCGGTACGCTGGACCTCTCACTCCCTAGCAACACCGACTGGGACCAACCTTGGAGACAAACCAATGCAAGACTCCCCTGCCCAGCCCCGATCTCTGCAGCCACCCCAAAGGATACTATGCTTAATAGTGTTGACAGCTGCTGAGAGGTCAAGGAGAGCAAGGATGGAGCCACTAGCCCCATCCCCAACCCCAACCCTAACCCATCTCCAATTACTGATTACTTAGCACTATTCATTCATTCATCTTCATTCATTCATTCATGGGTTTGTGTGTATGTGCGCTGCTACCCTTCAGAAAGACTCCAAGCAATCTACAACACGGGTGTCAAACTTGCGGTATCACGTTGCCATCACATGATGTATCGCGTTTTTCCCCTTTGCGGAGCTGGGGTGGGTATGGCCTGCATGTGACGCATCCAGCCTATGGGCCGCCAATTTGACACCCCTGACCTATAACATCAAAATCAAAGTACTCACAAAGCAAATATTTGTAATAAAGTTGCCCTCATTCGTGATTTGGTCCCCCAGCCTTGTTGATTTCAGGATAGCTCAGATGGTCATGGTCTCCATGGCAACCACGGATTTATCACAAGTCATCAGTAGCCCACCACCTGTCAAAAGCCACACAGTTGGTCTGGTGTATGTCTGAGGCAGTTGCAATATGATCAGGTAATGGGAGATATGAACCCCAGTCATGCCACGGGAGATCAGCCTCTGATTGCTTTTGAATTCACTGGTATCCCTCTCCCCCCTGCAGGGAGTTAAGGCTATTTGATCAACCCATTCCATATGAATAATGGACCTCATGGATTTCCAAAGGAAGCTTGGTGGGTGGCTTAGCTGAGGCCTTAGGCACCGCCTGGAACGGGTGAATGGTTGGGGCCTTGGGGCATATGACCCCTTCGCTTTGAGGAATATTCCAATTAAGTTGGAGTTGGATTGGGCAAGTCTGATTCCTGGAGCTCAGTCTTGTGGCACAATCTGGGATGATCCAGTGACTCTTGAAGAAATAGAGTTTATGAACTACCAATTTGGTCACATGCTTGTTAGATCTTGGTCTCTCCTGGGTTATAAACATGCCCCGGATTGTGGGACCTGAGGCTGTGATATTGCCCTCTTTGAAGATTGTTGAGAAGTTAGTCAGACTTCAGCTGCAGAGAACCCTGGCAGTAGGTGAGCTGCATCTTACATCAATGCATAGAATGGCTAGACTACTAGACTACTTTAGGATGTAAATTGGGGTGCAGAAGGAAGTAGGTTATGCAGATGCAGGTTACAATTGACAATTGTGATGTGCTAAAAAAGTGTATTGATTGGGACCTTCTGAGCTTATGCCTTTTAATAAAACACGTTAATCAGAAAAGGCGCTACCAGACTCCTGATTTTTTTGCTACCAAGGCTAACATGGCTACCCTCCTCCTGTGTAGCTTCCAAGAGTAGCTAAAGGTCCACTGAGGACATGGGGGGGAGGGGGGAGAAAACCAAGAGGGTAGTCTCCCTCTCTGCTACTTCTTGCTTTCTGTCCCATTGATACAGGTCTATGCCCATGCAGGAGCAGAACTGGAAGGCAAGATCTACATCACTTGCGGGAGGCGAGGAGAAGAGTATCTAAAAGAGCTGCAGTGCTACGATCCGACCACCAATCGTTGGGACATCTTAAGCGACAGTCCCATCAGGAGAGCCTGGCACGGGATGGCTGCGCTGTTGGGAAGGCTCTATGTGATTGGAGGCAGTAACAATGACTCTGGCTACAGAAGAGATGTTCACGAGGTGAGGCAGCCTTTGGCTTGACTAATGGCGTTTTTATTGCACACTGCTGATATTTAGACCAAAAATCTAACAACCAAATAGAAACATCAAGCACCCCCAAAATACAAAACACTTGCATACATTACTTAAAACTACCGTGTTTCCCCGAAAATAAGACCCTGTCTTATATTTTTTTGAACCCTGAAATAAGCGCTTGGCCTTATTGCCATGCGCTCAAAAGCCCGATTGGGCTTCTTATCAGGGGATGTCTTATTTTGGGGGAAACAGGGTATTAACCAGGGTATAATGCCAATAAATTATCATTGAATCCCCATGGCACCCAGTCATTCCCCAAATACCCTTTAAGAAATTCTGGAAGATCAGCCTCATTTCCACAGGGAACCTTCCTAAGTAAAGATGCCATGCTCTGGCTTCAGGTATAAAAGACACAAAAATGGAGCTAGCAGAGAACTCCTCCTTGCTAGGTTCAGCTTCAAACCTGTTTTTTTCCCATCCAGACTTGAGCAAAATCCCAGGACAGGACAGCACCTACAACTAAATTGGGGTGGGGTGGGAGGTGGGGGGAGTGAACTCCATGGATTTTCCTTCCTTGCCAAATTTGCAATTGAAATAGGAATGGAGACATTGTAGGCCCATGACCCCAAATCCCAGCCCTATTAGGCAATTGGGAGCCGTAATAGTGAAAATGATAACAATTAACCAGTGGAACAGCTGGCCTTTAGAAGTTGTGGGTGCTTTATCACTGAATGTTTTTAAGAAGAGACTGGACAGCCACTTGTCTGAAACGGTATAGGGCCTCCTACTTGGGCAGGGGATTGGACTAGACCGCCTCCACAGTCCCAGCTCTATTCTGATTGATGGTTAATGTTATTAAAAGCAGCTGAGAGATCAGGTGGGCACAAGGGAAGTGCATTTGTCCCTAGGAGTCCTCCAGATCCATCAGGTGCCTGGGGCGGACCCGCCTATTAGGTTCCAGTCTACAAGGATCCTGCTCAACAGTTAATGGCAGTTGGAGCACAAAATAGCAACACTTGCCATATTGATTGCCCCATTTCTATTAATCTGTGTGTCAACACTTACATTTAGAATTTACAGGAAGGATACCAAACAAGAACACCAAGAGAGATGCCAGGACTTTAATAAATGTTTCTAAGGGTTTATTAAAATTTGCCCATAAATATTTTCCACATGAGAAGATATGACCCCAATCAGCCAGTTGAGCCCTAACGGGAAAAGTTCATGTCCAGAAGCGAGACTCGGGAGGAAGTTTGGAAAAAGAGGTCCATCTTATAGCCCTTTGCCCCCACTCCCCATTTTTTGGAATCCTCACCTCTGCTCTGGGATAATTAGCAAGGGAAAATCAATGTTTGTATTCACAATCATTGAAAAGGAAGAAATTAGAAGAGAATAAGCAAGCACAAAATGGAGAACAAGGCATTGAAAGGAATGCCTTAGCCCCAGCTTAGGAGCCAAAAGAAAGCCTTTGAGAGAAACTGATTAGGGTTGTGCCAATTTCAAAGAGCAGGGCAAGTTGACTGAAGGCTGTCAATATGAACTTGTTAACCTGTGATGAGGATTTTTTAGGGAAGCACTTAAGAGCCACTTAAGATAATTTAAGCCAATGTTTCTCAACTTTGGTCCCTTGAAGATAGGTAGAATTCAGTTCCCAGAATTCCCCAGCCAGTCTTCAAGCAGTCAAGTTTGAGAAACAGTCTCTCCCCTCTACAAGGGAGGAAATTCTATGAAGGGAGAAAAGGATGGGGACCCCCACATACACACACACACAAATTGGAAGTTAGGCAGTCAGGCACTCCTCTTCCCCCCAATTGCTCCAGAACAAACATGATCATCCGCATATGTTGGGTCAAACATTTGGGACAAGCCTACAGTCACTGCACAGGCCAAGCATTCTGTAGCTTTCCCAAGCCCAGTGTATGGAAATTGGTTATCTGGTGTCAAAACCTCCAGTGCCAGTCCAAAGACCAGAGTGATGCCCAATGAAAGCCGTGTTTACACTTTTCTGTAGTCCACACTAAAGCAAGTTGCTGGCTTTCAGAACTGGTATGGCAACCTTGTGGGGTGTTTCCAGTAACACTGACCCCAAGATTGCTTATTCTCAAGCTCAGAGAGCCGTTCCCAAATGCTCTTCCTAAAATGACCACTCTTTTAATGTTGTTTTCTACCAGGTTGCTTGTTATACCCCAAGCAGTTCTCAATGGACAACTGTTCGTCCTCTTCATGCCGGGCACGGTGAGCCTGGCATTGCTGTCCTGGGCCATAGGATTTACGTCTTGGGAGGGAGATCTCATAACCGTGGGATCTGCATGGACTATGTCCACATCTACGATGCTGAGAGAGACTGCTGGGAAGAGGGTCCCCAGTTGGAAGATGACATTTCCGGGATGGCAGCCTGCATCCTTACTTTGCCAAGGGTGATTCTCACAGAGGGCGAAATGGGTGTGTCTGACGGACAGCGCAAGAGAGTCCAGGATTACTCAGGTGTGTCTGCTGAGGTCCTGAGAATATTAGATTGGGAGGAATTTGAGAGCATGAACGATAATTAGATATTATTTTGGGGTCGGCTTTTCTTATTTGGGCTGCCATCAGAGCTCCACCAACCTGGAGGAAGCCTGATGCCATTTAGTAGTAATTGAGCAGAGCGAAAGCCATCGCAAGAAGCATTTTAAGGTACAGTTCATTAAACAGATGAAGGTTCTTTGATGAGAAGCGAAACATCTTTAAGGAAAAACATCGTCCAGTTGCCTTTTGCAAAAGCACTTTTGAGACAACCACAACCTGGATGACTGAGGGTATCTCCATAAATGTATAGCTCATTGCTTGGGCAGTGGAAAACCTCCAGAAAAAATACAGTGTATGTCTTGGTCAATCAGCCAGTCTTCAAATTATTTGCTGACTAAACCTCAGAAGTTTAACAGTAAAACAGATGCATCAAATTAACTAGGTATTAAAAGCTTACCGTGCTGCTTAATTCATTACAGAATCTGCGTTAAAGATTGTTTGGCATAATATTTTGCCTTTGTTGCACGCAACCATGACTCCACGTCTTCATTATCCGTGAACCACTCATGATAATCACTGCATTTCATAACAGATGGGGAAAAAAACACCAGCCTGTATTTTTTTCCATATTTATTTTATTTTTTAAAAAATTGCATCAGGTTTCCAGTGTACCAAAGCAGCCTTTCCTCTGGACTAACCAGAGGAAGAAGCTGCCAGGGTTAGGGCAGCTAAAGACAAAAGATCCTAAAAAGTCGATTCTGGCACCTTGGAAGGATGCCGCTTTCGGTCCGCCCTCCTCGGACGTTTCCTTTGCCTCTCGGTGAAAGCCGCGTGTTCGTAAAGAATTATTCCTTGTTTTCAATCGTTTCTCCATCAGAATCTGCTCGGGGGGTTCCAGAAACTAACAGCTCGGGCCACCCTCCTTCCTTCCTTCCTTCCTTCCTTGGAAAACTTCCCACCTCGGTTGCTGTTGTTCCTCTTAATAAACGCCGTTGCTGGTTGACGATTCCAAATGCAGCCCCGACGCTCTTTTGTGAACCTGCTGTGCTTGCTTTGATTGTTCTCCTCCGAAGCCACCCGGGCAAAAGGAAAACGGCCTCGGAGGAGCCCCCGAGCGCCGCAAGTCACTTTCCCGCCCGGGAGCCGCTACCGAAACTTCCCTTACCTGCCCTGAGCCGTCGGCCCTGCGCGCTCCCCCCGCGCAGCCGCTCGTGGGGCGGGAAGGGCGCGGCGAGGAGGTCGGAGCCCCGCAGAGGAGGAGCGGGAAGAGGGCCCGCCCCCTCCGGACTCCGCGCGAAAGCCCCGCCTCCCCTCGTCGCAAGCGGCCTCTCCGAGCGGAAGTCCCGCCGGCCCCCGAGGAAGAGGCCGGGCGCGCCTGCGCAGAGAGCGTGTCGCGCGCCGCCGCTTCCTCCCCCCGCTCCGCTGCGGCGCCATTTTGGCGCAGGCTCCGGCGGGCGCGGCGGCAAGGCCGGAGCAGCGGCGCGAGAGCCCCGCCCGCCATGATGTCGTCGCCGCCCCCGCCGCCGCCCGCCTCCGCGTCCTCGTCGGGGCCCTCGGGGCGCCGCTTCGACGCGTCGGACCGGGCGTCGTGGTACGCGGGCCCGCTGTCGCGGGCAGAGGCGCAGGGCCGGCTTCAGGGCCAGCGGCACGGGACCTTCCTGGTGCGCGACTCGTCCACCTGCCCCGGCGACTACGTGCTGTCGGTGTCGGAGAACGCGCGCGTCTCGCACTACATCATCAACTCGCTGCCCGGGCGGCGCTTCAAGATCGGCGACCAGGAGTTCGAGCACCTGCCGGCCCTGCTGGACTTCTACAAGGTCCACTACCTGGACACCACCACCCTGCTGGAGCCCGCGCCCAGGTCAGCCCGGCCCTCCCTCCGCCCGGGGGTCGCCCAATGGGAGGGGGGCAGACAGCCCTTCACCGCTTCGACTTTCAGCGGGTTGATTTAAAAAGGCTCCTCACGTGAGCAGCTTTTCAGGGAAATGGGCGTCGGGCAAACCCAGAGCATCCAAGCCCCCATCGCCGCCCCCCCCATTTAGGCCCGAAGGCCCCCGGGGCTCCCCGAGACGGGCCCGTCTTTAACTGAATGCATTTGATCGAGAAGGACTCTGGGCAGCCCACAAAGAGAATAAAAGGCCCTTCAATTCAAAGGGACAAAGTCAAAAAAAACACCAATAATGTAAAGACCAAATAAAGACCAAGAGGGCAGATCTGGCCAACCACATAAAATCCGCATGTCAACAAAACTCACCAGGAGCTCCGGCCTCCCTGCCGAGGGCCATAGGGTCAGACAGCAGAAGACACTCCGGGGATGTTTTTGTAACCAAGAGTATAAAAGTACTGAAGATTCCCTATGAGTGCAGAAGTAGAAAAGCCAATTCTGATGATTTCGCTCCAAGGCAGCATAGGAAAATTTCCTCCCATTGTCCACCAATCGTTTGAACTCCCTTTGTTTTGGGACTGGTCTGTCTACTTTGGACATCCCCAGCTGGCGACCTTGAGGTGTTGGGTCTGTCTCAGGGTTCTAGCTGGCAGGCTTGCATTCCAGATTTCCCACCCAAACCTCCCTAACATTCCAGTGCCTTCCCTCCCCCCTCCCGTTACAGTTGTCTGGCTGCAATTGTCTAGTTGCAGGCTGGGCTTCCGAGCAAGTCACCCATGACAGCCAGGGAGAAGAGCCAGGCCTTTATAGCCCTCCAGAATGCTATCAGGGTGAGGTGGAATTTCATTCCAGGTGGTGGGCACTAACACAAAAGGCATGCCCTGAGCCCCAAAAGGTGATACTGTTGTTTAATGGCATCAACCTTGTTGGCTTACATTAGCCGAGTAGAAACCAGCACTGTCATGTAGGGCTTTATTAGTGACAATCAGCACTTTGAATTGCACTTGGAAGGAAACAGGTGGCCGGCGTAATGGTGTCATGTGTGCATACGAAGGTGTGTCTATTATTGCATCACTAGATGCTGGACTACGTGAAGCTTTCAAGTGTCTTCAAGGGCAGCCCCATGTAAGCACTTTAGAATAGTTGAGCAATCAGGTGACTAAACAACAAAAGATAATGTTATGAGGATGTTATTGTTTCATAAAAGATTGAGTAATTCCCATGTCGTCTTCAGGTATCCGCTGATGGGTTCTGGTACTGGCTCTGGTGCATCAGCTGCAGAGGAGAATGTGGAATATGTTCGGACTCTTTATGACTTTCCTGGTAACGATGCGGAGGATCTACCATTTAAAAAGGGGGAGATACTCGTCATCATAGAAAAACCCGAAGACCAGTGGTGGAGTGCCAGAAACAAAGACGGGCGC
This sequence comes from Ptyas mucosa, assembly GCA_012654045.1. Lineage (NCBI taxonomy): Eukaryota > Metazoa > Chordata > Lepidosauria > Squamata > Colubridae > Ptyas > Ptyas mucosa. Next base: position 479,208 of record WNWU01000060.1, on the reverse strand, counting down.
ATTGGGATGATCCCTGTTCCTTATGTTGAGAAGCTCGTGAGATCATCTCCTCATGGGAAGCATGGGGGCAGGAATTCCAATAGCTATGGGATTCCTGAGCCCGCTCATGCCTATGCTCAGCCTCAGACCTCGAGCCCTCTTCCCAGTGCCACTCATACTCCTGGAGCTGTCATCAACCCCTTGCCTTCGACCCAGAATGGACCAGTCTATGCCAAAGCCATTCAAAAGAGGGTTCCCTGTGCTTATGACAAGACTGCCTTGGCATTAGAGGTAAGCCATTCAGCTGGAGCAGGTTCCATGCAGCTTAGATCAGTTCCCTCATCTGGTTGGAAGGGCCTATCTCAAACAGGGGTTTAGCTTGTTCTCTGCTTTTTTGTTTTTCATGGACTAGTAAATAATTGGATGTTCTGATCCCACCTCCCACGGTCACTCTTAAATGTGGAGCCCCTGGTAAAACTCTCTGCCTCTTTGTGATCAGACTTAGTGATTAGGCTTGGTATGGGGGATGCAGCTGACCTATTCAGGTTTTGCAATCCATGGAGGCCTTTCAGCCGTTAGTGAATCTGCTTCTCTACTGCAGAATATTAAAATTCCTTGAATGTTATGAAAGGATGACTGTTCACTTTCTAAATATTTAAGCAAAGTAGCCTTGTATAAGTACTCCATGTTCATTCCTTCTGCTGAACCTGGGTTGTAAAGTCCTAGGCCCATATTGACTGTCTTACTCAGGACGGAGCACATTTAACATTTCTCCAGATGTTAGATTCAATAAAAGCATTAACGTCATGTATTCAAAACAAAAAAAAATATTTCATTTTTTCACAATTTTGAAAGTGCCTTATAGTTATGTTTCTAGGGCTTGAAATAAACAAGCCTTTGACACTACTCTTTTTTCCCCATTCCACAGTTGCAGAATACACATTCTTTTTATTGGTTAATTTTCTCAGACTGTTCTCAGTGTAAATATCTAGTTATCTTATTGTATTGTGTGTACTATTTTCTCATTATATCTTTAACAATTTGGTTTTGAGCAAGTTTGGTCTGAAGTGAACTCTCACTGTGGCAGGGCTTACCTATAAGATATAGGCTTATAGCCTAAGCTTGCTTTCACAGTTGTATTTCTTAACCCTTTCTATTTCTTCTTGAAAAGTACAGTAAAAGTCCCAGGCACTTACCCTCTTTCTATAACTCTTTGGTCATTTTACCCGGTTGTTTTTATCATATGTTTATCCTCCTTTTTTCATATACCTGATTACTGTTGCCATGGCCTCTTTAATTTTTCATTGAACAAATGCCAATATTTTGAATTCTGCCAAAAGAGCTTTAAACATTTCTTCCTGATTGGGCAATTATAGAAAATGCTTTTCTTTGTGGTCCACTTCAAAAATGTCAAGGTATTTTTGCTTTTGTTTCCCTTTCTCCTTCCTTATCCAAGGTATTATTAAACTATGTTGTTTTCAGTTGATTGATATAGGTAGAATTTGGCCTTTGCTATCTGCACCTTAGCCAATGTTTTCTTCTCTTATGTTTCAAGAGATTTAAAGATTTCTTCAGAATGTCCTTACTTTTTATGAAGGAGTAAAGAATTGCAAGCAGTATGCAGCACCTCAGTATCCTGAGATTTTATTGCCAACACTCAGCAGGAAAAACCATCTATTTAATCAATATATATATAGCTGCCCAACTTGTAATGACTACTTTTCATATAGACAGGTAGTAATGATAGCAGTTTACCTCTCAAGAAGCTTCCTGTTCCCATTCCTTCTCTAATGCTCAGGAAAAGGGGAACCCCAAATGTCAACCAAGTCCCTTGCGGTAGAACTTAATCCTCTACCATATGACATATTGAAACCCTTCAAACAATTAATTGTGTCCTCGATTTAATTGCCTTAGAAGTGGGCAATTGAATTTCGAAGTGCTTTACGGAGAAAGGAGTTGGATAATGAAAACATTATTTTCCAAATGATATTTTGGAACCTGCAGGAGATAGTGCCTATGTTATGGGTGCTTTGATATTCAAATTTAGTTTAAAAAAATTAAAAGGTCAAAACTGGTGTTTTTCCCTTTATAATTGACAAGGTAAGTGGTACTATTCATACTTGAATTGCTCTTTTAGCGCCTAGCTATATCTTTTCAAGTGACATCCCTGTCTGCTTCTACATTGTCATATCGCTAACAGATGGAACTCAGCATCTTCACAATGCACCAGCTGCAGAGCAGAGGAGCATTTCCTAGCTTCTCCAGGTGGCTCCTGAGCAGAGCATCCTGAGTACTGCCCAGCATCCAGGCTGCCCTCTGCTCATTTAGTGATATCAGTTGCTAGGAAGCCGCAGGAAAAGGGCTCTTTCATCCCGCAAGTCAGGCTGAGCAGCTTCCAAAAGATGCACAATTGCCAGTTGTGTGAGGTGGAGTGGTGGGCTAGATCAGGGCCTGATCCCACCAGGCTCTTCCTGTGTTTTGGTAGCATTTGGAAGCCTGAAAGATTGGATAGGACTGATGAGCTGGCATTTAATAGACAATGGGCTGTGTATTAAAGGAAATTGAATGCAATAAATGGAGAAAGAGAAAGGGAGGTAGGAAGGGTAGGAGCACATGGGATAAGTGGCAGCCAAATCAGGACTCTGGGTGTACACTGTTGCCCCATGAAGCAATTCCTGACAAAAGAGGACCCTCATACAAATTTTCCTTGAGTTATTTTGGGTTCGCCTGGGGATGTTTCCAAAGAGATATTTAGTCACTGTCAATGGCTTGCAGGTGGAGATTTGGGGTGTTTGTTTGGTTTGTCATGAGAAGCTAAACATGGCCTGACTTGGTACTAATTTAATGAGATAGGAACCCCCTCCCCCACAAAGAAACCTTAAGGCCGTAAACTGCTGAGCAGGAGATTGATGAAAAATCTCAGATGACAGCAGTGGCAAACCACTTCCTGCTTCCTGCCCAGATGTGTCTGTGATGTTTTGCTCAGCTTCAAGGATATTTTGCATTCCTTTGCTTGGGTGATGCTGGATTTGTGTGGGGGGGGGGGGGGGGGGTTCCATGGGGGCCAGGCCTGGTTTGTTGGCATCTAACTGTTGCTGAGTCTTCTAATAACTTTGAGGCTGCTAATTGGAGCATCTTCAGGCTTATCAAAGGTTACAAGTAGACAAGTCAGTTCCCTTATTTCTTCTGTGAGATTCAGTGAGCTGCGAGAGGTCAAAGGTTGCCTATATGGATGGATTTCTAATATTTATAAGGCTTGGCAGACTCTTGGGATAAAATAGAAGAAAGTCTATGAATTTTGCCTTAAGTTCCAGAATAAATCGTTCTCCTTATTGATAGCAACGCCTTAATGAGGGCTAGGACTTTTCCCCCCCAAAACCTGATGTGCAGACAAAGGACCAAAGAGCCTTTGTCCATTCAGCCTGGTTTCTCAAGACTGCCTTGGCCCTGCCTCCCGAGCCCCTCGCAGCACAGCCTGGAATGCCAGGCAGAATTTCAGGCGCAGCTCACTTGCCCCTTTGGCACGCGAGGGAGGTGGCTGGCCCCTTGGTCTTCACAGCACATTCCTTCTGCCCGAGAGACAGCTGAGTTGGCAGAGAGAGACAGGCTGACACTGTACCCCCCACCCCCACCACTCCCCGCTTAGCCCAGCCTTGTTTTTTTTAAAAAAATAGGCCATCAGTTAAAGTGGCCCTGGAAGTGCCCCCGTGGTCCATTCTGCCCCTTCCTCCTGCCCTGCCTGGGAACTCTCTCCCAAAGTCGTGTTTGCCTTTGTGCTCCAGCTAACACAGACATCCTGGAGACGCCTCACTGCCAGCCTTGTGTGTCAATGAAGGGTTGGGACAGTTTCTTTCCCAAAGAAAAAGAGATGGCAGTGATGTCCCCTTGGCTTGGGGACAGTTCCTCCTGCATTGGAAAGAGCAGCTGTGGGGAGGCTGAACCCCATGGTGCTGTCCTGCAGCCAAAACTTCCATAGACCGCTGTCAAAATCTTGCACCAGGAGGAAGTAAAAAGTGTTTGTCACTGCTTATTACTGTCTTATTTGTGAACGGTTGCTATCCAAGGCAATTGCTAAATGAGACGTGGCTGTTACATGTAATAACCGCAGCTCATGGTTATAGACACACATGCACACTGATCATATTGGAGTTGAATGCCATTTAGGTGTTACCTGCAGCTGCAAAAGGATTTAAGTTGAATCCACATTAATCGAGCTGAATCCTAAAAATCAAGATGCACCATCAGGGGGATGGTGGGGATCTGCCCTTTTTCAATTCTAGACATCCCAGAAACAGGTTAGTAAATGTCTTATTTATACAGTTTGCTTTCACAAGATCCTTTGGGGAAAAAGTACCTTTGACCTATGAATCTATCCAGCCTTTGCAAGTCTGCTGTCTGGTCGTTTGTTTTTGCTCTGTCTGCTGGCATAAATGGAATTGCATGTCCAAATGGACTGCTTGATTGTATAATTTTAAAGAGGAATTCTCCCATTTTCTGTGACTAAAGAAAATCTCCTGTCAACATTCAACCTCTTAGCATTAAAAAACCAAACATTTCCATTTCCTGCCATATTATAACACTTTTGCTATCCTGCATTTTAGTCTCATGATACATTATTATTATTAATAATATTAATAATAATATTTCTATGCCACCCACTCTCCAAGGACTCTGGGCAGCTTACACCAAAGACAGTATACTAAATAGCATATTGCCCCCAACAATCTGGGTCCCCATTTTACCCACCTCGGAAGGATGGAAGGATGAGTCAACCTTGAGCCGGTGAGATTTGATCCGCTGAACTAGCAGTCAGCTGAAGTAGCTGCAGTATTGCACTCTAACCACTGCGCCACCTCGGCTCTTTTTAATTAGAATTTTATCTAATTACAACAAACATCGTTTTTAAGAATTTAATTCAAAGCCTGATAAAATAGATTCATCCTCTCCTGCATACTTGCGGATTTTACTCAACATATAAGCATTATTAGATTATCAGTCTCAGATGACCTCTTTTGCCCAACTTGCATTTCTTTTGACTATGCAAAACATGATCTGTGGATCGTTTATCGTTTATTTGATTTATATACCGCCCTTCTCCCCGAGGGGACTCAGGGCGGTGAACAGGCAGAGATAAAAAACATAAATACAAAATTTAAAAACGAATTAAAACCAAATTAAACAATTGCCCAACAATTCAAACCCATTTTTTTAAAAAAATATATAAATCCTAGATCTAAAAATTTGGATTATACAATTTAAAATTTTCTTATAAAAAGGGGAGATACTATGCCAGGCCCGCTTGATGGAATAAAAAAGTTTTTAACTCACGGCGGATCCCCCCTTAAATGTGGTGGTGGTTTTCTTACATAAACTTAATGGAAGGGTAAGTGAATCTTGGTGAAAGAAGGAAAAAAGGCTCTATAAATTCTTTATATAAATGCAAATCTTTTAGTGGAAAGACATTTTAGTATAGTGGTGAAGGCACTAGTCCCACTTTCTATACAAAGCCAGCTGAGAGACCTTGGGCCAGTCAGTCTCTCTCAGCCCTAGGAAAGAGTCAATGGCAAACCACTTCCCAAAATCTGGCTAAGAAAACCGCAGGGCCATGGCCAGGCAGTCACCAGGATGACTCAAAAGCAACTCTTTCTGAAGGACTTTGCTTTCCCAAAGGTGGACCCATTTTCAGGTTGTCATTTTTTGCATATATATCATTTTAATTTATTCATGGAGGGAGACTTTGTTTTGTTGGCTTGAAGGCAGGAGAGCTGCTAGCAAGGAATGAACCAATCCAGCAGCAGCAGCCTCCACCACGAGAGTCCCTCCCTCTGGTCAGCTTCTCTTTGATCTCAGCTTGAGTGGACCAGGGAGGCTGCATCTGTGGAGTGAAAGGTGGGATGGAGACTTAACGGATCCTCCTTGTCAGTCCTCCAGATCTGGCTCTTCTAATGGGCAGAGCTGGGATACCACCCAAAGTAATTAGCCAGTGGAGGGCCCAGGAAAGGGCTTAAAATCAATTATAAATAAAAGAAATTATTTGGTTCCCATTGACATTTTAGGAGGAAGGAGATCCTTGTTACCTGCGCTTAATGCCACAGGATGCATTTGGAAAGCCTGAGTTGCACAGACAATGTTAATTCTTTTGCTCAGGAAGGAGGTACTCAGTGGGACAGTTCAGGTTTTTTTTTTAATGGGAAATTCTTTTGGGGAATGGCATTAAACTAGCTGCCTCACAATAAAATACACTTTGAACTAACTCAGTTCTAAGAAATTGGCTTGTAAATTCTTCACATAATCAAAAAGTAAGACTGATTTACTTGCTTTACAAGCTTCCTCTTTAATTCCAATGATTAATCTGCGTAATACATTTGCAGGCAGGTGGAGGTAACCAAATGCGGCTTCTAAACCAGGAACCCTCTTTTTAAGAGGGTTGAATGTCCTTTCCTGCTAAACTAGTAGAGAATTGTTTTAAATAACATGAAATTAATTTCCTACAATCTAGTACAGCAAAAAATACTCCTTTGTGTATATCTGATATCTCAGAATATGTTATGAAGATTGATTGCAGTCCACTCGCTGTGAAAGCGCATTAACTCTGCGGGTTCTCCTTATCCCGAAAGGGCCAAAATCACTGGGTTGTTTATACGACTCAATACTGTATGTGCAAGACACAAAATCATCTTGGTTCTGCTGTTAGTGTTTGGACGTATTTGACATGAAGGTTTTATGGATTAAAAGAATTACTGATAGTCCTTGGCTTATAACCACAATTGGGACCGGAATTTCTGTTGCTAAGCAAGGATGTTGCACCCCATTTTATGACTTTTTTTGCCATGATTGTTAAGAAAATCACTGCGGTCGTTAAGAAAATCTGGCTTCCCCCAGTGACTTCGTTCATTGGAAATCAACTGGGAAAGTCATGAACACCAATCACACAACCCTCTGTGGGATGCTACAATCCTTATAAGCACCTGCTGGTTGTTAAGTGCTCATGAGACTGTAGGGATGCTGCGGCAAGCAGTCACAGTGCAAGGACCAGCTGTAAGCTATCTTTTGAAACCTTAAATGCTTGTGAAGCAAATGGTAGTAAGTCAGAGGCCAACGATACGCAGAACTGGAAGGAGGAATCCTGAGGTTAAAGCAATTATTGATACAGCACGTTGGTCAACTTTCTCCTAATTCTTTTTTAATAATAAAGGCACATGGAAAAACAGGCCTTTTCATTTTTTTTATTCTGCTTATTAAAACATTTAATGATTTATATTAAAAGATGTCATTGTTTACACTAAATCCAAATCAAAAATCCAAATGTTACTTGTACATGAATGAAGGCCTACAGAGACTGACCTGGGAAGGCATTGCAGGCGTAGAGCCAGGTTAGTCTGGTGGCCAGAAGTCAAGAGGAGAAAAGAAAGGAGCACCACAACAGGTGCTACCAGGTACCTGATTTGATTAGAGGAGAGTGGAAACTTAGTAAAAATGGCAACTTTATAAACAACATGGGAAGAGAAAATATTTTGTTCCCTCATATGTGATGTTAAAATTTGAGATCATCCATTGAAATCCAGAGAAAGATTTAGGGTCCCCAGAAGCAGTTTGCACATAGTCAGACCATGAAATTGGCTGCCAGCCAGTTTGGGCAATTTCAGAAGAAAAAGTTTGTGGAGAAACCCACTCTTCTTGCTGCTTAGGCCATTGACCTCCTGCCTCAAGAAGGAGGTGCACCTGATCTGCATTGTCTTTTGTGGGGGGGGAGGGGGTGTATGCAGATCACTTGAAGGAATGTAAGAATGTTCTTGAAATGCAATTCTTGTAGGAAGAAATAACTTGAACCTTTCCAATTTCATTTTGCGTGTGTATACAGTTGTATTTTTTTTTCTTTTTTGCAGGTTGGTGACATTGTGAAGGTCACAAGGATGAATATCAATGGTCAGTGGGAAGGAGAAGTCCATGGAAGAAAAGGGCTCTTCCCCTTCACACACGTCAAAATAATTGACCCTCAGAATCCCGATGAAAATGAATGATCTGCTGGCCCATGTCTGCATTGCTGCTTCCTTTTTCTGGCTATCTTGAGCATCATTTGAAGTGCGATGGTTGTTGATGGCGCAGCTAAGGATTGCCAATCACTCATGTTTCCATCTTGCAGTGATTTCACAGCCCGACCATGTCTCTTTTGGGAACGCACCTGGTAGTCCGGCATTTGCAGTTTCTCCTAGAAGGTTTTTGGACCGTGAGCTGATTGTGGTGCTATCTAGGCAGAGGGGGAGGGATCGAGACATCCAATTTCTTTGCCGAAATGGATATTTTACTCGGAAAGAGAATTCTAAACAATTTTGTCTAACTCCAAACAATAATAAAAATGCATTTTTATGAGGCATGGAAGATGAGAGCACATAATCATGTTAAACAATTATGTCTTTAGGGAATTATTGATGCTTCTGTGCTACAAAGAAGGGTTTTTTGAGTTTGCCATTGATTTAGAATAAATTGTAGCAAACTCTTGAAAACTACATTTCTTCATTGTCATCTTTATAACCATGTATAATTGATTCATTTGCCATATACCTTCCTAAACCTCTGTTTGATTCAGATTTATTTAGATCTGAAATGATACTTCAGGCACTAAATACAACTTTTTAGAAGAAACTTATGCGAGCTTTGATGAAAGTACATTTATCCCTTTAAAAACTTGTTTTTTTTAAAAAAAGCAAAAACAACAGCATTGATAATCAGTTACAGAGAATGCAACAATAACTCAAAAGATACTCTTGGTCTTTTGTTTTCTGCATGGAGGCGCAGGAGTACAAAGTCATGGTAAAATCATTTCTCTGCGCTAAGTTTAAACACAATGAAATATGATAATGAAGAAACTTGAATGTTGGTTATAGCATGTGAAGACCTTGACTCCCTCAGTGATGTTTTTGAAAGTCCACTGGTGCTGGTCTCTTGAGCGGTTGGACCTCAGGTTGGACCACATCTAACTTAGTATTCATGTGCCTTAATCAGAGGATGACAGGTGCTGAAGGGGACAGACAGTTGGAGCAGTTCGGTCTAGAGAGAAACTTTTCGGATCACCAGCAGTGCTGGGCAGGTGGCTGATGATCTGGGGAAAGGACTGTGAATTAGACTTGCCTGGATGCTTCCTAATGGACCATAATGTGGCTGTTCTATTAAGTGCCTGGGCACGTTTGAATGACTGTCGTACTACTGAGCTTTGTGTTTGGAATATTTAAGCTGCACTAAATGTCCGTCTGCCATACAATAATTCTGCCGCACAGCTGGCCTAATTCTATGAACAATCCTTCAGGGCAGTACCCAAGCTGTGTATAAATGTTTTGCCTCGATGAGCTGCAGGGTGAGCAAGGACACCTGGAATTGAGCTAGTTGTGATTCTGCTGGGCTACCTGTAGAACAGCCAACACTTCCCCTTTGGTTAGCTCTACCCTCAGTTGCTTTCTTGGTAAACAGAGGTTGAGGTTTCATAGACAACTGTGCAATTGAGTCTCGAGCAAGAGAAGCCGGCAGTCAGTGGCCTTCACACCAATCAAGAGTAGACTTTGAACAGCTTTGATCAGAGCTGGTAAAGGCAGTTCAGGCGCAGCATACTAAAATGATGATACATTTCAATGGCATCCAGATGTAGGCTACTTTACTGCTTTTTTCTCTGTTTTGTTCTTTCCTGCCTAGAGAAGCTGGATGTGCTCCTGACTGTGAATGTCACAAAGGATGAACTGTCCTTGCTGTTTGCTTAGGAATATTCATAAGCATTCAGAGAGCCTCCTCTGGAAACCTCCTACGCTCTGCGTAATTTTGAGGATTTTTTCAGTCTCTGCTTCCTTGAAGTGGAATCCTGGTCAGGTGACTCAGAAATTAGTTCGCTCATTGAGCAGGAGTGTGCAAAGTGTGCCCATTGGCTGCGGAAGGTCTTCCGTTTCTTCATTGCAACAATTGATGCCTCAGGTTAGCAGGGAAGTCCTAAGAGCTGTCCCTCACCAAGAAAGTTCGGACTCAGATCAAGGAAGGTCTTGCAAGTTGTCTTATTAAGGAGTGAAAAGCATTTGTTCTGATATTTCATATGTGTTTTTATTTTACTTTGCTGGGGGTGGAATTGGAGATGAAATATTGTAGAATGAGAATATTTGAACACTGGTTTGGCTGCCCTGCCAGTAATAAACTTTTCTGGTGTCTCCAACTGAATGTGACAGTTGGTTGCCATTCTAAAGGGTAGCCTGAAGTTCACACATCTTTTAAGTCAGTGAAGCATCATTTGAATTCTGGGCAGTTGGTGGGGGGGGCTCTCTGGCCTCTCCAGGAAGAGCTGGGGGATGCCTAGCTGAAATAGGCAGTATAATGAAATGTGGGAAAGGCCTCAGGACGTGTGTGAGATGCGGCCTAGGGACAGGATAACCCACAGCTGCACAGTGGGTAGAGCAAGAGGTTCAGAAGGGCTCCCCTCCCTAATTTATCAGCCTGCAAAGGAGACAGTAGAATATTTGTACTTTCAGACTAGCAAGATTCTGTTAATGTAGTTTTACAATAAAGTTATTAGGCCTAAACCCAAAGATGACACAGTGAAATCCTATTAATTCCAATCCTTTATTAGTCTGCTTCTAATGGTAGAATCTTGCCAAACTAAAGCTATGACATTCTATCTTAATAGATGTTATTAGGCTGGATGGACTAGAAGAACTCCAAGGTCCTTTCCAACTCTTTATCCTAGGAGATTCTAGGTGTGGATACCCTGAACCACTTCCCTACTCCCTGGCAAAGCTCTGCTTCTCCAGATAGAATAAGCTTATTTGCTCATGTTTCCTGTCTGGTCTACCGACATCTAGTTTGCAATCTTCCATCTCTTTACAGCCCAAGAAATTAGGGAGATTCCCTCCTGAGCCCCCAGCTCTCTATTCCCTGGGCTGCCTCTCCTCCCCATGCCCCAAGGTCTTTCTCACACACCACTGCAGGCTGCCAGTCCACTTCTTTGGGCCAAATAAGGTGGACTGAGGCTCTTGCTCACCAGGCTCCTGAGATTTGTGGACTTTGTATCCCGTTTGAGAGTTTGTCAAGGATTTTTATTTTATGCTACAAATTAACAGTATTAAGTATATTTTTAGAACACGTGAAATGTGTTAAAATTAGTGCCTTTTTGTTTTCTTAATATAATTCACTACTGGTCCCACATCGAGCAAAGGAGTTCAGTGCCCTGTTTGTATTACTTTCAATAAAACATGCATCCTGTTTGCAGAATTCTTGTCCCGTTTCTTTCCTTGGCTAGCTTGTCATCCAGCTCTGAGTAAAAGGTAAAACAGCAGACCTCTTACTACTGGCTGCTTCTCCCTTATGGGCAGGGGGCTCTAAGGCAGAGGTCCCTTGGTGCAATCCAGGCGATGTAATTTATATATGGATTGAATCAGTTTTTGTCCTGAACTCATCCCAAGGTACCACAGAAATGCAGGCAGAGCATTTTAAACAGTATTTTATGAACTCCCATCGCCAGAGAATAATTGGACAGAACAAATAGAGGAACTATTTTGTTACACTTCATTACACACAAAGGTGTGCCACACCAGAACAGTGGAACAGCCACTTCATAGATTGACAAAACAGTTACCCCCTTCCAGAATGTGGCAAGTGTGTAGTGCATTCTGGGAGGCCTTGAAATGTTGCTTCCTGCAGGCAGTAAGTTGTGGGCATGAAGGAAAGCAGCACTTTGTGGGGACCTTGGATCTTGTGTTCCAAAAAGGTGGCCAGGAAACAGACTCGAGTCTTTTCAGATGCCAAGAGCAGAGAAGAGAATGAACCCAATGACACCCAATTCCCAACAGAACAGTTGCCCTTTGCTTCCAGCCCTGAAGTGAGTGGCAAGTCACCCCCAAAACATGGAGTCTTGTGTAAAGGGCGGGGGGATTTTGCTCCAGTGTTCAACTGTCCAATGATTACCCAATAATCCTCCAGTGAGACCTGTTAGGCTTTGTGGGTCTTGTCACCTTTGCAGAAGGCATCTTTGGGGTGCCTCCTGCCCATATTCAGCACCCCTTGGGAAAGGTGCCTTCTCACCAACATGCATAAGGGAACAGAGGACATTGGCTCCAGTCTGCCCTGCCTCCGGCGGTAGATCCTGAGCTTCCTGCAGAGAAGGCAGCATAGCTTCTAACCCTGTATTCGCTGGGTGGGGGAATCACCCACTGGCTGAAGCTTTGATCTGGAGCATAAGGCGCACAGGTTAGCCCCTGGGATTTGGGTTTGCCAGCTGGCTCTTCGGCATGTCCAGTCATCCCGGCGTTGTCCTGCCAGAGTGGAAGGAGCGGAGTGGCAGCCAAACTTTCATGAGGTTTGGGGTCTTGCGTGGGAGCCATGGGGAAGTCCAGCTGATGGGGCCTGGCCCAGAATTCATTGAAAGTGCTCAAGTCCTTGAAAGGGGCTGGCAGGGATACCTCACCAGCTGCAGGAAACCTGAGGGATGGGGAGACAGAGTTGCATTTGTTTGAAGAAGCAGCCAATTGGTTGTCATAGCAGGGGAGGGGAGAAATGACTGATAGCTGTTGCAGCTGAGTCTTCTTTACCAAAATCAAAATCATCCCTTCAGTTGCTCCACTGAAGTTTCTTGGCTTCCTTCAGTTCCACAACAGATATTTGTCCTTTTAATTTCGTGCTTTAATATTAGCTGTCTATCCACATAAAGGTGGCTTGGCAAGAAACTTTATTGAAAACCTGGAGACATAATAGTTTAACAACAAACCTGAAGTTCTTACATTCTGGGACAAAACTTTGGACAGGAGGGGAAAGTGGATTAATGACATAGGTTCTTTGCTTTCGGGGCAACTGATAAGAAGACCTCTCTTCCTGGGACAATTCTTTTTTTTTCCAAATACATTTTGTAAAAATACATTTGACAGAAAAAATTGAAATATTCTGAACACAAAATATCATACTCAGGATAGTCATTATTAAGTGTGCAAAGTCTAGATAAAATTTGGAACATACCAAGCTATTTGGGCCAAAGCAAAGCAAAAGCAGTGTCAGGTCCCCCTCAGGGATGCTGCTGTTCCGGTGGGGGAGGGGGAGGAGGCTATCGGGGTTGCATTCTCTGCATGCTTTCGCATTTGCTGGAACCGTGTGGGATTCAGGGAGAGGGGCTATCTCGGAGACAAAAAGGACTTCCTCCCAGGCGGTTCTAGCCTGCCACTAAGGTCACTGCATCCTGGGGATGAACTACTATCAAGTTAATGCCTCAGGGTTCTCAAAACACCTTTGTGGCAGTTATTGATGACCTGTGGATTAGTGAAGAGGATTGGGATTTTGAATGGAGAAGAATAGCTTAATGCTTTGTGCGGGAACTTCAGATTCTGCCTGATTTCTCTGCAATCACTTTCAGTAAAAGTTCCTTTTGATAACTACTTGTTTCAAGAGTCATGCTTTCCTGAGGGGCTAGCTGAGGTCCTTACAAGCAGTATGTGCCATTCCATGTTGTTTAGGTCCAATGTTCCACAACTGTTAGCCTTACAAGATAGATCCAATTAGAAACATAATCAGATGAACTAATGCTACTTTATTGTAAAGCTACATTATCTTGCAAATCTAAAAGTACCAATACATCTCTTCCCCCCACACACACTTTTTTTTTTACAGCTTAAGAAACTAGAGAGGGTCCCTTCTGAACCTATCAGCCTGCCACTATCCAGCTGTGGGCTCAGCTGCCTTTTGTCTGACAGTTCTCTTCCTTGGCTGCATCTTATTTATTATTATTATTATTATTAATCATATTTCTATGCCGCCCACTTTCCAAGGACTCTGGGCGGCTTACACCAAAGACAGTATACTGAATAGCATATTGCCCCCAACAATCTGGGTCCTCATTTTACCCACCTCAGAAGGCTGGAAGGCTGAGTCAACCTTGAGCCGGTGAGATTTGATCCGCTGATCTGCTAAACTAGCAGTCAGCTGAAGTAGCTGCAGTACAGCACTCTAACCACTGCGCCACCTCGGCTCTTGTACCCTTGTCTCCCAAAGTAACTCCCACATATCATTTGTACAATTGGATTGCACTTTTTTAAAAACAAATGTTTAAAAACAACCATCCATGGAGACCTGGAGAATGTGTTACCCAATTAAAAACCAGGCACAGCTCCATCTTTATTGCCATTGGCTTAAGTTCAGTGGTGAAATACAAATTTTTCTACTACCGGTTCTGTGGACGTGGCTTGGTGGGCGTGGCAGGGGAAGGCTACTGCAAAATCCCCATTCCCTCCCCTCTTGGGGGAAGGATATTGCAAAATCTCCATTCCCACCCCAGAGGTGGTATTTGCCGGTTCTCTGAACTACTCAAAATTTTCGTTACCGGTTCTCCAGAACCTGTCAGAACCAGCTGGATTTCAACCCTGCTTAAGTTCATTGAAGGAAGGTTGAGTGTAGAAGAATCAGTTGAGATATGCTCAAAGATTTAGAACAATCATTTTGGATTTAAGAAAAAGCTGCCTGCCTGGTAGATAAGCTCGGAGGATGGGGTTGTCTTTCTATTTGCCATAGTAAAGTTTATGTAATGGTATTTCTGTTTTTATTTTGGTCATTCTGCTTTTTATTCAGGCTCCATGCCAAACTGATTGTTCTGCTTATAACCACAGCATCTTAAATATTACAAAAAAATAATTTCCTTAGCCAATTTATACTATAGCATGAAAATTACAGCGTCAACTAATTTTGAAGACCTAAAATAAAAAATACAAGGGCAAGTAGCTTATTTCAAGTTCTCATTGTTCTCTAGTACAAAATGCTTGAAAATTTTCAAATTTCACTCAAAATGGTCCTTTTCACCATTCCGACTGGGTTGCTTTGTTGGACAAAATATATTTTCCATTTCTTATGCACTTCTAAACTTGTCCAAATAAGCAATGAACAATTTTAATTGTGCCAGATGATCACTTTTAGAGCTAGTGGGAAAGGAGAGGTATATTCAGATGATGGGGCTCAAGGTTGCAAAGATCTTTTTAAGGAATCCCCACTAGCTTGAATTAACTTCAGATATTTACTATCAGTAGCAACTAGTACTGTTGGGGAAAATGCCAAGTATCTTGTTACTATAACTGTAGTAACTTTTTTGCATTAGAAACTAAAAGTTTGAAAGCATTTCTTGTCTGCCTCATGCAGATAATAGTCAAGCATGACTCAAAACTTGCAAATTAGGTGATGTTGAAAAATCTCCTCTATCCAAGAAAGTGCTGTGATTACTGAAGCTGAAAATTTGTTACACAGGAATGCCAGTTGCAACAAACAAGGAGAGCACTTTCCTGGGGTTGAATGACCAATATCTGCATCCCCAAAGTCAAGAAGAACCAGGAATGAAAGGGAAGTCAAAGAAATCTTCCCAAAGTGAAAACAGAAGTGGCTGTTTAAAAGGAGTCCTGTTTATCCTTGGTTCAAAAGCACAAATCCAGCAAAGAAGGGTGCTTGGGCATTCTAGGAATGGCTCAGCTTCCTTCTTCTTTCTCTCTGAAAGCTCTCTAATCTGATGGGCTCCCTGAGATCATCCAAATGACCAGGTTAGAAAGGCAAGCTGAACATAATGAGTGCACTTTAACTGAAACCAGGTCTTTCCTTAACAAAGAGGAACAAGCAAGCCCAGAGAGCACTAAGGACCCCACAGAGAAGAAACAAAATCTGGAGGTTGCAGGTGGGCATCACAGGGATGGCAATGGGGTGGGGGTAGTCTTTCAGCTATAGTTGCCTGCCAGGCAAGTTGAGCTGACAGCAATATGGCTGCTATGAATAGAAAAGCCATTTTTAGGCTTTGTGATATGAAGGCTCCCAAATCCTAGGAGTTTGCCATAGTTCTTTACCCCTGAATGCAGGAGAAGGAAAGAGGGGCTGGAAAGCAAGTCTTGTAAGGCGACCCAAAGCTACCTGAGAGACTTTGGTGGGGGGAATGTCTGAGAAGGAGGGAGATTCTGTGCATTTTTCAGGTAACAAAAGTGTAGGCTGCTGTGTACCAGAGCAATCCACACACCTTTTGTGCTGTTAATAGGGGACCAATTAGGTGGCCAATTAGGAAGACAAAAGGAGGGAAAATATAACAAAAGATAAACACTGCCAAGAAAGGAATCTATCTGTTGCAGGAAGATGTAAAATCTAAGTTAGTGTATATGACCAAGTTTTACAATGTAGTTAGATTATATGACTAGAGTAATTAGAATACTAAGACTTTAGTGGGTATAAGAAAGGATGCAGAGTCATCTCATGCTTTGTAGAACTTGCACAAGGTGGGGTCGGCCAGTCTGGGGCCGGAGGTCTGAATCTGCTCAGGAGGGAGCACACACGCACACACTATTTGCTATAACCAAATCTTTGTTTTTTCCTACATGAATGGAAGATTTGACTTCTGTCCCAGTTGAAATTAATTGTGCTTGTTTCTGCCCATTTCCCCAATTTTTCAAGATGCTCTTGAATCTTGCTATTGCCCTCTAAGGCATTTGCTATCTCTCATATATTTATTATCTACAAATATGATAATTACTTTTTTCTAACCTCTCATTCTAGACAGGTATAAATATTTTGAACAACACAGGATCTAACCTTGGTGATCTGCCACTTGACACTTTCCCTCAACACAACGCACAGTCGCCTTTGTGTCTATCAGATCTTTGATAGCTGCCTTATCTGAAAGGGATTTTTCCTAAACATGAATCTCTCCAAGTTCTCTTTAGGAAGCGCTACTATCTGTTGCTTTTGGTTAAGAAATTAATTGCAACTAACTCTTCCCCTTGCAAAAAATAAAAAATAAAAAAACCCAGGAGTGCTTCCCTTTGAACTGGGGATGAAACCTCCTTCTGTGTATGGGCTGTGGCGAAGCGCGTGGGAGGAAGTGACCATGGCCCATTGCCCAGACCGAATCGGTGGAGGCGTGTCAGCCAAGGAGAATAGTCAGTGGAGAATGGCCAGAGGGAGGAACGCCGGAGGAGAATGAGGAGCGGCCAAGGGTACGTAGGAGTCCCATTCTGATCCTCCCATCCCATCTCCTTCCCTGACCAGAAGCACTGTGGGAGGCCAGTGGGGAGCTAATTGCCCCATCAGCCTCGTTTTAGAGACCCTCCAACAGCAGTGACAGAATCACTAAATGACTTTCTCAAGCTGGATCCCCTCAAGAGAAAGAGAAGCTTGGGTAGATCACTGAATGACTTCTAGCAGTTCAGCATTTTTTCTGATTCAGAAACATGAATTGGAAAACAGGAACATGAAAAAATAGAATAAAAATGGGAACAGAAATCAAATGCAGTGAAGAAGTCTTTTTTGGTTTGAAAAGAGGAAGAGCTTCATTCATCTCTGATCTGCAGAAGAAATCCTTGGCCTCAGAATTGGTAACTTAATCTGCTTTCTCATAGGGCTGATATAATTCTAGACTGTGCCCTACGAAGTTCTCAAAATCACAAGGTATCGTCTGTCTCTGGAACGGAAGAGTCCAAGTGGGGCCCTCTTCTGATCCTCTCCTTCCAGGCTCCTCCCAGCCGACCCCAACCTCCGGCACTCACCAACGGAGCTCAGGGTTAGGGTTAGTCTTAGCCTGTCATGGCTAGGTGGGGCTCCTTGTCAGAGATGTGATGACGACAGTTGAGTGTCCTGGTTTTAAATAAAATCATTTGGGCTTATTTGTTAATCTCAGATATGTATTAAAGTGAACTAATATTAAATATGTACCATTGTGACCCTCGCTTGGACATTATTTCCTAATGATATTGGGAGTCGGGCCTTATTGGATAGAAAATTTAAATCTGATACTTCGAAATGAGAAATTTACACTTTGGCTTAATCGTTTCAAAGTAATTTAAACATTTAAAAGCAGTTTAATCACTTTTCCATTTTAAAATAGATTGGTAATCATTTTTTGGGGGGGAAACATGACCATGCAATCAGCTATTAGCAATTCTGAAACTTTACAAAAGGAACATAATTTAACTTAGAAAGGTGAAATATCCACAAATATAGTTAAAACACTCGTTATTCACACTGGCCCTGATGCCCTTCCAGCTCAAAAAACATCAAGGACTGTTATTTTTCTTTGAAAAAACCTTCATTGAAAATAAGCCAACAATGTATTATTATGAAACAAAAAACCCAACCTCACAAAATAAATGTGGATAATCCATGAGAAATTTCAACTACAGAATTAGAGTATCCTGTGTTAGTAGTTTCGGATTTCAAGGACTACTAGATTTCTGCTTATTTTTTTAAGCAAATGCCTGCTATGACTTGGAACCCAAATAATTTGGCAAAAAATTATCTCCAGAATCTATTGGATGCCTTAGAGAATGGTTGAAAAAGGTTGTGTCTCGTTTTTACCATGGAGGTAAAATCACTTCAAAGGAATGTAAGTCCATATGTTATGGGGGTGTCAAATTCCTTATTGGCTATTCATCCAGTGGCTCCTTCATCCAGTGGCTGCCCAGGGCAGGAGAGTCCAGGTAGATGTACGTCCAGCATGGGGGCTGTGGCTCAGCTTTCCCTGCAATCTCCCACTGGTCCTTGTTCCATTGGGGAAAGGGAGAAGGAACAAAACGTCATCATGTGACCTGCCTCCTCGTGGCCTGATTCCCTCCCCCCAGGAGCAGCCTCCTTCTTCAAACCAGATACTCCCCATCATCCCCGGCTCAGCGAGCCCTGCCTTGAGATATCATTTCGGTAAGTAAGAGGGAAGGCTCCCAAGGCAGAGATGCAGCCTGTCAGCAGAGAAGAGCCATCAGCTACTAAAGCATTACAAGGGGGCTCTGGGTGCAAGAGAGACCAGGATTGTACCCAGCTCTCCTGGGAACCAAGGCAAAATAGCCCCCCTGCTGCACAAGAAGCCACAGCAAAGAGGTCAGGAGACATGTTCTTCGCGCACATGCATCCCATTGCCTTGCAAGTCCAATGGGATGTGCATGCGCGAAGAACATGGCGGTGACGGCAGCAGCTTTTTCCACGACCTCCGGTGCTTTTCAGCAGGCTACGGCCAGCCGCCACCTCTTTGAGAGTTGCTTTGCGGCTGCAGCAGCTGGCTGGGGGCTGCCGAAAATTCCGGTCAGCTTGCCTTCCGGACTCTGGACCAGCTGCTGTGGAAGGTAAGCAGCCTGAACAAAGAGGTGGTGGTGTGGGAGGAAGCAGGGCTAGGGCCAGGGGGGGCCTGAAGGAGGGGAAACAGGGTTGACTAGCGAAGGGAGGGCGGGGGTAGATAGGTAGACATTCCAAAAAATTTCCTACCTTTTCCTGTGGGCGTGGTAGGTGGGGGGTCATGTGACTGGGCGTGGGCATGGGCGACATCAAGTTGGCCATGCCCACTCAATCACATGAACCCCCCCCATCAGCTACGCCCTCCGAACCAGTAGCAAAAAGTTTTGAAACCCACCACTGCTTGGTTCCCCTCCCACAGCAAAGAGGAAGGTGGCAAACACGCCACCCTTTCATTCTCCATTCCTTTAATGGCTTCTATTTTATTCTGATCTTTTCTCTCAGTATAGACTCATTCTTGCTACCATTTCCGTAAACAAGCTGCCCCCACCCCCACCCTGGCCTCCATTTCAGCCATTCTCCAGTTCCAGGTGCCGGCCAAGTGTGGAGGCAGATTCAAAGCCCAGAGCTACTTCATGCTCAGCATCTCACCTGCTGGGGCTTGTTTACCTTGTACCTGAAGTTGTCCATTGGCACGAAATCTACCAGCATGAGATACTTGGCATATGGGATCAAGCCAGTGACTTTGATCTTGAATTGTGGAAACATTCGTCTGTAGAAAAGGAAGGGATTCTTAAGAGATCTTAAAACGGTCCCTCTGGGAGGATTTAAATAGCTGCTGCTTTCCTGCCTCGGATGAAGCGCCAACATCGTTCATGGTCTTTTATGGGCTTCCATTTTTTTCTGTGCCATTTTTCTCCATCCCAGAAAAGGCCACGATGGCTCTTGACTGACTAGACCAGCAACGGCACCAGGCAGCTTTGGTCCCCTGCAGAGTTTCCTGTTTGCTGGGACATCTTAAAGGGGGGGGGGGGGTATTTATTTCTAAATAAGGTTCTGAGCTTCAAAAAATACAGAGTGATGCTGCGGATTAAGGAGGAAAGTCCCTTTTGGAGCAGTTGTTGTTGTTATTATTATTATTATTATTACTATTTCTATGCCACCCACTCTCTGAGGACTCTGGGCGGCTTACACCAAAGACAGTATACTAAATAGCATATTGCCCCCAACAATCTGGGTCCTTATTTTACCCACCTTGGAAGGATGGAAGGCTGAGTCAACCTTGAGCTGGTGAGATTTGATCCGTTGATCTGCTGAACTAGCAGTCAGCTGAAGTAGCTGCAGAGTGCAGTACTGCACTCTAACCACTGCGCCACCTCGGCTCTTACTGGAGTTGCCAGCAGGACCCTCTCAGGGTCCGCTTCCCATGGTCTCAGGGGACCCAAAGAAGCGCCAATGAGCTTTGAGGTCATGATAGCTAGGGTGACACCAGGTTGGATTCCTGAGAGTTCACTTGTGGCGCCTCAGAAGAAATGGCAGGATTCGTAACTCCAGAAGATGGAAAAGAAAACAGGCCAGTGAGTCTTCTTTGAATTGTCCACTCGTGGCACTAGGAACAAACTTTCTCAGTGTTTTTTTTTTGTTTTGTTTTTGGGACCTTAATATTGTATGACTGATATTAAATATGTTTTACTTCTAGAAACTTTTTTATGGGATAGAAATTTTCTCTGGTTTTTACACAGTGCCAAGTTTTGGGGAGGTTGGTCAGCCAAGATACCTATATGAATAGCTGTTCATTGCTACTAAATAAAGCGTTATTCGGAAATCAGGATTGGGTGATGGCAAATGCCAAGGAAATAAATTTCCAGGAAAGCTGGCCATTCCCCAGCCATGTTCAGATTTGTGGGAAAAGCTGAGCAGAGAGGTTGGGCTGCCAGGCTCTACTTTTCTTGCTCCAAATAACACAAGATTTTAAAAGGCTTTGCTCACCACCCAGTTTTGGTGATAACCATCTCTGTCCCTGCATGATGAAACTTGGCCCAAAGATCTGGCTCTTCAAGAGTGACGGCCACGGAGCTGCGAGGAGAGGTGGAGAGCCTGGAAGTCTTCAAAGGAACAACAGAATCAGAGCAATTCCTAGTGATGGCGGGCCAGCCCTTGCAAAACTGCCTTCAGCAGCAGTCCCCAGCCCCACTGCCACTTTGACTCCCCTGCAGATTCTGTCTGTGGAACAGTCTCTGTACTTTGGCAATGGGATTTGAAGTCCACAACATTTTCAAATTTCCAAGGCTGAGAAACGCTGCTGTGGAATAACCTGCATCCCCAACTGGGGAATGTGGTTGGGGCAGGAATAATGTTTCCCCAGCAGTTCTGTTTTAACATATACTCCAAACATTGATTTTTTAAAAACAATTTCTGAAAATTAAAGATGTATGAAATTAAAATATTTATGAACATGAGAAGTTAGAAAGAATTAAAAACAATTAATAAGAAGAATTTGACACGACATGTAGCAGGCATTTCCCAGAATTTCCCAAAACATGATTGTTTTGAAAAAAAAATCTAGGTAGCATTAGATTTAAATTGATGGATTTTCTCTTCCCAGCTCCACTTCCTCTGAGAAAAGTCGGTTGCCCCAGTTTGGGGTATGTGTGTATACTGCCTACCCCTCCTGCCTCCTGCTAAGGAGACCAGGTTCTCCACTGGCTCTCCCTGGCAGGGCAATTGTTGGGAGATGCTGGAGAGAATCCCTTCCCCCTCCCATCACCTGTGCCAATCAGAGATCCAGTCCCGAAGCCTGTGAAGCTAATGGAGCAGTTGAAAGTGGATCCTGGGCTGTGGATGGGCACCTGGGAGGGGGCTGGGAGGCTGACTAAGCAGCACTTGCTGGACCAGATCAGGGCATCTCCCCCCCCACCCCCCAGATATTTCTACCCCCACCCAGAGATGCTGCCAGGATCAGTGCCAGCTCCGGACCAAAATAAGGCAGCTAGGGCCCTGCAGCCACACCACTCTCTGTCCCCCTCCCCCACGAAGCTTGCCAGGCCCTCCACAAGGGAGGGGCTACTCTAACTTCAGCATGTCTGGCCACTGCAAAGCCATCCTGCCTGCATAAGTGGGGAGGTTTTTCTTGTAAACCATGTAGAGATACACAAGTTTGATGTGCGGCACAGTGATTTAATAAATGAAGCAAACAAGCGAGTTCCCTGAATGGTATCCAATAAAAGGAGAATCTGAGATGCATACTGAGGCAACTGAGGGAGACGTTTGGGCCTTCAACAGGAGCCGGTATGGGCATTCAAGGAACACGGAAGGCAAAGCAGGATAGCAGCAAGAGGCTCAGCATGGGCTGGTATCTGGGTCAGAAAGACGTAGGTGGGCAGGAATTGGAGGATAGGAACAAATAGTTGGAGGCTCATTGGCCTTAGAACTAATGAAAAAAAGGGGGGGTTATCAAGGGGCTCACATCCAGGTCACTGTAGCCAAGAGGAGAGAGAGATCTCCCCCAATTCAAAGGCTTACCCTGGAACCCCCCACCAATAAGAAGTCTCCCGCTTCCGTCCAAGGGCCCAGGAAACCCCCCCTCCCCAGACATTTTCCAGTAAGCCAAGCAAATCAGATCAGACAACAAGCGTTCTCGTCAATCCCTTTGGGCTGCCTGATTTACAGAGGAGACTCCGCAGACCTCCCGCAGCTGCCCAGGTCCGCACCTCCCTTCCTGGCGCTCTTCACCGCCGCCCGCCCAGCCGCCCAGGACCACTTGCGCCCAGGGTTAGAGCAGTCCGAGCGGAGAAAGAAGCGACCCTACCCGATCCCACTTGCATCTTGCCAAGGATCCGGCGGGGACGGTCCGAGCCCCGGAAAGCCCCCGCGGAGACGCGGACGCCGCCCTCTCCTCGCGCAGCTCCGCCGGACGCCGAAACCCTCGGCCTTATAAAGGCGGGGGCG
Organism: Ptyas mucosa; assembly: GCA_012654045.1. Lineage (NCBI taxonomy): Eukaryota > Metazoa > Chordata > Lepidosauria > Squamata > Colubridae > Ptyas > Ptyas mucosa. Next base: position 456,315 of record WNWU01000060.1, on the reverse strand, counting down.
GACCCCCGCGAGACCTCCCGGCCTGGCCCCAAAGGGCGCGGGGGGGGAGGGGATCGCGCGCAAGCGGGGAAGGCGGCCTCAGGCGCCTCGCAGAGTCCGCGGCGGGGGGGAAGCCCGTCGAAGCCCAAGGGCGCCTACCGGCGAGTCGCCCCCCCCCCCCGGAAGAGCGCTGGTTCGAGGGCAGCAGCCGCGCGCCCGGAGCTGAGGGCTCCGGCAGGCGCGGCCTCGGGCTTCTTGCCCTGCGGGCGGTTCGGCCTCTGGCCCAGTGGCACCTCGCCCGAAGCCCCCGACGGAGAAGGAGGAGCCGGTTGCCCTCCCCGCCGAGGCCAGCCGAGGGAAGAAGCTCAGCTGTGGCTGCCCGGCCGAGGAAAAGTATATGCAGTGGGCGAAGAAAGCCGAGCGTCCTCGGGGCTCGGGGCCGGTTCGGCGCAAAGCCGGCAGAGCAGGGACCGGAGGCTGCCTGCGGAGGGGCTTCCCGCGGCTCCCGGCGCCGTCCAGCTGGGCGCTTCAAGCCCCCCCCGTCCTTTCCCGGGAGACGCGCCGGCGAGGGTCCCGGGCTGCGCGATGAGAAGCAGGCCGGAGCCAGGCAGATCGCCCTTGAGCACATCCGGCCTGGGAGGGCGGGGGGCAGCCCGGAGCACGGACGTCCCGCGGCGAATGACCGCCGAGATGTCATCCGTCGCGGAATGTCTCCCACGGGAAGCCTCGGAGGCTCTGCGGGGCTCCTGCCTCCTTCGCCCGGGGCTGCCGTCGCGCTTCTTCCCGGCCCGACTCTGCAGCTTCTCCGGCGGGCTTCCTCGGGCACCTCTCCGCTCCTGCTGCCGGCGGTCATCCGTCGCGGGATCCCCGAAGCCTCCTGCGCCCCCGGAAATCTCGCCCTGCCGGCTGTCAGCAGCCGCGGAAGCGGCCCCGTCGGGAAAGCCTCGGCAACGTCCCTCAGGGAAGCGGCTTTCCAGGGCCGGTTGTTCTGGCTGCCCCGGGCCGGGAAAGGGGGCGGCCGGGATGAACGCCCTCGTTGCTCTCAGCGAGGCGCTCCAAAACCCCTCGGAGGCTTGGCCCGGCGCCTGCTTCCCACCCGGACTGAGGGGCTGCCCTCTTATTTTGGGCGACCGCCGCCGAGGGCTCGCTGCTACCCACTGCACCGGCCACGCCTTGCTTTTTCGTTCCGGGGGTCTCGGCAGAAACGTGCATGGAGAAATCACTTGAAGGAAGGAAAGAAAAAAGGCATTTAAGGAGAAGGGAAGAAAGGAGGGAGAGGAGACGGAAGGTCTGGAGTTGCAGGGAGAGAGGAAGGAAGGGGAAAGGAGGGAGAGAGAGAAAAAGGGAAGGAAAGGGGAAGGAAAGAAGTGAGGAAGGAGAAAAAAGGAAGGAAGGAAGGAGGGGAAGAAAAAGAGGGACGGAGGGAGAGAAGAAGGAAGAAAATGGAAGGAGAGGAAGGAAGGGAAGAAGGAAAGGAGAGAAGGAAGGAAGGAAGGAAGGAAGGAAGGAAGGAAGGAAAAGCACTGAGGCTTAAAAGATGGTCAGTGGGTTTGGTCACTGTTCTCCCCCCACCCCCGCATCTCAGAAAAGTTATAGGTGACTTCTGAGTAAAGGGCCCTCTCTGGGGGAAAGCACTGCCAGTTTTCTGCACATTCCCCTCCCCCAACTCTTCAGGCTGGAGAATCTCAGGTGGGGATGGGCCAGAGCCTGCCCAGCCTTTCTTAGGCACAGGTACCTGCGTCCTCTTTGGAGACAGCAGGATGCTTGTTCATTACTGGGCACTTTTGCACAACTTGGTCTCCGTTGCCCTGAATGGGAACTACAGGCTGGAGAGAACATAAACCTCTCCCCTCCCCTACGCCACTCCCATTAAAATGCAAGTGGACCTCATTAATTGCCAGTGATCACTTTAGCTTTGCTTTATTACTCCACTTAAGGGAGTTGTGACAATCCATGGACCCATTTAAAGAAATTGTTACTGTCACCTAAGGGCACCTGCACAGAAGCCCTTAATTGGTGTCCTTCCTAAGATGTGGAGTTCTTGGGGGCTGTGAGCTTGGCTGTGTGCATGAGAGAGCCCTCCCATGGCCCCTTCTCTCCCCCCCCCCCCCCCCCGCAGTGGTGAAATTCACATTATTTTACTATCGGTTCTATGGGCGTGGCTTGGTCAGCATGCTGTGGCTTGGTGGCATAATAGGGGAAGGATACTGCAAAATCTCCATTCCTACCCCACTCTGGGGCCAGCCAGAGGTGCATTTGCCGGTTTTCTGAACTACTCAAAATTTCCGCTACTGGTTCTCCATAACCTGTCAGAACCTGCTGGATTTCACCCGTGCCCCCGTGTGATTTGTGCAGGTATGGCATGTGCATGGCAGGGCTGGATCAGTTCAGCTCTGGGCTCACTTCCCCAGTTGCAGACTGGCTCTCTCCTGCACCATTGCTGCCAACTTCCTTTCACAGCTGTTTTGGTTTGTGCCACTGGAGAGACAAGCACAGGACCAGAGTGGCCATGGCAGATTGCCACACAGGAGTGCAGCCCTTTAGAGGCCTAAAAGTTCCCCCAGACAGACTTGTGGACTCCAGCCTCCTGGGACTGGAAATGGTTCAGAGATCCTCTAGTCCAGCCCTCTGCCCAGGACAAGAATCACATCCCTGACAAATAGCCCTCCAGCCTTTGCTTGAAACCTTCCAGGAGCCAAGTTCTTCCTCCTGATCTCAGATCTAGATCTCCCTCAGGAAGCTTCCACCTGTCGGTTCTTCAGCTGTCCTGAAGAGCTGTAGAGAATAAATGCATATCCTTCAAAGATTGAAAGACAACATTAGGTATCTTTCCGCAGCCTTCTCTTTCTTTAGATAACCAAACATATCTGGTTCTTTTATCTGGTCTTCAGTGTTTTTCCTTATCTGTGGCAACCAGAACCGGCTCCAAGGCGTAGGATGGAACTGTCCCCTTCCATGCTCTCCATGCTGTACCTCAACATTGTTCAAGCCCAGTATTGCAGTAGCTATTTTGGCAGCTGCAACCCCTTGGTGATTCTTTTTTATTGAAAAAGTTTTACAACAATTATTATCACCCTCCATCCCCCCTCCCTTCCCCCCCACCCTCCCTAAACCCCTCCTCTCCTCACCCACCCCGACTTCCCAGAGCAGAATACAGAGTATTGCGTATAACAATCAAAAACTAAATTAATCTAACTTCAATTATAATAACAAATCCCCCATAGAACCATAACTCCGCTACAGATAATATACATCTAAGGTTTACATTCATCCATAAGCAATCTGGTATTTCTTTGTCTGGTATTTGTTCTGAATGTATTCAATCCATTTTCTCCACTCCAATATGTATCTTTCTTGAGTAATGTCCTTCAGATAAGCTGAAATCTTCGCCATTTCTGCCAAGTTCGTTACTTTCAGTATCCACTCATCAATAGTAGGCAAAGAGTCCTTCTTCCAATATTGCGCCACCAACAATCTAGCTGCCGATATTAAGTTTAAAATCAATTTAGTCTCTATTGTAGTACAACCTGTTGTAATACCCAACAAAAATAATTGAGGAGTAAATTTCAACCTTTTTTTAAGACATTCTGCGTCACCCACCATATTTTTATCCAAAAAGCTTTAATTTTCTTACAAGATCACCAAATATGAAAATAAGTAGCATCATCACAATCACATCTCCAACATTTAGCTTGCACATTGCACATACATGATCATTTTTTAGGATCTAAATGCCATCTATAAAACATTTTGTAAAAATTTTCCCTCAGGTTTTGTGCTTGTGTAAATTTAACATTTCTAACCCAAATCTTTTCCCAGGTTTCCAACTTTACTGGTTCTTGAAAATTTTGTGCCCATTTTATCATACAGTCTTTTACCAATTCCGTTTCTGAATCTATTTCCAATAAAACATTATATAACCTTTTAATCTGCATTTGACTTTGGTCTCTAATCTGTTTTACCAAATTTTCCTCATATTGCATTAAACCAACTTTTTGATCTTCCCTCCATCTAGCTTGTAACTGACCATATTGAAACCATGTATAAATTATACCTTCTTCTTTCAATACATCTAAAGATTTCAACTGCAGTTTACCCCTTTCCATAAAAAGGAGCTCTTTATAAGTAATCACATCCTGTTTCTGCTCTGTACTTATATTCTCTATTGCATGTCTAGGATTTGCCCAAATTGGAATTTTATAATTTAACTTATATTGATAGTTTTTCCATACCCTCAGTAAAGCATTTCTAAGTATATGATCTTTAAAAGCCTTATCCACCTTTTTTTCATATAACAAATAAGCATGCCATCCATATAATAAATCATAACCTTCTATATTTAAAGTTCTCTCTTCAGTTAAATTAAACCAATCACTAATTAATGTTAAAACAGCTGCTTCATAATACAATCTTAAATTTGGCATCTTAAGACCTCCTCTCTCACGTACATCCTGTATAATTTTCATTTTTATTCTTGGCTTTTTCCCATCCCAAATAAACGTATTAACCCCTTTTTGCCACTCCCTCAAGTTTCCATCTTTCTTAAGCACTGGTATCATTTGAAACAAAAATAAAAACCTAGGTAATACATTCATCTTTATTGCTGCTATCCTACCCAGTAAGGATAACTGAAGCTTTTTCCAAGTTTCCATTTCTCTCTGGATTTTTTGCCAGAGCACCTCATAATTATTTTTGAAAAGTTTTGTATTTGAAGCTGCAATATAAATTCCAAGATATTTAACTTTTTTAACTACTTCGAACCCTGTTATTCTTCCTAATTCCTCACATTGAGATACAGACATATTTTTAGTTATCACCTTTGTTTTGTGCTGATTTACCTTAAAGCCAGATACCTTACCATAATGAGACAAAATATCCAACATAGATGTAATTGATTCAATTGGTTGAGAAGTCATCTGCAAACGGCCTTAGTCTATAGTCTAATTACAATTCCCTTTAGCTTATTCGAGTCACGTATCCTATTCAACAGGACTTCTAAAGTCAAAATAAACAACAATGGAGACGGGACAACCCTGTCTCGTTCCTTTCTCAATTTTAAAGGACTTTGTTAAACTTCTGTTAATAACTATTTGTGCAGTTTGTTCCTGATATATTGCCCTAATTGATTGTATAAAATAATCTCCAAAGTGCATTTTTTCTATTATCTTAAACAAAAACTGCCAATTCAATCGATCAAATGCCTTCTCTGCATCCAAAAACACAAATGCTGCAGGGATTTGATTGTTTTTTTCCAAATATTCCAATAAATTTATAACTTGCCTAACATTGTATTTCATTTGTCTCCCTTGTATAAACCCTAACTGATCAGTATGAATTAATTGTTGCATAACTGGCATTAATCTATTTGCTAGTATCTTCGCAAAAATTTTATAATCAGTATTCAAGAGTGATATTGGCCTAAAGTTTTCTGGTTTAACAGTTTTGATCTTCTTTTGGAATCAATGACACAAAAGCTGTTCTCCAAGATGGCGGAACTCCCCCCCCCATTGAATTTTACTAAATAAAATTCTAAGCGGTTCTACCATTTCATCTTGTAGCTTCTTATAATAAACAGCTGTTAATCCATCTGTCCCTGGAGTTTTACCTAATTTTAACTGTTTAATAGCTGCAACAATCTCCTCAGACGTTATTGGACAATTCAACCCTTCTCTCTGTTCCGTTGTTAAATCAGGAATATTCTTGTCTTTTAAGTACTTATCTATATCTATGCCTTGAATTAGATCCCCTGAATATAACTTTGAGTAAAATTCTAAAAAAGCGTTTTTAATCATATCCTGTTGATATACTTCCTTACCTCTAAATTCAATCTTTTCAATAACTCTTGATCTTTGTTTTTTTCGCAAAGTATAAGCCTGGTTTATTAGCATTGCAAAATGTGTTATATTTAGCATATTGTAAGCTAGTCGCCACTTGGTCAGCCATAAGCATATTGAATTGCTGTCGCAATATATTAATTGTCTCCCTAATTTTGCTATCTCCTGGAGTAGCCACAAGTAATTGCTCTTTCTTTTTAATTTCCTCCTCTATATCTTTCCGTTTCTGTTGTTGTTTCACTCTATATTTATTGTTCATATGTATTAAAACTCCCCTCATATAAGCCTTACTTGCATCCCATACCATTTCCATAGATGTACCTTTATACATATTATTAGTAAAAAATTCCTTCATTTGTTTTCTAAGTTCATTCACATTTTCTTCATATCTAAATAAATTTTCATTTAATCTCCAAGACCTTCTTTCTCCCCTTTCCTGTTCTAATTCCACCCAAACTGGACTAAGATCCATTAAGGTTCTTGGACATATCTTCACCTTCTTCACCCTAGAAAGGAAATCATTTGTAGTTAATATAAAATCGATTCTAGAAAAAGATTGATGTCTGTCAGAAAAAAAAGTAAAATCTGCATCATCTGCATTCCCTATTCTCCAAATATCTCTTAGTTCCATATCTTCCATCATTTCAAAAAAGGATTTGGGTAATTTTGAGCGTGCTGATGTTGTAGACAGATTTCTTTTATCTTTCCTAATATCAATCATGCCATTCCAATCACCCATCATTAAAAAAGATCTATAGTCCCATTGTAATATCTTGTTGTATAAAAATTTATAAAATTTGTCCTGTTGTTGATTAGGGGCATATATTCCAATTAAAAGCATCTTTCCATTCTGGGTCAAATGTTCAATTGCAATATATCTACCTTGAGTATCTGCTTCAATTAAACTAACTGGTATGCCCTTCTTGACGTATATAACAAGGCCATTTTTCTTTTCAGTTGTTTAAGCAATAAATTGAGAACCGAATCTTGAACTTATCAAATATTTTTGATCTAAAATTCTAATATGCGTTTCTTGCAAACAAATAACATCATTCTTAAATTGTTTCAAGTAATTAAATATCTTTTTTCTTTTTTGTGGTGAGTTTAAGCCATTAACATTCCAGAATAAAAATTTAGTTGCCATCTTTGGCCCCTCGAAGCTTAGTGAGCATGCCCTGAAGATCTTTTTCAATCTTACTCTTAGGCCTTGCTCCTCCCACTGCTTCTGTTTTTTGAACCCTTTGGGCTACCGCTTGAGACTGTTGTTCCTTCAATTTTTCTTGAAGTCTATAAGTTGCTTGTATCACTCGCTGATCTCCTGGATCCTCCAATTGTTTAAGTGAACCTGCTTGCCCAGCTTGGATTAAATCCTCCTCCAAACCACTTCCTCCAGCTACAACTTCTGCATAAGTTTGAACCTGCTTTCCTTCTATCTCTTGTTGAGAGATCTCCTTTTTTTCCTTTCTACCTTCTCCAGACGAGGGTGGGTATCCAGCCTTTAAAACATTAGCGTAAAAGTCCTTTGCCTTCCAAGGTGAATTCAAACTATATTTCTCACCTCCATAATTCACTATTAAACCAATTGGAACATCCCATCTGTATTGAATTTGTCGATTTCTCAACTCATTGACTAAAAATCCAAAGTCTTTTCTATCTCTCAGCATCTTGGAGGGAATTTCTTTCAAAACAATTATTTCTTTTCCATCTGCTTGAAGCTTATTTTTGTATGAGGCTTGTAAAATATCATTTCTAATCCTCCTGGATGTAAAGTAAATCACAACATCTCTTGGTAATTGTTTTTGTCTTGCCACCCAGGAATTAACCCTGTAAATTTTGTCAATCTGAATTGCAGTGTGTTCTGGTCTTTCTTCAATTATCACAGATAGGGCTTCAGCACAAATATCTCTTAAGTTCTCTTCAATGTTTTCTTTCAGCCCTCTCAACCTCAAAGCAAACTCCATTGATCTATATTGCATCATAATTAGCTCTTCATCCACCTTTTCTGTTTTGGCCCCAATCTCTCCAACTTTATTTTCCAGGTTCAAATTAGCCTCATTGAGTTCTTCTACTCTATCCTCCAATTCAACAATGGATTTTGACAATCCTGAAACAACTGCAATAATATCTTCTCTTATTTCATCATGTTTTTGTTCCACAACATCTTTAATTGCTTTTATTTCTTCTGCAAATTCTTTAAGTTTTCCATCTATAATTGTTGTTTGATCATTCATGGCTGCAGTCTGACTAAGCATAGCTTCCCTTATGAACTCCTTAAGATCTTTCAAGGAGGTCTCCTGACTCTGTGTTTCCACCGGATGTTGTACTTTCTGTATCACTACTGGAGAACCTCCTCCCGCCTTGGGAGCCACTGTTTTAACTTGTTTAGCAGCCATATTTAACCAACAGAAGAAAAGAAAAAAAGAAGAAGAAAAAGAGAAAAAAATTCTTTTCTTATTCTTTTAAACTTGCCAAAACCTCTTTTACTTCCAATAGTTTGCAGTTTGTCAAATAAAAAAGTCTCTCTTCTATTTCAACAAGTTTACAATCCAGCAGCTGTATCTTTAAAGGCGCAATTCACAAACAGCAAGAGGCACTTTCGTTTCCCACTTTCACTTTCACAGCCAGTTCAAAAGTGCCATCTTTAAGCCTCCATTCACAAAGTTTTCATTCATAACAAAGTAACCTCGGAGCTAGGTATAAATACTTGCAAGTACTTGTCTCTCTGCTTCCGCTCCGTCTGCTACTGTAATCAATTGGTTCTCTTTTGAAGGCAGAGTTGGTCATGACGTCTGGCTCTGCACTTTACAGAGTCGTCCCGGATTCGGAGCTTCAGCAGGCGAAGAGGGGGGCTCTCACCCTCCAAGCCCCTGGAATTGATCCAGGGACTTTCGGGGAGCTCTACCTGCGCCCACCAGCTCTCCTCACCTTCTTCTCCTGAAGGTGAGGATTAGAAGCCGTCAGACAGCTGATAAGCGCTGTCAAAACGGCTTTACGAGATCGTGGGGCTGGCGGTCTGAGGAAGACCGTCCACAACGACGGCGGTGCCAACCGGAAGTCCCCCTTGGTGATTCTTTTGTCCAACATTCTGCTTGTTCTGTATTTGTGCACCCAGTTTTTCCTGCCTATGTGAGGCATCCTACTGGCCTCTCTCCTGAATGCATGTTTGAGAAAAGGGCCTGATGTTCAGGTCTATCTTTCTGAATCCTGAGCCTGCCTTCTGAGGTGTTGGCCATAGCTGCATCCTTGGGTTGGGTCTGAGTCATTTAGGAAAGCACTGAAGAGCAGTGTTGGGCCAGGACAGAACACAATAGGGGCAGAGAGGGGTGGATGTTTTCCTATTAGCAGAGAAAACCAGCAAGTGCTACAATTTGGTGGTAGCTTTATGCCAGTCACTTCAGCGTTATTATTCTTTCTTTCACTGAGCAGTTTGGTTTCATGTCATCTAAATTCATCTAGGATTAAGCAGGGGACATGATAACTGTCTAGAGGTACTTGGGGGGGCTGTCAGAGAGGAGAGGAGATTGCCTTGGTCTCTAGAGCACTAAAGGGCTGGACAAGAAGTAATGGGTGGAAGCTTGTTAAAGAGACATCCAGCCAGGGATGAAGTCCAGCAGGTTCTGACAGGTTCTGAAGAATCAGTAGCGGAAATTTTGAGTAGTTCAGAGAACTGGCAAATACCACCTCTGGCTGGTCCCAGAGTGGGGTGGGAATGGAGATTTTGCAATATCCTTCCCCCAGGAGTAGGGAAGGAATGGGAATTTTGCAGTATCCTTCCCCTGGAGTGGGGTGGGAATGGAGATTTTGAAGTATCCTTCCCCTGTCACATCCACCAAGCCACGCCCACAGAACTGGTAGTAAAAAAAATTGGATTTCACCACTGGATCCAGCCTAGAATTAAGGATAAATTTCTTGAAAGCGAGAACAATTAATCAATGGAATAGCTTGTCTCCCAGAGTTGTGGACAAAATAGACTGGACAACCATTTGCCTTGATGGTATGAGACTAGATGATCTCTTTCAACCCTAGGAGTCTATGAGTTCTAGACACTGAAGGATTTACTGGCCAACAGATCCTCAGTGTTAATTCCAATTTTCATTTCAGCATTTTTCATGAAAGATCACACATACAAGGTAGGCAATTTACAACCTTGGTAGATGTCTTTCTCGATTTTGAACCATTCAGTTCCTCTGTATTCCTGACCCTTTTTCTACCTGGGCTTCCTGTTCATCCTACAAATTCTTCACTAGACAAATGAGCTGGTCCCCTGTGTCTATGTTTTAATGGCTGTCTACAATTTGTTGAGATCACACACTCAAAAGCCTTTGTCTAATGAAAATGAAATACCAGCTTTTGCCTTTACTACCATTATCCATTGGTTGCTAGCCAGGTGGCATTGGCCTCCTCTTCTGCCATGCCCGGTTGACCTCTAGATTGCAAACCTTAAGTACTGCCTTACCAATATGGGAAAACCCTGAAACTTTCATATGAATTTTCTAGGACATTTTCAACTCCATTTTCCAGAACGCCTGTCTTTAGTTTTATAATCAAATGTTCATAATTATAGTATATGTTTAATATAAAGAAGATGGTGTACAATATAAAACTGAACAAAGAGAGATCAAAATCATATGATTTTGAGCTCTTTTTGTTCCGTTTTATATTTTCTTTCTCCAGAAAAATAATTACCGTATATACTTGAGTATAAGCTGACCCGAATATAAGCCGAGGCCCACAATTTTACCACAAAAAACTGAGAAAACGTATTGACTCAAGTATAAGCTGGGGGTGGGAAATGCAGCGGCTACTGGTAAATTTCAAAATAAAAAAAAGTCTGGTCAAAAGTGCGAGGACCTGTCAGAAATCACTTTTTTCAGCCCTCTGGGTAGTCCTTTTGTGCATATGGCCTACTCAGAGGGCTGAAAAAGTAATTTTTGACTGGTCCTCGTACTTGTGACCAGTCCTCAAACTTACGACTGTCCTCACATTTTACGTTTTTGCCTTATCACCATTTCTCTCTTCCCCTCTCTTTCTCATTCTTTCTCTCTCCCCCTCTTTCTCTCTCTCTCTCCCCCACTCTCTCTCTCATTCTCTTTCTCCTCCCTTTCTCAAAGAGAGGTGGTAGGTTTGAGGAGAAAGATTGCTGTACAATAAAAAAGATGAAAGGGAAGAAAACCAACCCCAGACAAATATAAAGATATTAAGATAAAGAATGAATTGTTAAACTTTAAAGACTAAAAGAGAACAAATATGAATAAATAGCAATAATTAGAAACACACATACAAACATACAATGTATTTTCTTTGAACAGAGTATTTGGCCAGTTCACAAATTTAAACAGTGTTTAGTCATTTCACTTAAATTTACAATTTCTATATTTCCTTTTTGCCATATTTTTTCCTCATCTATTTTTTTAAAAAACCAATATTACCCTTCATCCTTATCTCTAATCTTAATCAAATTCAATTTTTCCCTTCTATTCTATATTATACCCCTTCCCATTGTCATCTATTTTTATATCCATCCTCACATTGGTTAATTATGTAATATTACAGTTGTTCAATACAAAATCAACATTTTATATAAATCAATTAGTTATATAACTATCTTTTTTGTATATTAATCAATATGAACATGAATATTCCAATTATTTCCATGCAATCCAATTTCTTACAAATCAATTACCGGTAATTATATTTACCAATAATAATAAACCAAATAATTTCCCCCATATATTCTTCTAAACCACAACTTAACCATTTCTGCTTTCAACACAATATACAATTAATAGTATCTCAATTATTACAATTCCCTAGTTAAATAGAGCTTTTTTTCTTTTGTGTTTTAAAATCTTGAACTCTCCTCTTTTGCCATTTGCCATAAATTTCCCATTGTTTGCACCTACCTTTTTTGATGAGGAAAAAGAAAAGAAATCTGCCTTTCCAACGTTGCAAGCAAACAGCAAAGCCAGCAACCTGCTTTAGTTTCGGTTTCGGTTTCAGCTTGAATTGCACAAGGAGAAAAAAAAAGTGCTCCAGCTGGAAAAAGACCCCTGCCCAAAACAGCAGAGAGCAAATCAGCTGAGATTCAGGAGGCTGTTCAAATCAACTTATGGCAATTAACCTATACTGAAGCTGAAAGGGGCTGTTTTTTCTATTTTTGCAGACACGGGTCTACTCATTTGTTTTCTTTTAAAAAGGCTTTTTT
>WNWU01000060.1:361449-444197 GCA_012654045.1 Ptyas mucosa | reverse complement strand
TTTTTTCTATTTTTGCAGACACAGGTCTACTCATTTGTTTTCTTTTAAAAAGGCTTTTTTTTCCATGACTCGAATATAAGCCGAGGGGGCTTTTTCAGCCTGAAAAAATGTGCTGAAAAACTCAGCTTATATTCAAGTATATTCGGTACCTTTTTGATATTTTATTGTTGCCGTCTTTGTATAAAACATTTATTTGGTTTCTGTAATTTCCTTTAATAAATCTTTTGTCCCTCCACCAAATTTGCATACTTTCTTTTCTAATCATGTTTGGAAATTGCTTACTGACTATTTTTAGCTATCAGAAATTTTTGGAGTGACAAACCTGAAAACACCATTTTTTAATTTTAATTTAATTTTATTTCCAATTTATATACCGCCCTTCTCCCTGAGGATTCAGGGTGGTGTACAGCCAGAAATAAAAACATAAAATGCAAATATTAAAAACAGTTAAAATATATATAAATTTGGTTCCAAAATTTAAAACTAACAAACCAATTAAAATATTTAAAATTTCTTCTTAAGCCAGCCCGGCTTGTTGGAAAAAATGTGTTTTGAGGGCACGGTGGAAGGCACTGAGGTCATGAATTCTCCTTATCTCCAGGGGCAACTGGTTCCAGAGGGTGGGTGCCCCCACAGAGAAGGCTCTCCCCCTGAGGGTCACCAGCCTACATTGTTTGGCTGATGGCACCCTGAGGAGGCCCTCTCTGTGGGAGTGCACGGGTCGATGGGAGGACATCGGTGACAGCAGGCGGTCTCGGAGATAACTAGGCCCTATGCCATGGAGCGCTTTAAAGGTGATCACCAACACCTTGAAGCACACCCGGAAGACCACCGGAAGCCAGTGCAGCTCGCGCAGGAGCGGTGTTATGTGGGAGCGCCATGCTGCTCCCGTCACTACCCACGCGGCTGCGTTCTGGACCAGTTGGAGCCTCCGGGTGCTCTTCAAGGGGAGCCCCATGTAGAGAGCATTACAGTAGTCTAGGCGAGAGGTGACGAGGGCGTGAGTGACTGTGCACAGGGAATCCCAATCAAGAAAGGGCCGCAACTGGCGAATCAGGCAAACCTGACAGAAGGTCCCCCTGGTTACAGCCGTCAGATGTTCCTCCAAAGACAGCTGCCTATCCAGGAGGACTCCCAGATTGCGAGCCCTTTCCGCAGGGGCCAACGACTTGCCCCCGATAGTCAGTGATGGAGTCAACTGACTATATTGGGATGCCGGGAGCCACAGCCACTCCGTCTTGGACAGGAGCTTGAGCTTGTTTCTCCCCATCCAGATCCGCACGGCTTCCAGGCACTGGAACATCACTTCAAGGGCATCATTGGGGTGGCCTGAGGTGGAGATGTACAGCTGGGTGTCACCATGTGATTCTGCCTTCATTCCTTAATCAAATAAGAATTTAACTACAAGCTTAAGAAATTTTAAAAAATATTTTGGAATAAATAGCAAAAGGATGATTAAAACTTTGATTTTAAAAAGTTAAAAATGGACTAAGGGTCTAGATAAATTTGAATTAAGATTTTGGGAATAATTATAAAGTTCTTGTGGGAAAATGCCTTTGTTCTGATTTTTTTTAAAAGCACTTAATATAGTTATATTTTAATATAGTTAAAATTGGATATCAAAAGGAACTAAATTTGACTGTTACAGAATGGCACAGTATGAATGAATGAATGAATGAGCTGGAAGGGACCTTGGAGGTCTTCTAGTGCAGCCCCTGCTCAAATAGGAGACTCTACCATTTCAGATAAGTGGCTGTCTAGAATATTCTTAAATATCCGAACACTGAGGGATATCTTCAAAAATAGACTCAAAACTTAAGAATAATAATGTCTGTCTCTATGGATAGCCTGGGTCTAAAAATGTTTTGAAAGAGGAATGAGCTTTACCTGACCAGACAAAGACTGAGCTGAAAATGTATTAATAAAAGACAGGCTACAAGAATGATATGGATTGGATAGGCAAAAGAAACTGGCTGATGTTTTAATTAAAGGAACACACAAATAATAAACCAAGAGAATGACTTGTATATTTTTTCTATATTGAACTTACAAAATAGACTTGCTTTGAAGATTCTCACAAGAAGCAAAAAAGAAGTGAAAAGTAATCAGTTCTGCAACATTATTTGAATGGACTAAAGATTAAGATCATTAGAAGTAAAAGGAAAGAATATTTATTTGGTTTATTTGATCAAGGTTAAAATAGACAAAGTATTACTTCTGGTAATCCTTAATGGAATTTTGTTGACATCAAGATTAAAATGACAATGCTGTACAGATTTTTTTTTAATAGAGAAGAGATGGAATATGGCAAGAAGAGATCATTTATTATAAATTAGGTAGAGATAAAAAGTTACTAACATTGTTTATACTTGTAATTTTTTAGCTATTTCCTTTCTTCGTTTTGTTACATTTGCTTTGCACTTTTTACTTCTATTTTTGTCTTTAAAATATTTTTTATACCACAATTATAATCTTTAATAAAATTAGATCTTTAATCTTTCTTTAAAATTAAAGTCTTTTTAATTTATATGAAAGCTGGGACATGATCAGTGAAGTAAAGACAAGGATAGAGAAAGCTCGAACAGCATTCTTCAAAATGAAAAAGGTCTTCTGCAGTCACAACATAAGTCTAAGACTGAAAATCAGGCTTGTCAGATGTTACATCTTTTCTATCCTGTTCTACAGAGTAGAGAGTTGGTCTCTGACAGAAAATCACTTGAAGAAACTAGAAGCATTTAAAATGTGGATTTACAGGCGACTGTTACGTATAAACTGGGTTAACAAAATCACAAATGAGGAGGAGATAAGCTGCCTGGGAAAGCAAAGGGAAATCATCAAAGCCATTAAAAAGCAAAAGTTAGAATATTTTGGATATGTGATGTGACTCCCAGAAAAATATGGCATCCTTCACTTAATCCTCCAGGGAAAGATTGAAGGCAAATGAGGTCCAGGCAGAAGAAGAACATCATGGCTTCAAAACCCGGCTTCACTGAGCTGAGGTGGCGCAGTGGTTAGGGTGCAGTACTGCAGCTACTTCAGCTGACTGCTAGATCAGTGGATCAAATCTCACCGGCTCAAGGTTGACTCAGCCTTCCATCCTTCCAAGGTGGGTAAAATGAGGACGCAGATTGTTGGGGGCAATATGCTATTTAGTATATGCTATTTGGTGTAAGCCACCCAGAGTCCTCGGAGAGTGGGCGGCATAGAAATATGATTAATAAAAAAATATGATTAATAAAACCCTAAGTGTCAGCCTCCGCCTTTACTGCTTTGGCTGCCATAGTAACGGGAGGGGGGAGAGCTAGGGACCATGGGGGGGGGAAGCAAGCAGGAGGGGGGATATGAAAGTTAAGAAGAAACTAAAGCGAATTTTTGAAATTGGTATCGGGTCAACTGTGGCATTCCTGATTGATGACGCTGCCAGACGTGCTTCCACCTGACCTCTGAGAGACCTTTGGATTGGTTGATTTACGATGGACACTGGGAGGGGATGCTTTCTATATGCACCTTTCGCGCCTATTGCCTTTAGTTCCAGCTTTCCTTGGTTGCGTTCACTTTATTTCCAGTAAAAGTACCTTTCTCTATAAACAATGGAGTCTGGGTTTTTCTTTCCTGGATTTTGAAAGAAGCACACCTGACATTAAGCTGGAACTCAAACTCCAGCCATCCCGGATAAACACCGAGGGGGCTGAAACCAAATTATGTCTGACCAGGAGGGTGAAGAAGAACAGATGGGAGCATTTGGCTCTACCATGACCTCACTTCAAGCAGAAAAGGAGGCAGCAGAATGGTTAGAAAAAGCTTGGCTGAGAGAGGAACCTGAGGAAGCTTGGTGGTCCAGAGGAGTAGGAAGATTGCCAGACCTGGGAAGGACCTCCCCGGGAGTAACCAGCTCCAAACCCCATAAAGGAGAGGCAGTGTGGCTGCAAAAGCAAAAGGAAAGCCTCATGATGGAGCAAGCTTTACAACTCCTCCGTGATGTTGAAGAGAGCCGGAAAAGCCGTGTTATGGGTTCCCTGTGGGGAAGGGAGGAAACTACCCCAGGAGGGATCCAGACGAGGCAGCCTGTGGGGGAGAAGAAGAGGAAGGTGGGGAAGAAACATCTCAGGCCTCTGGAGCCCAAATGAGGGATGCAGCAGCCCAGGGACCCCCAGCCTTGCAGGCCCCACCCCACAGGCGCAAAAACCCAAAAATTCCCCCCCTAACCAGAAAATATGATGGGAATCAGAAGACCTTGGGGCTCTTCCTGACCCAAGTATGGAACCACATGCAGGGCTGGGGGGAGGACTACCCATCAGATGCAGCACGAGTGAGATGCGTCACTAACGTCTTAGAAGGGGTAGCAGCTGACTGGATGGTGGTCCTCCACAATAATAACTCCCCCCTGCTGAGAAATTACAACCAGTTTATGGGGGCCCTGAGGAGGCAGTTCGAAGACCATCTAACTGAGCAGAAGGCGAGACTCAGAATGAAGGGTATCAAGCGGGGCCGGAGATCAGTGGCAGAATACACCCAAGAGTTTCGCGAGCTGGCACCCTACATGACAGGGTGGTCAGAAACAGCCCTACTGGAGAGTTTCAAGGATGGGCTGAATGAGAAAATATATAAAGACTGCAGAGCCCGGGGGGTCCCCGAAGACTTGCAGAGTTGGTACGTAGTAGCTGAAGATGTGGAGATTGAGCTGGCCCGAAGCCGACTCCGAGGAGGCTGCGTGTGAGACACGTCTTCTTCCTTCTACTGCAATGGAGCACCCAAGACAGCCGGGGGGAGAGCGGAATTCAAACCTAAATCGAAGCCCTTCACGTGTTTCAAATGTGGAAAGGAAGGCCATCGAGCTGCTGAATGCTTCTCCAAACCAGTGCCAAAATCTACCGGCTCGGAACCCAAGAAGGCTGACAAAGCACCCGCAAAAGCTCATGCAACCACCCTGAAAGGAGAAGTCATTGAGTTCGCTCACCGTAACCAGGGCGAGTTGGGAACTCCGACCACCGCAGACGACAGCGGGACAGACTCCGACTCCGATAATCTGGTGAGTCATACAGAAGACCCCCTGCTTATCCCCATAGAAATAAGGGTGCCATCTACAGGGACACATGCGCAGATATTAGCCTTATTAGACTCTGGGTGCACCAGGTGCATAATTAGCCCGAAGGTGGTAGAGAAACTGGGCTTGAGGCTAAAAACGCTAAAAACACTCATTGCGTTCTGTCAGTTGGACAGATCGTTTGCAGGAGGGGGCCCAGCCAGCTTTATGACTGAACCCATTGAAATGCAGCTGGGGGATCACATAGAGACTCTCAGATTTATTGTGGCCCCTGGCATGGAACGACCCCTCATACTTGGACTGCCCTAGCTCCGCAAATGGAATCCACAGGTGAACTGGAAGACGGGGGTCTTGCGTATTTGCACTGGAAAACCGAGATTAGAGAGGGAAGAAGTCCCCCTGGAGGATGGAATAAAACCCGAAAGGGTGGAAGTGGCGATAGGCCACATCGAAGGGGAGGAGAAGATTGCAAAGGAATACTGGGATCTCCGTGAAGTTTTTAGTGAGAGGGCCTCAGATGTGCAACCTCCCTATCGAGCTACGGACTGTACCATTGAAATACTCCCCGGGGTGAAGCTCCCTAAGCCAAAAATCGACCCCATGACCCCTCGAGAACTAGGGGAATTGCGAAACTTCATTGATAAAAACCTAGAACGGGGGTTTATCCAACCAGCCAGACCAAGGGTGGCGGCGCCGGTATTGTTCCGGGAAAAGAAAGATGGCTCCTTTCATTTGGTAGTTGATTATAGGAACCTCAACACCATTTGTGTGGAAAATGTTTACCCCCTGCCGCTCATAAAGGACATGCTAGCGCACTTAGGGAAGGGAAAAGTCTTCACCAAACTTGACTTACGAGAGGCATACTAGAGTGAGAATTAAAGAGGGGGACAAATGGAAAACAGCATTTAATTGCCCACTGGGATGCTTCCAATTTAGAGTGCTCCCTTTTGGATTACAGGGAGCCCCTGCTGTGTTCATGCAATTGATTAACAAAGTACTGCATGACCACCTATATAAAGGGGTGCTGGTCTACCTGGATGACATTCTTATCTACTCCGAGAACATGGACAACCACGTGAAATTGGTGCAAACTGTAATTGGTGCAAAAGTAAAATGTTTTATAGGTGGCATTTAGATCCTAAGAAATTGTCATGTATGTATCCTAATGTTCAACCAAAATGTTGGCGATGTGATTGTTTAGATGCTACATATTATCATATATGGTGGACTTGTAAGAAAGTGAAGGCTTTTTGGATAAAAATATGGTGGGTTATGCAAAACGTTTTGAAGAAAAAACTACAATTTTCTCCACAATTGTTTTTATTGGGTATAGTTAAGGATTTTACAAGGGGGGAAACAAAATTGATATTGTACATGGTGACAGCAGCTAGATTGTTGGTGGCCCAACATTAGAAGAAAGATGTCCTGCCTACTATTGTTCAATGGACCCAGAAGATGGCTGGATTTGCAGAGATGGCGAAGATTTCTGCTTTCTTAAAAGATCATACACAAGAGAATTATGTGCAAGAATGGAAAAAATGGATTGACTATATACAAAATAAATATCAAACTAGAAAATATTATATAGCTTTCAGCTGAAGGAGATTAGACAAATATAATTATGCTGACTAGAGTAAAGAGGATAGAATATGAAGGGGTCGAACAATATATATTGTGTTTGTAGTTATAATAGATTCATATAGTGGAAGTCTGAAGGAGGGGGGGAAGGGTTGGTTGGGTAGGGATGGGAGGGAAGGGGGAAATGTATTTGATAGTTTATATGTTTTAAATGTATAGTTTGTATAGGGGGATGGGGGGGAAAAGGGGGAAAAATTTGTATTTGAAAAACTTTTTCAATAAAAAAAAAAGAAAAAGAAAAAATATTAGCCCCTCCTGGACTGTGGACCAGACATTAGGAAGGGCGGAGCTGGATTCTCTCTCCCAGTGGTGTTCAGGTAGGACCAACATATATTCTTCCTGGAGCTGGATTGAGAGAATCCAGGATGGGACATACCAAATCTTGCCTGTCCCACCAATGGGTTGTAGCTGTCTAGTTCTACGTCCCCTCTGTAGTTTGTACCCTCTGGAGGACTTGCCTCCCAAAGGCCACCTCAGCCGAAGCAAATGTGTCTAATTTATAATGTTGGATAAATGGGGAAGGGGAGGACCAGGTGGCTGCCTGACACACCTCCTCAATAGATGCCTGTGTTGCCCACACTGCCATGGTGGCTGCACTTCTGGTAGAACGGGCCTTTATTCGGCCAGGTATTGGGGGGGCCTGAACCTCATATGCTTTAGCTATGCAGGCCCTAATCCATCTTCCCACCGTTGAAGGAGTGACTCTATAGCCCAATGTTGATGGTTGAAATGAAACAAACAATTTTGACAACAAGTTTGATGTAAATACGGAGGGCCCTTCTGACATCCAAAGTATGCCACCTGAGTTGAGTCCCGGATAGAAGTTGGGCAGAACCAACTCCTGGGCCCTATGAAACCATGTATTAACTTTAGGTATGAAAGAAGGGTCCAGCCTCAGGACCACCCTGTCCTGGTGAAATATGCACAAGTCCTGTCTGACTGACAAGGCTGCTAGTTCTGAAATCCTCCTAGCTGAAGTAATTGCTATGAGGAAAGCCGCCTTAAATGCCAAAAAACATAGTGTGGCCGATCGCAAGGGCTCAAAGCTCTCCCATGAGAGCTTGTAAAACCTGTGACAGGTCCCAAGTAGGGTCCTGTAGACAACCGCTGGACACAAGTTGGTGGCACCCCTAAGGAATCTATGCACCATGGGATGCCTGGCAAGGGACTCTAACTTCCCAATGGATAAAATAGAAGACAGTGCTGCTACCTGTTGTTTGATGGTAGTAGGGGTCAAACCAGGGGTGAAATGCTCCCAGTTCGGACCGGATCGCCTGATCCAGTAGCGATGGAGGCAGGTGGTTCGGAGAACTGGTAGCCAAAATCCCTGCCCACCCCACCCCCATTGCCCAGCTGAGCCGCGCAATCATCAGAGGCTTTTTTTTATTTTTAAAAGCATTTTTTCTACGACCTCTTTGGCTAAAAAATGCTTTTAAAAGTAAAAAAAAAGCCTCTGATGATCGCGCAGCTCAGCTGGGATCACCAGAGGCTTTTAAAAGCATTTTTTCTACAAACTCTTCGGCTGAAGAGGTTATAGAAAAAATATTTTTAAAAGGAAAAAAAGCCTCTGCCGATCAGGCAAGTCAGCTGGGATCCTCAGAGGCTTTAAAAAAAAAATAAAGCCTCTGCCA
This sequence comes from Ptyas mucosa, assembly GCA_012654045.1. NCBI lineage: Eukaryota > Metazoa > Chordata > Lepidosauria > Squamata > Colubridae > Ptyas > Ptyas mucosa. The sequence continues at coordinate 435,884 of WNWU01000060.1, read as the reverse complement.
ATCAGGCAAGTCAGCTGGGATTGTCAGAGGCTTTAAAAGCATTTTTTTACAACCTCTTCAGCCGAAGAGGTTGTAGAAAAAATGCTTTTAAAAGTAAAAAAAGAAAAAGTTTGCCACACCCACTCAGTCATATTATCACCACCACCACCAAGACATGCCCACAGAACCAGTAGTAACAAATTTTACATTTCACCACTGGGTCAAACCCCTGTCCAACCCGTCCTGTAGGAAATCCAGGACTTGGGCCACCAAGACTGTAGATGGCTCTGCCTGTAACCTGCAGCACCAGGTACAGAAGGCCCGCCAAGTAGCATTGTAGATTCTGGTAGTAGACTGCTGTCTCGATGCCTGAATAGTGTGGATCACTCTGGGTGAGAACTGTCTCAGGGCCCTCTACTCAACCGCCAGGGCGTCAGTTGGAGCCACTGAGGCTCTGGGTGTATCAATACTCTCTGATCGAGTGAGATCTTGCCATGTGGAATCCTCCAGGGCTGAGCCACAGACAGCGTCACCAGGTCCGCAAACCATGGCCTCCTGGGCCAATGAGGCGCTATCAATATCACCTCCTCTTCCTGATGACTGCCGGAATTAGAGGAAGAGGTGGAAAGGTGTACAGAAGGCCCAGTGGCCACAGAATGCGAGGGGCATCTATCCCCTCCATGCCTTGAGCCTGGTACCTGCTGAAAAACCATGGTAACTGGGAGTTCTCTGGAGATGTGAAAAGATCCAGAACCGGGGTCCCATATCTGTCTGTCAGCTGTTGAAACAGTGAGGGATACAGGTGCCATTCCGCATGGTCCACTGTCACCCTGCTGAGACTGCCTGCCTGTACATTAGGGTCCCTGATATGTGTTCTGCCCGTAATGACAGGAGGTGCTGCTCTGCACAGCGACCCAGATGACCTGCCTCCTTCACCGAAGAGGCTGGCATCTGTCGTAATGGTGATACGGGTTGGTTCTTTGAACAGACAGCCTTTGCGGAGAGCTGGTGAAGTCCACCAACGAAAGGAGTGATGCACCTTTAAAGGAAGCCTTACCCTGTCCTTTGAGTTGCCCCTGCTGGATCTTTGGTGGGGCAGGAGAAACCATTGCAGCATCCTGGCATGTAGTCGCGCCCACGGCTCTATGGAGATGCATGACATCATCTTCCCCAGGAGCTGCAACAGGAGTGATAAAGGAACCTCTCTCATAGCCATGATGTGCTTGGCGAGATGTTGAAGGCTGACTTGCCTCTCTGGAGAGAGGAAGACTTGGCAGTTTACTGTATCTATTATTGCTCCCATATGGAGCAAATTGGTAATTGGAAAAAAATGGCTTTTCTTGTCATTTATGGAGAAGCCATGTTCCTGAAGCACCTGGATCGTAGATCCTTCTTTGCTTGAATGGCTGATGAGGACTGGATCAAAATGTCGTCCAGATAGCACTGGACTCTGATTGGGATCGATCGCAGGTGGGCTGCCAGAGCTGCCAATATCTTGGTGAAGGTTTTCAGTGCTGAGGAGAGGCCAAATGGCATGGCTCTGTATTGGTAATGATTGACCGAATAGGCAAAGCGAAGGAACTGCCTGTATGCAGCCCTGATTGGGACATGAAGGTATGCTTCTGTTAAGTCTATTGAGGTGAGGAAGTCTCCCTCGTGTGTACTGTGCAATATTGATTTGAGTGACTACATTTTGAACTTTTTGAACTCCAGACACCAGCTGAGATGTTTCAAATCTAGAATTGCCCTCTAGCCCTGGAATTCTTTTGGATCACAAATAGGATCAAATAGAACCCTTGGCCCCATTGTTCCAGAGGAACCGGTTCGATAGCAAATGCTGGATGTCTGCCTCCATCAGGCTTCTTTTGGATGCGTCCCTGGACCTGGGACACCTTATAAAGAATTTTGGGGTGGGGGGTGGGGGGGTGCAGTGGAACTCCAGTGCCAAACCTGAACTCACCATGGTGAGGACCCATTTGTCTGAAGCTGTGGCCTCCCACTGATGGATGTGGAGGCTGAGCCTTCCACCAATTGGTGGCGTGGCCCTGCAGTCACTTGGAACGATGGTAAAGACGACTTCCTGCTCCTTGGAAGGGCTGTTTGCCCTGAGACAGTTGGCGATTCCTGAAGTCTGACCTCTCAGGTTGCCTATCCTGCCGGCTAAGGTACAGCTGTTGAAATTGTTGATAATCGAGACCCGGTTCTGGGGCTCAAAATGGCTGCCTCCTATAATATGGAGTGGGCTGATGGTCCCCCTGTCTCTAAAGGGAAGGCATGGCCTTGCCCTTGCCTCTGGTCTCAACCAGGATAGGTTCCAGAACTTCTTTAAATATTTTGTTGCCTGTAAAGGGGGCTGAAGCTAATTTCCATTTGTTTTTATTATCAGCCTGCTGGTGCTTAAGCCAAAACAGGTGATGGATAGTAATTGAAGATACTATAGACCTTGAAGCGAACTTAGCCGCATTCAATGTCACATCTGCTGAAAACTCAGCAGCAGCTATTAATTTATGAATATCCTGGTGACCCTGACATCTTCCAGTGGAATGCGTTCTTGCATCTGGCAAAGCAAGAGCAGGGAAGCATGATTGAAGAATGAAGCTGAAGTGGCAGCCTTTACCACCCAGGCAGCCACCTGATGGGCCTTATGTAACGACAATTCAGCTTTCTTGTCATCAGGCCTCAAGCAATCTATTGCATCAGTTGGAAGAAGAGCAACCGATGTCAGTAATGCCACCAGCTTATCCATCGTGGGTACCTGTAAAATTTCAGCCAGATATGGAGGCACGTTATAGAGCTTCTTTTCTGCTCTGGATGGGGGAAGCCCTGCACCATGGTTGCTCCATTGACATTGGACCATGTCTAAAAATAATTTGGGTGATGGTACTACCTCAGCCTCAACTGCTGGCCAGAACCCCCTCAACTGGGAGCAGGGTCTGGAACAGCCTCAGATTCCAAATTTGTAATGGACTTGGCCTTACGAAGCAATGGTTTAAATAGATCCAGTTTGAAAAGGCCTGTAAAAGGGGAGGGTTTTATATCCATTCCCTCATCCTCAGAAAAGGCCATAAAGTCTTCCTCCTCAGCTGAGGAGTCACCACTTCTGATAGAATGGGCCACAGATGGGAGACTCTGAGGACCCATCCAAGTCTCTTGATGTACAGGCTGTAACAATGGAGGCTGATGGAGTGGAACCCTTTGAGAAGGTTGAGAAAATGTTGTCACATTAGAACTGCTGAGCTTCCCTTTCTCTGCTCCCGCTTGGCAGAGGCTGGGATCTCTGGACCATGGATTGGCTTGCCCTGGATATGAATCAAGAACTCTGTCAGTTTCTGGGTTGTATCCAAGCATTGATTTGACATCCTTTTGTTAATAATGTCCACTCCATTTTTCCTTTTCTGCAGGAGAACAATCGATGCTCCTCTGAAGGGATACCACTAGTCCCTCAGTTAATGGATTCTCGGAATTACAAAACCGGATTTGTTTTGGTCCTGGTTCTGACATTATTTTTACAATGGCGGACTTTGCAGCATGAACCCCTCCCTCCCCCCCCTTTTTTTACTCCTGGTACATCAGCAGCTGAAAGTCATTTCGCTTTCATTCAGAGCCATCTGGAGCAGCAGCTCCCCTCTGCAGTCGCTCTTTGGGCCTCCCTGGTGGCTGATTGCACTCTCTCTGAGCTGGAGGGACAAGATTTCGAGAGTCAGGCTGACATCGTCCTGGTTGGATTTTGTTTTTGGAAAACTAAAGCCTGGTTATCATTTCCTTCTCTAGTAACTCATTTGGTCTGTCCCCTCTTTTATGGCCTACCCTGTGACCTGCCTAATGATGATAATAATCATCCCACAAATCTCTACTTCTGTAAACTCCTATATATCTGCATATATACCTACATCTACTTCTAAATCAAGGAGGCAAGCACTCCTTCCTGCCTCCTATTTGTCTCACAACAGCTTTGTGAAGTGGGTTGGGCTGAGAGAGAGTGACCCACCCAGTTATGCTAATTTTATAATATAATAATATAATAAAATAATATATAATAATAATAATAATATAATAAAATAATAATGATACAATAACATTGCAGGAATTGCTGACTGACAAAAAGCTGCACTGGAGAATTTGGAGCAAAGAACAATAAAGCTAATGACTATTCACTATGCATTGCATACTTGTGGTGATATGGACCGGTTATACCTGCCCTGCAGAAATGGAGGTAGAACTTTACTTCAGATCAGACAAATATCAAAGAGCGTGCACTGGCTGATTACATAAAATAAAAACATGTACAATTGAAGTGGCAATACCAGGAGATAGTAGAATAGAAGATTTAGAATGGGAGAACCTCAGGATCTCAAAATCAAAATTGAAAGCTTATGGCGTAAACCAGTTGTGGTGCCCTATCAAAAAGCCGTAGATGACACTTAGAAAATCCGTGCATTGACAAAATTTCCATCAGTCAATTGCAAAAGGCCACACTGCTTGGATCTGCACAGATACTACATTGATTACATCACAACATACTACATTCTTGGGCAGAACTTGATGCAAATGGAGGACAACACCAGCCAAAGAACTGGGACAGCTCTAAGCTGCCCCAGTAACAAAGTGGTCTTCTCCTTGGCCTGGGGGACAAATTAAGGCCAGCAATTCAGGCCAGCAATTCAGCTTTCTTTACCTTCCTACCAGACAGCAAGAAAAAAACTTTAAGTATGACAGGGCAGACTGGGATGACTGTGGATGGAGGTTGAGCCAGCTTTCAAACTGCCTGAGTGGTAGCTCAACTGGGCAATTTCTGAAGGAAGATTGGCTATATGATTCTGTCTTCCCCATTGACTTTGCTCGTCAGAAGGTCGCAAGAGGGGATCAACTTAACCATGGGACACTGCAACCTTTAAAAATATGAGCCAGTTGCCAAGTTTCCAGATTTTGATCACATGACCATGGGTGAAACGGTCATGTGAAAAGTGCTCATAAGTCACTTTTTTCAGTGCTGTTCAGGGGTGGGTTCTAAATTTTTTTACTACCAGTTATGTGGGTGTGGCGTATTTTGTGGGCATGGCTTGATAGTCATGTGACTGGGTAGGTGTGGCCAACTCAATGTCACTCATGTCAAGGAGTGCCTCACCTGGCCCCTCCCCTCTCAGCCATTCCTTGTCACACCCAGCCTCAACATATCTATAGTTCTGTAAAAATGTTGTTCATCTTTTTTCAACTTTATTATCTACATACTATAGATGCACTTTCATGGACCACTGAAAGGAGGAAATGGCTCACATGCTTTGCCCAAGAGTGTGATAGGCAACAGGCTTTAAAGGGGCTGCCAGAAAAAGAGGAGGCAATATATTTTCCAAAGCACCAGAAGGCAAAAGAAGAAGCAATGGATGGAAACTGAACAAAGAGAGAAGCAACCTAAAACTAAGGAGAAACTTCCTGACAGTGTGAACCAATATAGGTGCAGAAATATTTCAGTCATAATTTCACATATAAAATAGCCATTCGTGTAGTACAACCTGCATATTGTTCAAAACAGTCATTAGTATTATGGCTGATGTTTGACAGCAAGCCTAAAAGTCAAAGATTACAAGAGTGCTTCCTTCTCTGTATGTATACAAAACATCACATACCAGGAATAGCATATTAAGATGAACTTATGCACTGGTGGATTTCAAATTTTTTTACTACTGGTTCTCTGGGTGTGGCTTGGTGGGCGTAGCATGGGTGACAGGGGAAGGATACTGCAAAATCCCCATTCCCTCCCCACCCCACTAACCTGCTTTGGGAAGGAATCAAACTCCCCCTTCTTCATTTCCCCAAATAAAATATTACTCATAAGCAAGGAAAAATCAAGCTGCTAACAAGGAACCTGCCTGATACTCATTCCACATTCCTGCCATTGCATAAAGGAAACTTTGTAAGAAGAAAACAGCTACCGGTGCTTAGAGATAATAGAAAGTGGAAGCCGGAAGCTCGACTCCATTTACAAGCAGGCAGAAAACTCATTCAAGACAGGATATTTCACAATGGAAATCGCCCAAACCTTTTTAGAAACACAAGGCCCATGTTGCACAAACCCCAAAACTTCAAAAACATAGAACCATAAGCTTCTTGGCTTGTCAATTTAAAGCTATGGTGTCCTGTTGGTTTTTCACTCTTCTTTGTCAAGTGAGCCCTGATTTTTTCCTTCTAGCCAATCAGCTGGGAGTCGGGAGGCAACAAATAGATTGGGGGCGGCCCAGGCAGAGGTGGTATTTACCAGTTCTCTGAACTACTCAAAATTTCCACTAACAGTTTGCAAGAACTGGGGAGAACCCACCACTGGGGGTGGTTGTAACTTCAAAAGGTCACTAAATGAATGGTTGCAAGTTGAGCGCTACCTGTATAAGGAGAGAAGGGAAATTGCTGTCCTGCTTTCATGATTCAGCTTATACCAATTAGTAGAGTTCCAGTGACATCTTGAGGACCTGTCCGAACTCAAAGTGGGAGGAAAGAAAATTGTCAACTGGCCAATTTTGGACACAGGCTTCATGGTCTTCCAGCAATGTCCAAACATAAACCAACTAAGAAATGGGTGAAGTGGAGGGGGGGGGGCTCATGCAGGGCATCAAGAATGGTCCTACATCTCTGTCAGTCAACCCACCCTGACTGTGAGCGGGTCAATGGTGGACTGAGGCTGCTTCCTGTCACTTGAGACGCAAGGGGCAACTGCTAGTGCCTTTGTCAATTGCATCCCTTTCCCAGATATTCCAGATCAATTCATGCTGTAGCAAGTGGTTCCAGGGGGCAGTGCTGGAAATATCCTATGACAGATGCAACAGGGACCTGGAGTTGGCAAAATGGCCCTGCCCTCCCTTCCTCCCTCCCACTGGGAAGGAACCAGGAACCTTGTCATCAGAAGCAGCCTGTAATGCTCTCATAAGGACCAGGAACATTTCCTTCTCCTAGTATAAATCAGCATGACAGACAGAATGGCTGGTTTTGGGAAAGACCACAGAAGGCATTTTAGTAATGCCAGAAAGGCATGTTATGAAATTCCAGTCAAAGGAAATCCAGGCAGATGTCTCCAGGGAGATCAGGGGACTGGTTTCCCTTGGCTGACAAAGAGCGGACAGTGACCAGTGACAGAAATGGAGAAGGTTCTGCCCTCGCAGCCTCCACAGGCTGACAAGGACTTTGGCAAATACTGGACTCACTGCATTATTACCAAGATCGTGAGTGATGCGTGATCATCCATGTGCTAAATCTTCTGTTGGAGAAGTCAGAAAATCCAGTTCCAATCCTGCAACCAAGGGATGAATTTAGGCCGCCTGCAGGGTGGACTTGAATGAGGCCAAGGCTACACAGGGACTTCTTTTCTAAAAACGGGATGTGAGGGTGTTTTTGTGGGTGGCTTAATTTAAGCCCTCGGGTTAGTTTACCAATTCCATTAATCCTGTGGACTTCTCCCCTCCCTACTTTTACTAATATAATGTGTGTCCTGCTTAAGCAAGTTTTTAAAATTGAGTGTGCCATATTACCAAGGCCAAATACCAAAGATACTTTTTCAGAAGTTTACATGGACAGAGAAATGGGAAGATCTTGCAGACCAATACTTATCTTTTTAGGAAGGCTTTCCATTCTCCCTTCTGATTGAAGTTTGAATGAGTAAACAAGTGAGTATCTTGTGAATCTTCCAAGAATCTGGGGGCTTGTCTCTTCATCTTGCTTGCAGCAATTGGGGCAGAGCCTATGTGCTGGAAGGGCAAGCCGATTCTATTCCATTGTGCGGAGGTATGCAACCAAGTAGAAATGGCTGCATGGAGGTCAAACTGGAGCTGGGAGGAGAAAGTAAATGAGAAGAAGATGAGAATAGCTGTGGGAAAAATCTCTCCTTCCCCGTGGCTGCTCCCCCACCTGATTGCTTAGTTTTTTGGTTTGTGTTTTGTTTTTAAATAGCAAAGTGAACTAATGTGTGTAAGTAAATAGTTTTTAATTTGCTCAATACCTATCGATGTAGTGCATATTGATAGCCTGTCTCCCTTTAATGTGAGTTTTCTTAAGAGGTACTTAGCCCAGGAGATAATTCCCCGACATCTAATTGAGCCCTTTCATGCTCTGGTCTCTCTAATTGCCTTTGGAGCACAGAGATATTTACAGGGAGCCAAAGTGAAGCAAGACGTCATTCTTTTGCTTAACAATCATGCAAATATTCTAACACGGGTCCTATTAGAAATGTTCCTAGTGCACTTACCAGGCCACCTTTAACCTGAAATTATATGTGGTTATTTTACTATTGTTTCTTCAGAGAAACAGCTCCCAAATGAAAAGAATTAGGAATCTAGATCCCATGACAAGACCTATAAAATGTAGCCTCAATCCATGCTGGCTTGCTTGTTTATCCAGAATAAACCTCACAGAATATCTGTCAGCCAACAATCCAATTGCCCAAATGCCAGGCATGAATCAATTCTCGTTTGGTTTGCTTCCAGGGTTTTTTTCACTCGGAAATAAGACTTGAACATTCCATTTTAAAGATGGAAAAAACGCTTAGGTTCTATTAGGATCCTAAGTCTATTAGGACTTAGGATCTATTCTCCTAAGATACCTTCTACATCATTATGCATCAGACTCCTCATATAGGAGCCCAAAGTGGTCAATGCAGTGAAAATCTTTTTCAAAATCTATGATTCTATGATTCTCTTGCATTGTCTTCAAAATCCCGAAGTGTTCTCCATTTCATTCAGGGGAAGAGTCAGAGAAGCCAGACAGAACTGGCCCCTCAATGGGGAACAAAGCCCAAGCCCTGGAGGAGGGAGCTGCGTCCACTGCTTGGTAGGTCTGCAGAAGAGCTCTGCAGGTGCCCAAAGATTGTTGGATGGCCTAGATCGGGGTGTCAAACTCGTGGCAGCACGTTATTGTCACGTGACGTATTGTGACTTTTTCCCCCTTCACTAAACTGGACATGGGCGTAGCCAGCGTGTGGCACATCTGGCTTGCGGGCCATGAGTTTGACACCCCTGGCCTAGATGAGGGGATAGAAGGGGAAGTCACCAAATTTGTAGATGATACCAAAGTTGTGGGGAATATCCAACTCCTTAGAAAACAGGCTTGAGATCCAGAAGGCTCTCAACAGACTTGAACCCTGGCTTCAATGCAACAAAATTCAGTGGTGAGAAAAGCAAGGTTTTAAACTTAGGCAAGAAAAACCAAATGTATAGATATAGAAGGGATGGTACCTGGCCAAACAGTAGTAACTGTGAGAGGGATTTAGGGGTCCTAGTGGGCAGTCACATGAGCTAGCAGTGAGCTGTAGCTGCCAAAAAACCAACACATTCTTAGGTTGCATCAACAGAGTGACAGTATCAAAATTATGTGAAGTGATAGTGTTGCTTTGCACTGGTAGAACCACACTTGGAATATTGCATCCAGTTCTGGTCACAATCAAAAAAATATTCTGAGACCCTAGAAAGACTGCAGAAAAGAGCAACAAAGATGATTAGGGGATTAGAGGATAAAAAACACACAATGAATAGTTTCAGGAACTTGGTATGTCTAACAAGAAGGATTGGGGGTAACATGATAGCTATCTTAAGGAACTTGAGGGGCTCCCTCAAGAAGAGATGGTCAACCTGTTCTCCAGACCACCTGAGAGCAGGACAAGAAGTAACAGCTGGAAGATCATTAAAGAGAGATCCAACCAAAGAAGGAGGAATTTCTTGGGAACAAGAACAATTAATCAGTGGAACAGCTTGTGGGTACTCTCATCATGGAAGGTTTTCAGTAAGAGATTGGACAATCATTTGTCTGGAATGGTGTAATGGACAAGCAGAGGGTTAGACTAGAACAGGGGTATCAAACTCGACCTGGGGGCTGGATCCAGCCCACAGGGTGCTAAGATCTGGCCTGCGGGCCCGCCCTGGAAACAGCAAAGGACTAGCCTGCAGTGCGTCTGCCAGCGAAAATGGAGCTCAGTTTTTGCTGGCAAAGGGTTGTAGGAGCCCATTGCAGCTGAAAATGAAGCTTGGGAGCCCATTTTCTCTGGCAGAGTGCTTGGGCCACCACAGGTGCCTCCGACATGAATGACGTCGAGCTGCCCACGTCTACCCAGGCCACACCCACTCTGGCCCCCTGAGGTCAAACACAACACTGATGCGGCCCTCAGTGAAATCGAGTTTGACACCCCTGGACTAGAAGACCTCCACTGTCTCTTCCAATCTTGTTATTCTATGTTCTATATAGCCACTCAGTGAAGGCTGAGTGTTTTTGAGATATGGCATCCCAAGTGTGGAATATGCCCCAATACCAGATGGGCAATCCTCAGCTGAATATGAAGTTGGTTCCTCTAGTGCAGGTTTTTGGGGGATGTTTTGCTACTTTGATACTGTTTACTTTGTTATTTTGCCTTTTTAGTGATTGTGAGGTATTTAAGTCTTTTCACTAAAAGGAAGCATGTGAAAATTTGCATAATAAAAATCAGAATAGACTAGATAATTTCCCAAGTTTTGAAGCATGGCTCTTAGTCCTAACTCAGATTTGATGCTTGGGCTTGATAAATTGTAATTGTAATTACTTTTAAGAAACATTATTATTTAAAATTTATTTTAAAAAATTACTAAGTAAATTAGGTGAATGTACATTAAATGATACAATCATGTCTGTGGGAAGTCATTTCAAGAGTATTGTTCTTTAAGTCAAAAGCAAACATCCCTCAGTTTAAATTCTATTTAACAATATTTTTCCTAATATAAAATCAGTAATTTTTCTTCATTTTTGGACTTTGCCTATTGAAGAACGCTTCAACTCAAAATTGAAATCTAAGACCAGAGGAGCTACTCTGCCTGGGCAACCAACCTTCTTATCCAGATTTTCTATACACTATATGCACAATTATTAGGCAAGTATTTTGACCATATCATTTTTATGCATATTTTCCACCTCCAAGCTGTATAAACCTGAATGCTTAGTGGATATAAGCAGATCAGATGATGTGTATTTGTGTAATAATGAGGGTGTGGCCTAAGGAGATCAACACCCTATATCAAGGTGTGCATAATTATTAGGCAGCTTTTTTTCCTCAGGCAAAATGGGCTAAAAAAGAAATTTAACCGACTCTGGTAAGTCAACAATTGTAAAAAGTCTTTCAGAGGGATGCAGCACTCTTGAACTTGCTAAGATATTGAGGGTGTGATCACAGAACCATCAAACATTTTGTTGCAAATAGTCAACAGGATCGCAAGAAATGTGTTGAGAAAAAAAGATGCACCTTAACTGCCAAAGATTTGAGAAGAATCAAACACGAAGCTACCAGGGACCATTATCCTCCAGTGCTGTCATATTCCAGAACTGCAACCTACCTGGAGTGCCCAGAAGTACAAGGTGTTCAGTGCTCAGAGACATGGCCAAGGCAAGGAAGGCTGAAACCCGACAACCACTGAATAAGGCACATAAATTGAAACGGCAAGACTAAGCCCAATAATAACTGAAGACAAGATTTTTTAAAGGTTTTATGGATTGATGATGAGTGACTCTTAACAGACCAGATGGATGAGCCTGTGGCTGGATCAGTAATGGCACAGAGCTCCATTTGACTCAGATGCCAGCAAGGTGGAGGTGGGGTACTATGAAGGATGTGCTAGTTGGACCTTTTCGGGTTGAAGAGGGACTCAAAATCAACTCCCAAACCTACTGCCAGTTTTTAGAAGAGACTTTCTTCAAGAAGTGGTACAGGAAAAAGTCTGCATCTTTCAAGAAGACCATGATTTTTATGCAGGGCAATGCTCCATCACATGCATCGAAGTACTCCACTGCGTGGCTAGCCAGTAAAGGCCTTAAAGATGAAAGAATAATGACATGGCCCCCTTCACCTGACCTAAACCCTATTGAGAACTTGTGGGCCCTTCTTTTTTTTTTTTTTATTGAAAAAGTTTTAAGAATTTTACATACACTTTCTCCCCCCCTCCCCAACCACCTCCCCCGACTTCCCAGAGCAAGTACAAAATAAAATACAGCTTAAATTCTCTAAATTAAACTCCATTTCACACTTATTATAATCATGATCATTAAACAAATAGATAAAAGGAAAGCAAGTCTTTTTTCTCCTTATTCCATCTAATTCAACAAAATTATCTCCATTTATAATTACAGCAATTAAAACAATTAAGTATTATCTAATCAAACCTATCATTACTCAATTTGGCTAATTGTTACTTAACAAATTATTAGGTCTATACAATTTAACAAAATATTTTATAACTTCTTTCATTTAAAACAAAACAACAACAACAACAACAACAAAAAGAAAAAAAAGAAAGGAAACCCTCACTCAAAAAACCCCCGATTTAAAAAAAAAATTACTATATAAACTCTTCCGTCCTTCACTTTTAAACCATCAAGGTCCAATTATAATTAAAACACTTAATAAGAAATAATATTAACAATAATTTTTAATTAATAATCAAACCTCTTATATCAATACATATTAACAAATCAACTAAGAACTTCATTTAAGAACTTTATCAATCCTTTAAATTCTTCATACTAGATTGAACCAATTGCTAATCTTCTTGTCTTCACATCTTCCAACAGCATATAAGATATCTTCATTTACGTCTACCCACCTAAATAAAAATTGCTTCTATATATATAAAAAAAAGCCCCCCCGAGTGACTTTGTAATTGTAATTATATTTGAAATGATATCCATCAAATCCAGTCAAAAATTAGATTAATAAATTCGTCAGAACCACCAGATCAACTGCAATTGCCCTAGGTCCATAGTCCTTTTGCCTTGTATTCATTACCATCAAGCAGGAAACTTCAATTTGCTATATTCAGTAGAACTTCTGCGATTGCAATTAAGTCCAAATTTGTTGCAGTCCTTAATAAAATAATCCAAATCATTCAAGTCAGGGCATATTTCACAACCCAATACACCAGCATTGCTGTGATCTGTTTATTCTTCTCAAATATTCCAATACAGCTGTAGGTTGCCTCCTCATCGTCGCTCATCGCTTAGTTAACTGGCATTAAACTGCTGTCTGTTTTTTTTTCTTTTTCCAAAAAATTCAAAATCTTTAAACAGTTAAACAGTACTTTTTAAGGACCATCATCTCATCAAGCAGGGTTATTTTCCATTTCTCCAGTCTTTCTTCTTTTCCTTTTTACAAACTTTCTTCTTAACTTTGATCCCTCTGCCTTTTTTAGCTCCAGTAAAATTTTGCGGTTTTTGGGATTGCATATTATAAAATTTTTGCAGAAATGTAGCTTCTTCTGGAAACAACTCTTTAAGTGCAGATTGAGTTTTATAAAAAAAAATTCGTGAAACCAAAATTTCATCACCTTGCTCCTTATTTTGCACAACATTCATCTTTCTCTCCTCAGTAAAATCTGCTATAATCTGTTGTTGTTTTTTTGCATCTCCCAACTCTTCATTCAATCCCCCACTGCTAGATTGCAACTCAGTATTTCCATGTATTTCATTATTTCCAGCTTGAGAAACTTGAAATATAGTATCAATTCTTTTCAATAAAGCAGAGGTAATTGAACTCAAAGCTTCCTCAAATTCAGACCATTGAGGGTTAAATAACCCTCCTTTGCTTTCAGAAAGCCCAGCCATCATGCCCCCCTTCTTCCTTCCCTTCCAGAAGGACAGAAAAAAAAAGGGGGAAAAGAAAAAAAAGTTTCAAGAAAAAAAAAAGGGAATCCTTTACAATTTGTAATTTGTATTGCTGCTTCAATTATTATTATTCCTTTCCTATTACATCCACTTTTCAAAAAGGAGTTTTACGTTTCAAACAGGGGCTTGTCAATAATTACTTTTAGCTTTCACTTCTTCACGCCCCATTAAAACTCAAACGCCATCTTGCTTTCACTTTCAGCTTAGGAAGAATCTTTTAAAGAAAGTAAATCTTTGGAGTTAAAAGGAAAAAAAAATACTTGCTGTTTGATTCATACTGCTTGTGCTCCGCCAGCTCGATTCAAAAAATATCTGTTTAAAGTTGGTGCTGGAATGGTTAACGACATCTAGCTCTGCAAAGCAGAGGCATCCAGGGTCCGGAGTACTGACAGGCTTAACGGGGAGCTCTCATCTTCAAGCGCCAGATTATGTGTGAAATCCGGCACTTTCAGGGAGCTCTACCCCACCCGTCTACTCACTTTCCCCCCTCATACCAGGGGGAAAGTTTTCAAACCGCAAGACAGCTGATAGTCGCTGTTCTTTGCGGTTCTACGGAGCCCTGGGCTGGCGCTTCAAAAAGAAGCGTCTGGCGATGTCGCTGTCCCACTGGAAGCCTCCTTGTGGGCCCTTCTTAAACGGGAGATTTACAGTAAAGGAAAACAGGTCCCCTCTCTGAACGGTGGCTGGGAGGCTGTGGTTGCTGCTGCACAAAAAGTTGACCGTCAACAGATCAAGAAACAGACAGACTCCATGAACGGAAGGCTTATGACTGTTATTGGAACGAAGGGTGGCTATATTGGTCACTTTTTAATTTAATTTTAATTTAATTTTAATTTAAATGTCAGAAATATTTGTACATTTTGAGTTGTTATTCTCACTTTAACAGATGCCAATAAGAGATGGGCAAATTTTAGTTTTTCATTTAATTGCATAATAATTCTGCACACTAATAGTTGTCCAATAATTGTGCACATATATTCTCCTAAGAAAGCCAAAACCTCAATTTGACTTTCTTAAATATTCAGGTTTGAGGTTTATTAACATTTTGGATTGACCGAGAGCTGAAGCTGTTCAATAATGAAATTAATCCTCCAAAATACAACTTGCCTGATAATTGTGAACACAGTGTAGCTGTTCCTATAGAGCAGACCCCGAATCAATGTGCAATGAGAGAAAGGTAACCTACAGCAGAGTGAGAGAGATTCCAAGATTTCAACTTGTGGATAGAAAGAATTGGGAGGCACAGGGGAGACATGCTTTGACTTTATTAGAAAAATGTGTATTTATACAAAGCTCTGTATTGCACCCTTTATACAATGACTCCCCCAACAGACTGAAACCCAGCCTGATAAACTCCACTTAGGCTTAAGTGATACACATCCTGGTTCCTGTGCAGGATTTGCATTAATTATGTTACAAATTACAACATTCGGTAGAAAAATTCTTGGTCTTCTTTATTGTCTCCCATATAAATGCGACCAATCTTCCCACAGCAACTTAAAAAACAAAACATGTACACTTTTTGCCTCATTCTGTAAAAAAACAGACATTATCAAAATGGTATCGGAAAACCATTCCATTTCTAGGTTAGTGATGCCCTGACTGACCGACGCCTCTTCATGCAAATTCAGGCAACAGCGAGAGAAGTGGGTGAGGATGAAGGGTGCACAGTTGGGGGCAGTTACTCTTTGGCCCTGCTCAGCCATGGCTGAAGGTTCCTTCCCCCAGCCAGAGTCAGGCAGGGGTGCCAGGAGCAGGAGCAGCATGCCAAAGGTTGCAAGAGCGGCATTTACTGGCCCAGGGGAAGGAGGGAGGGAGAGTGGGGGGGGAGGACGGGGACAATGCCAGCCTGGGGGCAGCAGTGGCAAAGGCAGAGGCAAGGCAAGCCAACGGGGGGCTCCCTGGGCAGTGGGCAGGCAGGTAGAGCCTCTCTCTGTCCATCACACCCTGCCCACCCCAGGAGCAGCCCAGATGCTTCAGATGTCCATGCAGTCATTGTCCTCCTCTTCCTCTTCCTCCTCCTCTTCCTCCTCCTCGGAGTCACTCTCCAGAGAAGACTCTTGGCTGGAGGTCTCCACCACCTCCAGGGCAGGCTGGCAGAGGCTCTCCTTCTTCACGTTGGCTGCTGACTGAGCCGAAAGAATCGCAGACTGTTCCGGAAGAAGAAATGGTGGGGGTCAGTTACTAATTCAAGGCACCC
Organism: Ptyas mucosa; assembly: GCA_012654045.1. NCBI lineage: Eukaryota > Metazoa > Chordata > Lepidosauria > Squamata > Colubridae > Ptyas > Ptyas mucosa. The sequence continues at coordinate 420,055 of WNWU01000060.1, read as the reverse complement.
CATCAGAAACAGGCCCTTTGACCCACAGAGGACAAGCACAGCCCTTCTGGTGGGATGAGCCCCAGCACAGAGCAGGAATGGTGACTCTTCTGGAGGGGAGGGGGGAGAGAGAAACCAGCTGTCACCCCATGGTTCGGAGGGAGGGGACCATTCTCTGCTGCTTCCCCTCCCCACCACCCTTTCAGCATAGAAACCCCTCCTCTAATGACATAATGCACCTTGAGCTTCTGCTTGGTCTCTTCTGAGATGCTGCCCTTTGGGGACAGGAGAGTGGGTGTTGGTGGAGTGACGGTGATCTCAGGCGGGAATTTGGAGACGGACGAAGGGATGAAGAGCTTTGGCACACTGGGCAAGGTGCGGGACTTCACTCGGCTGCTGCTGGCTTTGCTGACCTGCCTCCCCAGGGGATGCCCATCTGCAGTGAGTTCTGTCTTGGAACTGGATGCTAAGACACCCCCCCCCCCCAGTAGAAACAGAAGTGAGCCACAGGGGCCTTTGGAGGCACGGGGGGGTGGGGGGGTGGGGGTAGCACCTTGGAGCGACTGGCCGCTCTTCGATTGGCAACATTCTGGAGGGCTCTTTCAGCCTCCTTTTGAGGCCTGGAGAGCAGAGTGGAAAAATGGGGGTATCCAGTAGATCCTTCCCACCCCCCAAATGTTACTGAGCGAGGGTCGAGGCTTTCCTCACCTGGACCCCCCATCTGTCCTGCTGACTCCAGCTCCACCTGCCAGGGTGGTAGACCGGAAGAGGGGTTGATGGCAGCCATTTTCATCTGCTGGCAGTGGGGGGATTCTTGCTGTAGTCCTGCCAGGAGTGGCTCCGATCTGCTCTCCTCTTCTTTGTCTGTGCAAAGAGAGAGATCCAGCAGGGTAAGGGTTACTCTTGCAGGTGTAAACTGCCCCCTCCCCCTGAAACCCCGAGAATTCTCCAGGCTCATTGGAAGCTCTTAGGGAACATTCCTGAAGCTGACCTTTCTGCAGATCAAGAGTGTGTGTTGACCATTAGCACAGCAGTTAGGCTACTGGGGTTTACTGAAGAGAACTGGTTTCTGTGGCTATGCGAGTCAAGGAAAGTGGGGCCACCACGTACGGGGGGATTTCAGCATTTCATGCCCCAATGGCTATAATCCCTTCTGGGAGATGAGGAGACGCTACTTGTCTGCATTCACATGCCACAGGTAAAGCATCCCAAGAGTATTGGAAATCCGTGATGCCCATGGAGTTGCAGATATGTGGCAGGGTTAAGGAGTCCCACAGCCATTCTTGGAAGTTGTTGCAACCCTTTTTACTTGGATCCACAGAAGATACAGAGCTGGCTTGCTAGCAAGCAAACTCTGGAACTTCCTGGAAGTGGAGGAACCCTGCTCTAAACAGTTCTCTTCATAAGAACTCCAGAAATCAGCTTTGCATGCGATCATCAACCTCAGAGACAGGATACCTTCAATACTTCATACCTTCCAATACTTTTCTGCTTTATTGGGGAAACATCAGGCTGGCAACAGAACTCGGCCCCAGCAGCCCACTCCCCTCCTAACTGCCAATCGCTCTTCCCTTGTTGACAGGGCTGATAGCAGAGAGTGGCATTCATCTGCTGGTGCCTCACACTGGCCTATTTCCTCTAATTCCTCAACACACACTCCCTGAAAGGAATCTGAAAGATGGCAAACTTCTCCAAGCCTCAGGCTTACGGTCTCCTGGCTTCAGGTTCAAGATATTCTCATCCTTCAGCCCAAGAACCAGGTCGCACAATTCATATTTTTATTTAATTTTCAATTCAGAATACAGCTGGAAGGGACCTTGGAGGTCTTCTAGTCCAACCCCCTGCTCAAGCAGGAGACCCTTCACCATTTCAGACAAGTGGCTGTCCAATCTCTTCCTAAAAACTTCCAGTGATGGAGTATCCACAACTTCTGAAGGCAAGCCCTTCCACTGGTTAATTTTTCTTTCTGTTAGGAAGTTTCTCCGTAGTTCTAGGCTTGTTCTCTCCTTGATTAGTTTCCATCCATTGTTTCTTGCTTTCTGGTGCTTTGGAAAATAAGTTGACCCCCTCTTTTTTGTGGCAGCCCCTCAAATACTGAAATACTACTATCATGTCAGCCCTCATCCTTTTTTTCTCTAACTAGCCAAACCCAAATCCTGAAACTGTTCTTCATGTTTTAGTCTCCAGGCTTTTAATCATTTTAGTTGCTCTTTTCTGCACTCAATATCTTTTTATGCTTCACTGAAAGTGTTTTAAAGATGGTTTTAAACCTCCCAACACTGGAGGTTTTAAAGAAGAGATTGGACAACCATTTGTCTGAAATGGTATAAGGTTTCCTGCTTGAGCAAGGGGTTGGACTAGGCCTCCAAAGTCTCTTCCAATTTTATCATTCTGTTACAGGAAGCAAGAAAATCCAAGTGCCAGAAATCCTGGGTCCTGCTTCATCAGCCAGAGCCTGGCCAGCAATCAAGGGGCGGGTGAGTCAGCTGCCAGAGACACACCTTTCTGTGTCTTCCAGATCAAACCAACCTAACCGTAACCCTTTGATTTATTAACCTTAACCTGATTTATTTCTCATGTTCCCTGTTCAGGTTTCACTGCGTTTGAAGGCCGTTTCCTGCTGCCCAGGCTCCACCTTTTTGTCCAATGGAGCATCTTGGGAGGGGCTTCCTGGACTGAAGGCCAATTCCAACCAGTGGTGGGTTGCTACCAGTTCAGACCAGTTCAGGCGAATCGGTAACAGCAGCGGCAGGAGACTCCAACCACCCACCCGGACGTCATCAAATACGATCTGCGCATGTGCAGAAGTGGTCATGAGCACGCACGAACCGGTAGCAAAGGTAAGTGAAACCCACCCAATTCCAACCTACAAGTGACATGCTAAAACAAAGAGACACCACTCTGTACCAGGATCTTGCCATCTATATGCTAATCAAGACATTCACCCTATGCACAAGTTCCAGGAAGTGTACAGCTCAACAGCATCACTACGTTTCCCATCAAGGGCTGCCCAGAAGAGATGAAGGGAGCAGTCATGGGCTGCTAAAGTCCCCTCTGGCTCTGCTGCTAAATGAACAGTGCCAGCCACAGGAACAGCCCATCCTCAAATCCTAGGAAAGCCCCAGTAGGAGGCCAAAGCACAAAACAGGCACACTGACCAGGCAATGGGAGGGGGGCCCTTCACCACTGGTCAGCTCCAGGGTCAGCAGAGGAATCCCTGTAGAGTTCCCAGGATGACGTCTTTGCCCCTGAGCTGCCCAGTGAGCCCTCTGGCTTTTCCTGCTGAAAGCTGCCTGTGGGGCAGAGGCTGGTGTCCAAAAACCTGCTCTCTCTTCAGGACTGGCATGGAGAACAGGGTCCGAGCTACCCTGGTAGTAGCAGCAGCAGACAAGAATGGCTTTGCATTTTGAGGACAGAAGAAAATCCAGAAATCATAGTTGTTTGGAACTTAAATTTGCTGTGGCATTTCTTATTTTTTTACCAGCCTGTTGAATCTGCCTATGTTGAAAAATACCCCCTTTAGCATTTGCACTGCAGCAAACTGGGTAGCTGGAATGGCCAATCCCATCCCGTCTTGACCCCACATTTTAACCAATTAAAATGTGTTATGTGCCTGTGTGGCAACATTGCTAACTGAGAGCAACATACATTGGAAGACTGAGAATTTCAGCTGCAGAGCACTAAGCAATGCTTAGCCTTTTGTGAAAGAATGAAATGTAGAAATCCAAAACGGCAGCTAACTTGACTGCATCAAATAAAGCTAAAATTAGGCATGAAAACTCAGGTTCAAGCTTTGGAGCGAAACTTGGACTTAGTTCTCATGCTGAAATTATTTGAAATGCAGCCCTTATATGAAATTTGCAAAGGCTGTTAAGGAATCGTCCTACTTTCAGAGGGATCTCAAAGCACTTCCAGGAAGCTTTGAAAAGGACACCAAGTGGACAGATTCATGCACACAGGACGCCAGACTGAATCTAGTCAGTGCTTAGAGCTGGAGAGAATCCAGGACCTCATCTTACTTGCTGCATAACAGCGCTTTGTGGTCTTTCTCCCATAGGTTATGTGGTCCATGTGTTCCTGCAACCTGGAGGATCCATCGCTACATGCCAGAAATCTCACCGAACACTCAACGCACATCAGTCCTCCAATGATTAGCTACTGTAACATGGTCAATGTGCTCTCTGGAGCTGTTAAACCAAAGACACTCACCATTCGGGGGTGTAAAACATGTCTCAGGAAAATGAACCCAGGACAGGAGAATACAATCCCTAGATGGCAGAACCCTGTTGATGATAGATTAATTTCTGATCTTGGCACAGGACATCATGATGGAGGACTCCCAAGTTGTGACAGTTAGGGTGGGTAGGCCGGCAGCGGACAAATTCCAGGCAGAATTTAGTTAAGTAGAAAAGGAATCAGGATTTTCACTGAATTCTCCCTGCCCCTCTTTGTGTTGTGAGATGGATGAAGGGCTGTTTTGTCTGTTGACTCCAAGAGAAAAGAGACTGTTCAATGTGGCCATGGTGAGGTATTTAAGAGATTGTGAGGAAGGCCAGACTCTGAATGAGTGGAGGCCTTCTCAGGGCAGGGCACAGGTGCACCAGAAAGCAGCAGGAACTGAAGGGTCAATGCTTTGGAAGCAGCACTCCTTTCAAAGAGGCTTTGGGGGTGGGGGCACACATGACAAGAAGGAAAAGGAGTCTGGACCTTGCAATACAGCCTGGATGTAGGGTGGCGCTGTGTGTGTGTGTGTGTGTGTAAGGGGTGGGGGGGAGAGATGCATTCAGCTACTACTGCATTTCTGAATCAGTTTCTCGGTTTTCTTGAAAGCCTCAGTTGGTTTGACACCATGTTGCCTAAAGGCTACTTTCACCACTGAAGATGCGCAAAAGATGAGGCATCCCACACTTGCCAGGGAGAGAGGCTCTCCACCCCTGGGGCCCATCAGTCCTTCCAGGCCAGCTTTTAAGAAAGCCTGGAGAGCAATTTATGCTCTCAAGCCTTCCTCCTACATAGATTTATTGCTGTGCTTGGAATTTAGCTGGGTATCCAGTGCAAAGGGATCCTTTGATTACTTCAAACAAGTCAATTCTGAAAAGGAAGTTCCATGGCTGCCTAAAGCAGCTGCAACCAACCACAGGAAGAGACTCTGTGAGGAGGCCACAGACCAAGCAGTCAAGAAGCACGTCTTTACAAGAGAAAAACTCACCAGGCTTGAGACTGGATGTAGGAGGCATCTCCTTGATGTTCTCCACCCCTGCCGGCTCCTGTGGTGGCAGGAGCAGACCACCGGTGGTGGAAGAGGAGGAGGAGGAGGAGGAGGAGGAAGAGGAGGAGGAGGAGGGCGAGGCTGCCTTGGGCTTGCTCTGCTGGTCTGCTGGTCTGGGCAGAGCTTCTGCAACCGAGGAGGTGGCTTCCGCAGCAGTTCCCATGGGGGGTGTCAAAGACTTAGGGGCAGCAGCAAAGAAGTGGTCCCTATTATCTCTGGGGTGCTTTGGGGTGGCTGGAGCATCTCCAACTGACTAGAAAAGAGAGAAAAAGGAAAGGCAGGGCAACGGGTGGGTGGGTGGGTTCGTAACTGCATGCAGGGCCCAACTCCACCCCATTGGCAAATTCCACTGAGTGCATTTCTTAACCCCCCCCCCAGCTGCACCCTTTGTTCTGACCTAGGCTTCCTTAGAAATTAAACAGCATAAACTTAGTCCCAGCAAACCTCTTTAATTCATAAGGCTGTAAATTACTTTCATTTACAGTCCGCAAGGCTTGATAAACAGTCTTTCAGAGGAAGGTTATAAACACCCACCTATCTCACGTGGAATGCTGCCAAAGAGCTAATTTCCAGGCGCAGGGCAAGGCCAAACGTGGCACAGAGTCACAAACAGAATTTTCAAATCTTGAGTCGGCCAGATGAACTAATAGCTTCCTGCAAAAGCTCACATCCTGTTCGCTTCTCTTTTATGTCTTATGGAAGGGGCCAATCATCTCCAAGCCTTACTCCCAAGTTGACCCTGTTTCCTTAACTGTTCCTGTCTCCTCACAGCTCTGCGCATGCGCACACTGGGAACAGGCTTGCGCTGTTCTTCTGCCTCACTGATGTCAGACTCTGGAGTTTCCGGAGGCAGCAAAGAACTATCAGATGGTCTTGGCCCCCTCTCTGCCTCAGAGCCATCGTCCAAGCCTTCCCCAGACTTCAGGACTGGCCCACGTTCCTCTCCAACCTCCTCACTGTCCAAATCTGCTGCCAGCTCTGCTGGCCACTGGTGGGCCACAACACCCTTGACCCTAAAGGCCTCTATGGGTCAGGCTAAAGAAGCTTCCAAAATCCAGGCACAGAGCTTGCCTTTTCCTAAATGATGTATTTTGGGAGATGTGGCTATGAACCGAAATCCCTCCAGAAAGGAATGGAACAAAAAAAGAGAGCAGCTTTCTGTTTGGAGGAGACATGTCAGGACCGAGGCATCCTGAGTCACGAATCAATCCCAAAGGACCACCTTCCATGAAGCGTTGCCACTTCCCAGAGCCACTAACTGCATGCCACCTCTCTCCCCGACACTTTCGGAGCTCCAATAAAAATATTCCACTGCTTTTCTCACGAAAGCCTTGGGGTAGTGGGGAGGAAAAGTGGATTCCTTCAAGAGCCAGTTGCTCTGAGGGCACTTTAGAAATAAGAAACCTACATAAAGAAATAAAGGACAGGGAAACGCATTGGGTACAAATGTAACCTGGCCTTAAACTGAGCCCAGAGATGAGATGAGATGAGATGAGATGAGATGAGATGACAATCAATCGGAATCTCTACATTTCTGACCCCCAGGCTGAAGCAGAGGCAGCCAGTCCAAAAGTCCAACAAACCTGCTGTGTTCTCCACCAAAACTCCCCAAACACGGAGTCATGGACCATGCAAACAAGCAGCTATTCAGTGCATGGAGCTATTTGTAGACTGGAAGTTCTGCATCTCTTGCTGGACCCCCTTGGAGAGCTTTCAGGGCTCCGTCTGAGAGGGGAAGAGGCTCATGCGCAGCCCTGCCTCTGGCCACATCACAGCAGAGCAAGCCAACTGTGGCACAGAGGAAAGGGAAGGGCCGATCTGAAGCAGAGCCACTCCAAGGGCTGGCAGGACCAGGCACAGCTCTCCCATCCTTCACTGGGCTCCCAGCAGCAGCCACAGAGCAGCTCTCACATTGGCTGAGGAGAGGCCAGCTGGGGACTTACCTGTTTTTGGGCAGAAGCGCCAATGTGCACTTGGCAAAATTTGACGGCCTGTTCTAGAGCTGCCGCTTCATCAACCTGTGGGCAGAAATTACATTAGGGAGCCAAAGCAGTCAGAAGATGATTCCTAAAAGACCTTTAGCCAGCCCCGTCTGGGAAGGCCCTGCTCAAGATTCCCCCAGAACAAGTCTCAGCCCTCCCCCCTTGGTGAAGCTCTCTCCTAAGAGGGGCTTGGCAGCTTACCTGGGGGGCTTCTCGTGAAAGAATGGGCTTGTCTCTGAGACAATCCCTCTGTCTTTTTCATGGCTGGCTACGTTGCTTCCTTTTTGTAATGATTTTTGTTTCAGTTGGGACAGTGCTTGCTTATTTTATTTAAGGACGATTTGGGTCATTTATTTTTAAACATATGTTTTTGTGAAGCACCCTGGGGTGAAATTAATAAGAAATTAGCAAGGCCTCTGCTGCTGCTGTTTCTCTTGGCCAACGGGCGAGGCTTCAGTTTCCTCACCCATCCCCGGATGCCAAGAGGGAAACGAGCCCAGCTGTGAGTGCCATTGCAAGTCAGCAGCTTGTCAGCCTTTTACTCACTTGCTTAATGAGCATGTAGGTCTCAGACATGATCTTCTCAATTTTGCCTAGGTCGTAGGTCATGACCTTCTGCCCTTGCTGCCACACGCGGTACGCGTCCAGAAGGAGGGTCTTCCCTGACTCCGTGTCCCCAGCCAGCTTCCTCTTCCGGTTGGGCTTCTGGCTGGTCTCCTCTGTGGGGCCGGCCTGGCCCTGGGCCTTTCCTGCCTCCAGCTGCTGGTGCTTGGAGCTGATGCTTAAGTCCTCCAGAGACAGCTCTGCCGTGGTCCGGCTCTCAGGGGCCTTGTCCTTGCAGACCTTGCCAGAGGGCACTTGGGCTGGCTCAGGATAAAGAGAGGCGGCTTCCATTTTTTCAGGCTCAGCAGCAAAGTGGTCGCACTCCATGGGCTCAGAAGGGCCCAATGGAGACGTTTCTTTCGGGGTTTTATCTGGCTTGCCCTCGTCTGGCTCCATGGCAGTGAGAGGCTGGTCCTGGCCCTCTTCTTGGGCCACATCTTCAGTGCCGTAAGATGCCTCCTCCCTGCTGGACAGGGCTGCCTTTGGGGGCAGGGGTTCCTGGCCATCCTCCGCACTTGCCTTGTGAAAGACATCAGTAGTCATTCTTGCCTCCAAAATGTCACAGCCCTGGCAGCTTTGATCTTCGGAGACCTTCAAGGCAAACAGAGTTAGCTGGCTGAATTTCCATGAAAGTCTGCATCGCAGGCGGCGTGGGAAGACTTACCTCGGTGAGCTCATGCAACATGTCCTCTAGCACCATCACGGTGAGAACAAAGGCGCGCTGGGCAAGAACCTGGCGATCTGCATCCCGCAAGTATTTCCTGTAGTTGGGAAAGGAGGAGCCGTACAGGTTAGATGCAGAAACTGCCCATCATTTCAAGGGGATCCAAGCCACCCACCACACACCACACTGCACCATCACGTTCTCCCAGGTCTACCTTACAGGGCAGCAGCTACTCAGATTCAATAGTGGGTGGAGTAAAACATTCCGTAATTCCATAACCCAGGGAGACTTTCTGTCCTTAGTCACAGGCCCACTTATGGAGTTGCCTGGCTGAAGTTAAAACCACACAACTCCAAATAGCAACAGAGCCTTGAAGTCTAAAAGCCTTGAAGGAACAATTTCTGGCGTCCTGTCATCCCAAGAACAGAATGACCAATGGAGGATCGTTCGTGTTCCTCTTTCTGGAATTGGCCTTGCCAGAATTTTATGATGAAACTTTGCCCTGACTACAGGACATGGTCCCTTGATAGGGCTCCATTTCTATCTAAATAAAAATAAAAAATCTTTATGCTATCAACTTGCAAAGGCTGCTAACAAACACTTCCCTCTGCTTAACTGTCAGGTATGTCCCCTCAACTGTCCCCTTTTCCCCAAAGAAAGTTTCAGTCCTGCCAGTGTCATTTATTCAAAATTATTTTGACAACTTGGAGAAAGTGCCAGCAGCATCAATGAGCAACTCCTTAATCATAGGCAGAAATAAGATATCTGGGATGAAGCACAGAAGCCCTTGGGTGTGCTAAGCTCTGATCTGCAGGTTTGTTTGGAGTTTTGCTTCTTTGAGGTTCCCAGCCCCAAAGCTCAACTCCCAGCTCAGGAAGGCACAGGTGACACAAGGAAAACCATATTTGGTTTTGTGAATGCTACCAAGAAGGGCTTGCCTTCCCTTCCTATGGGGCTGGGGAGGCCATTTGCACAGGGAGAAGCTTCCCCCTCCCCCCTCAACAAAGCCTAGGAAGTTCCATTCTTCCCTCAGGGAAGGGAACAGGGCACTCACTTTCCCTGGTCGGGGGTCCTCTGCAGCATAGAGGAGATTTTCAGCAAGGTGGGGTAATCTTTGAGTTGGGACAGCACGTTCAGCAGAAGAACAATGGAACGGTTCATATGAGAGGCGAAGCTACCAGGACGGTCGATTTCATCCACGGGGATGCGCCATATTCCCTGCACAGGAAGCAAGAGGAGGAGTCATTAATGGGACATGCTCTTCCCCCCTTTGACTCTGGCAGGCAGAAGATCCTGCCTCTTGGATAGGTTGGCATCCCCATCTAGTCTCCAGCTGTGGGTGAGGCGGCCACTGGAGAAAACTTGCTCATCGCTAATCACCTTTCCCGGCACAAGGCATGTGTGCTTGCAGAAATCTACACTTCTGTTTTGAACTCAGCTATTCAAGCTTAAAGAGATAAAGGGAGAGAAGTTTTCTGATTATTTAGGTCCTAGTTAACTGCAGTCAGTTGTGGAAGAAACAGGCAAGAGAGACAACAGCAAATGTTGGTTAAGTTGCTACCAAGACCAGGGCCGTGCTTTAAGTTAAAGCTAATTCAGGGGAAGTAATGGAGGGACCTGTCCTACATCCAGAGATGGAAATGGGCAGCTCAGGATTCAAAGGAGGCCTGTCGAGTCCTTCAAAGGTCTGTGGAGGTTCCCGGGATCCTTTGGAAGGGCCACTGTTGCCTTTGACGGTCTCTTAAGGGCCAGGATACCCGCTGTCTGCTCCAAGCCGCCCCCCAACTATTCACACGACTGGACGCTGCAATCCTGAGGCTCCAATCACTGAAAGACCTCGGTCACCTGGAACCCCCCCCCCCCCCCCCCGCCCTCTCTCGACCTCGGGGACCCTTGGTCCTGCGGGCCAGTCAATCTCCGGGCACTGAAATCCGGCTTGTACATGAAAGAAGCAAGGCAGGGCCACTTCAAGGCCGGTGACTCGGGATACTCGAGTCGGGCTTGGCGGCTGCGCCAGCATCTCTTGGTACCGAGAAGCGGCCGCAAAGTGCGCCCGGGAGGGCCGCCGCTCGGAATTCAAAGCGGAGCCGCCCAGGAAGGAAGCGAACGCGGCGGGGGCGAGGCCGGCCTACTGGCCCTTCAGCCGCCGCCGCCTCCTCTCTCGGGGAGCTGCCGCGAAGCCCCCTCCCCTCCCGGCCGCTCACCATTTCGGACGGACGCGAACAGCGGCCCGCCGCCCCGTCAGTCCCCGAAGAGCGGCCGCGGCCGGGCGAGACGCGCGCACGGGAGGGGGAGGCGTTGTGGCACCGCCTCTGCCTCCGCCCCCACTACCGCGGCCGTTTCCGGGCAGCGGCCGCGTGTGGCTCCGCCACGGCCTCGCCCTGCACCGCCCTTTGGCCGCCTCTTTCCGCGTCCGGACCAGCCCACGGAGCTCCCCTGGACCGGCCCAGGCCCCTCCTGCGCGCCGCCTACCTCCCCAGCAGAGCCGCCACGACCCGCCGCGCCGCCCCCGCGGGAGCCGAAGGAGGGCGGCGCTGCGCTCCGTCTGCCTGCAGCTGCAACGCCGCCGCGTCCTCCCGCTCCGCCTGGGGCGCCCCGGGGAGACGGCGCCTCCCATCCCCGCGGCACCTGCAATCGAGGGGAGAAGCTGCCCCTCATCTCTCCGCTCCAAAGCGGAAGCCCCGAAGGAGGCACCTTCAACGGCCGCGGGGCAGGGACGCTCCTCCGGCCCGAAAGCCTCTTGACGCGCAATCATTAAGGAGCCGAACCATTAAGGATCATTAAAGAGGGGCCGAGCAGAGGCTCCTCTTCAGGCACATCCCCCCCACCCCCACAGCCCAGCGCCTTAGTTCTCAGGGCAGCAGCCGAGCCTTGGGCAGAAAACGGAGCTTCTGAAGAAGCCTCTACTTGCTCCCAAGGAAACAACCCACCCCCCCCCAATTCCTGGACTTAAGGGGGTGGGGCCCTGTTTTTTTCCTTTCAGGAAGGAAGGTTCAACAGAATTTAACACCCCCAGTTTGACAGGTGGGGAAGCTGACCATTGCACAGGACTTTGGTCTGTTTATATATATCAAAGTTTAAAACCGAGAGAGGGAGAGGGAATGACATGACATCCTCCACAACAGTAACCTCATTCCAGACAAGCTAAGGCCCTGTCGTTATACAACATTATCTGGAGTTTGATATGTGGTGCCCCAAAGCCTCTCAGAGAGAGCGAGATGCCACCATCCTGAAAGAAGAGGGGATGCACCTCCTGATCCTGAAGGGAAACCTGACACGTCAGTGGGAGAAGAGACATCATCCGGATGCTGGTGAGATTCGGTCACACACAGCTGGCCCAGACTGGAGGGCTGTGGAAATCCCAAGAGATGCCTGGAGGCTGCCGGAGTCAGGACAGGGAGAAGCGAGAAAGGTGGAGCTGCTCTTCGTCCCAGGGAAACAGCAGTTAGTGCTTCTCCTATACAAGCCACTCGGCCATGGGCTGGGACTCTTGTCTGAGCAGCAGAGGGGGAGGGAACATTGCTCATCTTTGGCCAAAGTGCTGGTTATGCCCTTGTTTGGACAGGGAGTCCTGGCGATCTGGATTCATCCCCTTATCACCAGGCAACTGCAGGGCTTAAGTTGCTGCTCACAAAAAAAATAAAGTCACTTTCCAAGACTGGGAAGCAGCTATAATATCTTGTGGGGCCTGAGGAAGTGGCTTGGGTCTTTGGGGCTGTCAGTGCAGATCTATGCCCTCTGGGCTGGTCAAGGCCTCCATCTGAGTTTAAGGGAGGGGTAGTCCCACTGGCTCTTTAGGGAGACCTCCAGGGCCATCACTAGGCCCCATCGTTTGGACAATTTTCATCCCATTTCCAACCTTCCCTTTTTAGGGAAGATGGTAGAGAAGATGGCCTGGCACTCTTGGATGACCTCCGGAGGGCGTGGGATGCTCCTTGCTCTTGACCTCTTAACAGTTTTCAATACTGTCAATCATGGTATCCTTCTGAACTGGGTCTGGAGTTGAGGGTAGGTGGACAACACCTCCTTCCTGTTGATGGGAGAGAACGATGCAGCCTCCAGCAGCCCCTCCTTTGTGTGTGGGGGGTGTAGGGCTCAGTCCTCTTTCCACTCCTGTTTCATATGCAGGTGAAGCAGCTGGGTGAACTCATCCAACTCACTGCCTCAACACAGCCATCTGAGCAACGCTGTTCAGGCTCAGTGCCCTGAAGGTGCGGGGGTGGGCTGGCTGGGTGAGAGACTCTTGGACCCCACGGTTTTCCCTTCTCACTTCTGCTGCCCCTTGCCTCCGTTCCTTCTAGGCAGTGCTCCATGCCACTGCATGAGGGCTTCCCGGAGGGGACCCTGAGTGGCCCAGAAAAACTTCCAGACAGCATTAGATAGGCAGATGAAGACCCCGCAATACTTCAGCCTGCTAGTTCTGCCTTCTGTCTCCCAGGCTGAACTGACCAGGGGGCTCCAGCTCAGCCTTTCCAAAGGGGAAGTCCGGCTGCTGGACTAAAGTTATCAAAAGCCCTCTAGAGCTCTTTCTTTTGCAGTTCACACTTGTGCCCCGAGGCCACCTCTGAGCGGGTGGCAGAAGAAGGCAGTGCCTGTATACCTCAATACCAGGGAGGATTCTGTCAAATAATGCAGTAAGATTTGTCTGGCATTGAATCTGTGAACACCTAGAGGCAAACAAAATCATAACTAAAAGCCCACATGGCTTTTGACAAAACAGATCATGCCAGATAAATCTTACTGCATTATTTGACAGTGACAAAATTAGTGGACTAGAGGAATGCTATGGATATAATTTATTTGGACTTCAGCAAGGCATTTGATAAAGTAGACCACAACTTACTACTTGATAAGATAGAAAAATGAGGGGTAGGCAGCATCACCACCAGATGGATTTGTAACTGGCTGACCAACCAAACTCTACATAGAGGGAAGTATGCAGTGGGATATTCCACTACTCTTCAACATCTTTATCAATGATTTGGATGAGGGGATAGATGGGGAACTCATCAAATTTACAGATGACCCCAAGCTGGCAGAAATAGCCAACACTCCAGAAGATAAGCTTAAGATATAGAAGGATCTTGATAGACTTGAACATTGGGTGTTATCTATCTAACAACATGAAATTCAGTGCTGAAAAAAGTAAGGTTCTACATTTAGGTAAGAAAAACCAAATGGTATAGTATAAGTGGTACCTGGCTCAACAATACTAACTATGAGAGGGATCTTTAAGACCTAGTGGACAACCATTTAAATATGAGCCAGCAGGGTGCTGCAGCTACCAAAACAGCCAACACAGTTCTAGGCTGCATAAAGAGGGATAGAATCAAGATCATGTGAAGTGTTAATACCACTTTATAATGCCTTAGTAAGATCACACTTGGAATACTGCACCCAGTTTTGGTCACCACAATGTAAAAAAAAAAAGAGACTAGAAAGTAGAGAAGAGCAACAAAGATGATTAGGGGACTGGAGGCTAAAACATATGAAGAATAGTTGCTGGAATTGGGTATGTCTAGCTTAATGAAAAGAAGGACTGGGGTCATGATAGCAGTGTTCAAATATCTAAATATCTATCAGGAATAGGGAGTTAAGCTATTCTCCAAAGCATCTGAAGACTAATCAAGAAAAGCAACCTAGAACTAAGGAGAAATTTCCTTACAGTGAGAACAGTTAATCAGTGGAACAAAGTGCTTTCAGAAGTTGTGAGTGCTCCAACACAGGAAGTTTTTAGGAAGAGATTGGACAACCATTTATCTGAAATAGTACAGGGTTTCCTGCCTGAGCAGGGGGTTGGATTAGAAGACCTCCAAGGTCCCTTCCAACTCTGATTCCATTCCATGCCAAAGAAGAGAGGGCAGAGAAAGAATAAATGGATCGTGTCCAAAGGGAAAAGATGTGCAGAGGGGGCTCCTGTGGGGCTTTCTGGTGTTCTATCATGTGGTTTTTGTAGAAACAACTATGCATTTCCATACATTATTTTCCCATTACAAATATCATTATCTGTATGTACTTGAAGTGAATAGGTATGTAATTGAAGTGAGACTGAATATATATGTAATTGAAGTGAGATTGAATGTACAAAAAGTATATATGGAACATGCGTGATATTTATATTGTAATATACGCGAAAGAAAAAGTGTTAGAAAAGTATGTATCAGACAAGTTGCACCAAGTCTAATGTTTTTAAACTCTATACTTAATAAAATTTATATTTAAAAAAGAAAAGAAAAGAAATATCATTATCCATATGCTCCATTCTCACTTTTTATAACCAGGAACAACTGAGCAGTAAGCAAGAAAGATCCCCTTATTTTTGGCATTTTCTGGAGGCATCTGCAACTCCCCTTCCATGTGACTGAAAGGCATGTCTCTGGCAGTGGCGGCTCCCTTTGTCACATGGCAGACCCAGTGGTGGGTTTCAAAAATTTTCACCACTGGTTCAGTGGGCGTAGCTAGGTGTGGGGGGGATGTGACTGAGCGGGCGTGGACAACTTGATGTCACTCACGCCCACTCAGTCACATGATTCCCCCCCCCCATCTAGCCACACCCCAGGAAAAGGTAGAAAAATTTTGGGAATTTCCACCCATCTACCCCCGCCCTCCCTTCACCGGTCGCCCCCGTTTCCCCTCCTTTAGCGACCCTGGCCCTAGCTCTACTTCCTCCTCCACCACAGCCTCTTTGTTCGGGCTTACCTTCTGTGGTGGCTGGTCCAGAGTCCGGAAGGCAAGCTGACCAGAGTTTTCAGTGGCCCCCAGCCAGCCGCCGCAGCTGCAAAACGACTCTCAAAGAGGTGGTGGCTGGCTGCAGGCTGCCGAAAAGTACTGGAGGTCGTGAAAAAAGCTGCTGCCGTCGCCATGTTCTTTGCACATCTCATTGGACTTGCAAGGCAATGGGATGCATGTGCGCAAAGAACATGGCGGCAATGAAGATGGCGGGTGGGGCAAGCGAGCAGCGACTGGGGGACCGGTTCAGGGGTGTGGCCAGCCAGCTATTGCTACTGGTTCGGTGACGTTGGCCAAATTTCTTCCAACGGTTCGCACGAATCAGTGCAAACCGGCTGAATACCTCCTTTATATCCCAGTGAGTTGAATGGAAGATAGACTCTCGATTCCCTGCCTGTAATCTCTCCGCACCATGGCCTGGAGAGCTGCTGGGGCTAACACCCTGTTTATACTCATCTAAAGGGCAAAGGTCCATGAGAGGGTTTGAACCCCAAAGAGTCCCAAAGGGTAAAAGTGGCAACGCAGCTCCTGCCTCCCACTGGTCTGTGTCACTAGACAGAAACCTCCTGTGCCACAAAATAGCACAACTCTCCTCCCACAAGGGCATTTTTAGGAACTGGACTTCTGGCCAGCCACATTCATATCAACTGCTCTCAAGGCCATGACTTGGAGAGCATCCTCATAAAACTTTAAATATATTTTTTGTTCCCCATGGAAGGGGGTGAAATGCTTCCAAATTCCTGCCATTAGTTCATTTGTAGTAGGGAGGTATAAAATGCCTTGTTCTGGGGACACAGATGCTGCTCTGACTAAAGCAACCAACTCCCTGGAGTGATGCTGCTCTGCTCAGCCAAGTCACAGGCCGGACAGAGCTGCCCAAGGCCCTCCCTCCTGCTGCCCAACAGGAAAGGAAGGGAGCAGCTCCAGAGCTGCATGTGGGGTGTGGGGCAAGGAGGTAACCATCCAGGGCAGAGAGGTCCTGCTGGGTCCTGGCCTGCCTGCCTAGAATCTCGCCTGAGGCAAAGGAAACAAGCAACTGGGGAAAGCCAGAGAAAGCACCCTGTCTGCAGCCTGGGCAGTCCACTTACGTTGAAGAAGTTGGTCTTGTTCCTCTCACAGAAGAGACCCTGTGCTGGCATGTGCCTCAGCTGCTGCCAGGGGAGACTGCTGCCTAGCAGCACATCGCGCGCCCACGGCAGATTCTATATAGGACAGAGTGCAAGAAAAGAACAAATTGGTTGGCAGGAAGAACCAGCCAGGATTGTGGCAGCTGCAGCAGCCCCTTTTTCCACCCCTCCTGCCTTCAAAATTCCCCAAGGTACCACTTCTTGACCTAATGCCGACATTTCCCATCCCTGGGCAAAGCTGAAAGGCCGGGGGGGGGGGGGGAGAGGAGGAGGGAGAGAGAAGCAAAGTAACCGGGACTCCCAGAAACAAAATTCAGTCTTCAGAACCATAGATCTCTTTCCTCATTGGGAGAGCTGGGTAGAGCCTCCATGAGGGTCCTGGAGACAGTTTTTCTCCTGGTGATCAGATGTCCCAAAGATGCTCCGCACTCTCAGTCCTGCTTCTGGCTGCTAAGAGGAAGGCAGGTTTTCATCCCACCCATACCAAACGTCTTGCTCTACTTCCCTCCATGTTATTTGGTGCAGAAGGTCCCTGCCTGGAATGGGAGACAAGGGGCAGGGGTAACGTGGGGAGACTGTTTCATATTCTGTGATGGGCCCGGCCTTTCTTGTTGTGCCGGGCTGGGCACTATCTACTTTTGTGCCCTGGAAAGGGGGACACAGGGTGTCCACAGCTCTCCCATCTTGGGCCAATATTGGTTTTAATTAAGGTGGCCAGCAATAGGGATGGGGGAGTCAGGTGTGTGGGACCCTTTCCAGAAAGAGCAACTCTGCATGGGTGCTAAGCCTCCTGTGGCTGGGAACACACCTCACCCGGTTAGTCTGAATCTTCATGTTTGAGATTGTAAGGTTCTCTTGATTTACAGGGTGAGCTCTCTTCCCATACACTGATACCTAAGTACGAGACTCCTGATATATTTTAAAATTAAAATCCATCTTTTATTCAAGAGCAAGGCAACTCTGATTGGAAAAAGCTTCTCCCTACCCTCTGAAAGGAAGAAAAAAAAATGCAAAGAAACTGATGAAGCTTTGTCAAACATCCGCTGGTATATCAGAAGCAAAGCCAGGCTTCCCAGGCATCTTTTATATTATTTCCCCTTGAGACTAGGTTTCTAGTCCTTAAAAGGCCCTTGCAAGTTAATAATGATGGACTAGCAGAGTCCCAGAGGCCTGCGAGCAAGAAGTTGGTAGAGGGACTCTGCTGGCTCCCCTCCACTGGCACAATTGCCCTGCGTGATGCTGCCCTTCACGGACTCCTCAGGAAACCCCCCTCCCTTGTTTTGGAGCTGAATCCAACTATGTTACCAAGGTTCCTTCTGCAGGTAGAGCCCTCCAAGGTCCTTGTATATGTCCAAGGGTCCTGGACTGTTTTCTCTTTCTGTGAAAGGTTAATTGTTCTGGCCTTGTCCCCTCCCCTTACATTTGCAGACCCCTGGCCCCCCACTACCTTATGGGTGGGACTGCAGGCATAGAGGCAGGCCAGGCGGTAGAGACTCTTGTAGTGCTGGGGGAAGCGGCTGAGGCAGAGGTGGAAGGCGGTGATGCAGCGCTCGGTCAGGAAAGTGCGCTGCTCCTCCAGGTCTGTGGGTAGGCCCTGGCCGAACTGGCTGGTGCAGAGGGGCTCTGCTGGTCTTTTGGAGTCCCCCTGGGGGTGGGGGGGAGCAGGGGCTTTGGAATGTCCCTGAGGAGGGGGTTTCTGCTCTGCAGCACGACAGGCATCAGGGCTGCCCAAGGGGTCTTCCAGCTTCCCTAGAGGGGCCAGAAAATAGGCAACGTTACCCTCCCTTTGATCCAACTCACCCAAATCCCCAACCGCCTTGTAGGTAGGCAGAAGGAGAGCAGAGGCACCCCTGGCCCCAGCTTTGCCTTTTCACCTCTGGCAGCAGAAGCTCAGGAAGGAGCCTCAGGCTTTCCTTCCCTGGCACAGGGCCTGAAGGCTCCAGGCTTGCTCAACTTACCCCTGTCCTCTGTGGGTGCCAAGCTCTCTTTCCCGGGTGCTGTGGCGTCTGAGCAGGAAGCCAAGGGCCTCCCCTCGGGAAACATCTTCTTGCTGTTGTCCGGGAGGCTGGCAAGCTCCATAAAGGTGTCCTGGGTGGAATTGGAGTCAGAGAGCCCCACCGCCGTGCTGTCCTGACTTCTGTCTGCACAGGAGAAACAGGGACACAAGTGAGACAGTACTTTGGTGGCAACATCCCCCCTCCCCGTTTTTTCCAGACAGCGGCTGCTGTCACCCTCCCCCCCCTCCATTTCAGCATTCGGTTTCTAGTAAGCGCAAAGAGCAACAAATCCAGTCATTTGTTTCACCGTGGAGGCTCTCCTCTTACAGCCCACTAACACTTCTTCCTTTTGTATATCAATTTTAAAACTTTCAGCTAGAAGTAATTGTAATGGCAGGGATATTTTAAAGCTCTTAGCGTTCAAGTGACTATGGCAATCAGTTGAGCAAAGCCAAAGGCCTTAGCTCCTAAAATATGGCAGCAGCTATTGCATTGCAAGCACTTGGGGAAGATGCTCCTTTTTATCAGATATCTTATCCTCAATTTGTAAGCTAAATAAAGACGTGCACAGTATAGCAAGCAATGAGTGTGACATTTAAAACTTACAAGGAAATGATTATAATGAAAGGGTAAATTGAGAACTCATCTGAGGATGGCTGAGAAGCTACAGAATGGGAGGTTGTCCTGACAAACCAGAGAAATCGTTAAGTGGCTGACATTCAGAAGCAAAAGGCAACCTGGGTGTGCTAAGCTGGTTCTGGAAATGCTGAGCTCACCAGGTAGACATCTCCCTCCACCACATCACCCTCAACAAGCATGCATGCAGCTGTAACCCAAAATCTAACAAATCTTCCTAGCATTTTAATGAATAATCCTTAGTTTTCAAAGGGCTAAAGGAGGTCTAAGATTAGGTTCTCCTCCTAGAAAGAATAGTGAAAACCCAAATATCTGCAAGGCTGCTCAGTTTTTGGCAATCAGGTACGAACAAGCAAATCCACACCTGAAGAGTTCAATTAACTGGTTTCCTGCTCAAGCCTCTACATAGGAGAAGACTGACAGTTTGCAAGTAGCTAAGATCAGATAAGATTCCAGGCATTCAAGGAGGGCCAGACTTTGCCCTCTTGTGCCTATGTATGGATTTAAGACTAATTCCTCATTTGACTCTTCCCCCTGGTTTGGCTAATCTCCCTCCTACATTGACTGACAAAAATCTCCCAAAACTAATCTTAAATGCAGGATAGTAGGAAGCAAGCAACACAGATGCTTAGCATAAGGGGAAACTTTGCAGCAACAGCTGACTACAAGCCTACTTCTTATTCTTTTTTTGGCAAGGTACTTCAGGGAAATGAACATTTTTAGTTGTGACTGGACTAAACCCACACATATAGATATGAACAGGAGTATTTTCCCCATAAATTATTTTTCCTGGTAAAAATTCATTCGGTCTGTTCTGACACTAGGAAACAAAAGACTGGCTCTGTTTGCCTAGAAAGTATTAGGGAATGGGAGGAGGGTCCCAGGGCAGGATGTCTCCTTGCAAGGGCAGGAGGCAGCAGTTTTCTAGGAAGCTCACACACACACACCCCTGCAATTCAGCCATGAACATAGGCGGGAAACATCCTAAGCCATCATTGTTTGGCAACTTTGCCTAAGCAACTTTGTTTATTCTGAATTCTGGCTCCTTGATCCAGCTCCTATCAATCTTTTAGTAATTGGAGGGGCGGAATGAGGTATCAATACCCAACCTAAGCTATTTGACGTGGCCTCAAGGGTAGCATGGAAAGTGTTCTTATGCAGAAGCTGCCCTCCAGCGAAGGGCCCGGGACTTCTATTGCCAATATGGGTTGCTTTTTCTGCAAGATTGGAGGATGGTGTTTTGGAAAGTGCCTGCTATATTGAAACAGACATATAGATGTCTGGCTGGGTTTAGACTTGTCCAACCTTTGTAGGAATGGAGGGGGAAATAGACAGAGAGGCCACTGAGAGCACCCATGTACTCTGGACACCCATTCGGGTGGGGGGGGCATTCCTGCCATTTCAGAGGGGTGGTTTTATTAAAAAATGGGTGGTCTGTGAGAATGTCCTCGGACATTGAGGAAAGGAGCTGATGGCTCTATTCCCCACCCCCACTGCCTGGAAAGCTTAGAAGGAGGGGTGAAAAAGCAATCCAACCCAAGGAGAAACACAATCCAGTCCAACATAGGATAGAGCCCATATTAAGGGATGAAATTTTACTTTTTTGTCACAATCACAATCACACAACAAATTACTGCCACAAGAATTAAAAACTAGAGGAAATGGATTTGGCAGCCTGTTGTAAGACAACACTTCTGCTCAGAATTAAATGGCAGATTTTGGCAGACCTCAGCTTATTCTGTCATTTTTGACAACTGCTGTATACCTTTTATTTCCTGTGAGCCAGGAGAGTGGAAATGATGGAGCTAACTCTCTGCTTTGGCTCTGCCATTTCTTGCTTGATCAAAACAGCCAGAGGAGGAAAGGGTCATTAAGAAACAGGGAAATTTAGTAAGTAGTAAGCTGGTTCTGGTGGAGCTTTGCTGTGAAAAGCACTTCCTATAAAAAGGAATCATCTACACTCTAAAGCCATTTGCTCCCTCTAGTTCCTCAGACTGCAGTGGCAGTAAATAAAACCTAGGGGAAAGTCTTCATCCCTCTGAAATTTGCATACAAACAGAAAGCTTTGTACACATTAGGAAATATTATAAAAGTGTTCATCAGGGAAATCAAAGCATCAAAGAATGAAAGCAGAGAAATTTATATTAGCATAAGGATAGCAACTACAAACTTTAGAAGTTGTTGAGACAGCATCAGGTCCCTAGAAAATTAGGAAACCAAGAGATGACATGGCTGAGCACCATGGGATCAATATCATCTACTCCTAAATCATGGGTCAGATAGAATATGCTATAGAAAAGATAGCTAAATACAATGTTGCTTTTTCTGCCTAGTCAATTTGACTATACCAGCAAGGTGGGCCCTGGCATTAGGTTAGATACCCACCAATCCTATGGATTGGTGCCTGCAAAGTATTGGTATTTTTGTACATCCTTCATGTGTGTGGGGTGATTTTCAAGGACTCACTTTAAAAGTCTCTCTTCATCCTGCAGGGAAAATTCCCAAAAGTTTTAGAGTCACATAGGACAGTGATTTAAGAGGACAGTCTTCCATCCATAAAAAAAAATCTTGCCAGTTGTACTGAACAATTTTATGTGAGCCTCATATTGTGGCAGAAATCCCTAAGTCCCCTCCCTGTGGTGAAACTGTGCTGAGCAACATGGAAATGCCACAAGGACACAATGGAATGACTACCTGCAGAGGGAAGCTCACTTACACAGGATAATTTATTGAATGTTTTATTATGTATTCGATTTTATGATCTTGTCTTTTCTGTCAGTGGCCGTAATATGGTTTTGATGTGATGTCAGTTTGGGAGCAGGCATTGCTTCCCCCGATGGAATAAAGACGAATAGCTGTTCTGGCCCTGCCTGCTCCTCTGATTCAGCCATGGTGGGCTTTTCCTGGGTAAACAAAAGCATCTGACGGCCCAACAAAAAAAGATAGTTAAAACAGTCAGGCTGTAGACCATCCTGATCTGGATCCATCGGTCCCAGTTCTTCAATTTGGGGCCACCAAGACTGAATGTCTAATTTTGACTCAGCTTCAAGGTTTCTTGAAGCAGATTGCCACACCCATTTCAATACAATGGCAGGCCCGGTTCGGGAATAAATCAGGCCTGGTCATTTTAGGCCAGTGTTTCTCAACTTGGCAATTTGAAGATGGGTGGACTTCAACTCCCAGAATTCCCAAGCCAGCAAAGCCCATTTTCAAGCTGCCAAAGTTGAGAAACACTGCCTTAGGGGATGCTTTTGCAAATGGACTTGTGTTACCCACAAGCAGTCCTTTTTTCCAGAAATGTAACTATGCATATTCAAAACAACTGCTCAGGTTAAGAATAAACAGAAATGGATTCAGCAGAAAAGCAAGAGGGGGCCCAAGTCTACCCAGCCATCATCAGGCCAATGCAAGGTGCAGCAGCTGAGCCTAGAAGACTGTTGCCATTGTGGGCTTTTCCAACATTTGCACAGCCAAATCATCAGTTGCAGCTGTGATGTTCAAGCAAGCCATGATGGGCAACAAGCAAGTAAGGAAAGTCTATGAATCAATTTTAACAGGGTTAGGGCAACACAGGCAATATTGGTTACAAAAGCATGAATATACAAAAACAGCAGAAACAAACAAAAACAGCCATGATTGAGAAAACAAAGGCACAGAGTGACAAGAATGACACTGGCTCCCCTGGAATGTCTTCCATACCTTCAAGGCCCGGGGAAGCAGGATTCTGCTGACTGATGTAGGCAGCTGGACAGCGGGGGGCGGGGGGGGGGGGGGAGAAGAAGCAGGCAATTATGTCAGGTCTGGCCATGGGTAACCAATTTCAATTTAGACACTTCCCATTCCTTTCTATAGAACGGACTGTGCTGATCAAAAACAGGCCCAAGATAGGCCTCTCTTTAGCATTTAACATGTTCAACCAGTCTCTTCTGCTGTAATAAAAGGCAGGCATTCTTTCATGCTCTCTGGCTGCGTCACTGAAAATCCAATGCAAATGTGGCCAAGTCAAGCTGCTTCTGTCTGCAGGAGTCCATTTCTGTGCCCCGGCCTTAACCATGGGGTTGGGCTGACAAGACAGTGATTTTCTTAAAGCCCTATGGTTGATCTGAGTCACAATCAAAATGAGGGAGAGAAGCCAAATCTTGTGGACATCGGCATAAGGAACAGACTGGTCTGAGAGTCAGAGCTTCTCCACTGTTTCAAACCAGGGGTGAGCATTGCAGAGGCAACGATAGAGGAGTTCTCTCCCCCCTCCCCATGCAGGCCTCCCTATTCTCCTTGATTAAGTATTCAAAGTCAGTGAAACAATTCTTGGCATTACCAGATGATTCTGCCCATCCCTCTGAAAGAGCAGGTCAGCCTCATTTTCTGGAACTCTAAGCTGATGACATTTGATCTGTTTAGATGAAAACCCTAACTGAAATTCTGATGCCACAGAAATGGCTTTTCTCATGTTGGAGAAAGACACTAATATTTATTAGTAAGCCATTAGGCTTGCTAGGACACACTGCTGAGTGAACTGGCTGATAGGGCAATGGAGAGTAACGCCACGAAACAACCAAGTCAACTTTTTCAGCTGGCTGGTGGCCATGGGAGTTAAGGGCCATTTAATTTAGGGAGAAAGTCCCTTCCTGAGGGTGACCAGCCGGAGCTCAACACTTCTGACTCACCCAGCCCAGGTGAAGCTGTAGAGGTGCTGAATCATGTTGGCAGCCAGTCATGGATTGGATAAGACAAGAAACTGGCTTTCATTCTGTCTTCTGAGCTGCACCAAAATACCATGTGGATTGCAGACAACATGTGATCAGTCCTTAACGGACTTTCTCTGATTTCCAAGAGCACATTTCTATCCTTCATTTCTATGGAGGCCCTGGCTCACTTTGGGTTAATCTCTCTCTCAACGCAACCTACATCATTGAACTTTCATGGGGGAAAATTAGAGGAGTGCTCTGTATGTCTTGGTGAACTCCAGCACAAAATGCAGTAGATAAATCTAACTGTAATTTTCTTGAGACTAGACCCTCACCATTTCAGGCCTCTCTGCTCATATAAAGGCCCAGCTGAGAAAAGCAGCTTCAGAGACCCCCTACAGGGTTTAGGGCTCCTAATGATCTTCTACACCCACATTTTATCTTTGATCCATAAATACTCCTAAGTATTTATGGCAAACTGAAACAGTTCCCTTTCTCCCCTCTATGGTTTGGTTATCAGGATTTCTCTTGCCCCACTGCCTCCCAACTGTGGCAGTTTCACCGCTGAGACTTGCCAAAATTAACTTCTCCTCTGGCCCTGCTCAGAGAGGGTCCCCCAAGAGCACCCCTGAAAAACTCTGTCTTCTGAGTTAAAGTGGTCACTCATTTGTCGTTGCTTCTAGCATGCGCTGCTTGGATTTAAGGAGTTATAGCCCATCCTTTCAAATAGTGAAAGAGAGACATATCATGTTCCAGAAGAGAAGGCTTCTCAGAAAAAAAGTTTTATGGGGCGACCATGGACAAAGAAATGAGAAAATAGGTAGACGGTGACAAAAATACCAAGAAAACAATGCTGAAGCGCCTCTCAAAGGGAATGCATTCTAGTGAATGGGCCCAGGTCCACCAAAGGTCATATGTCCAGCTCTATGATCCAAATTATTCCAAAATGATGAGATGGGATCGGTCACCCAGATCCTCATGGGGAATATTTGCAAGAAGGTTCCTAAATAGGCATCTTTCATTAGTGGGTGGAGGGCATCACCTCCAGCTATGACTGAATGCCAAGAAAGAATGAGCGACGGCTGCAACAGAAGACAGGAAGGGAACCTGCAACTTTGGCCTGCCTCTTGATTGACCAGAAAGGCTACATCTGCATGCTCAGCCTTAAGCCCTGCTTGGCTTACAGAGGCCAGGAAACAGCCTGGTGGTGAGGCTGTTTTTGCATTTTCCAGATAAGGAAAGCAGCGATCTCCACCTAGATGCCCAAGATCCAACTGAAGCCTCACAAAGCAAGCAGGCGGCTGTTAAGCAGAGAATAGACGGGGCGTCTATTCTTTTGGAGCATTTTGGAGGACCTGTGGCAGACTCCTCCTGTACTCCCTGGAAGAGATGGCAGAGCTTTCTGTGACAAGAGGCAGACCCTTTCAAGGCTACCTGGTGGATCAGGGCCCATCCCAACAGGCAACCACTTCCCATCCAATTGCAGAAGAAGCCGCCCATCCACTGTGGTACTAAGCTGACCTGTGAGAAGAAAGGGACGGTGTGGAGTGGAGTGCCCATGCTGTGACAGCCAGGAATCCTGGGAGTTGAAGTAATCCCATGTGGGCACTCAGGACGTGGGCAGAAGTTTGGATTTTTGAAGGGACTCTGGGAAATGCCCAGAGCCTTGGACCTCACGAAAGTGCATTAATTAGACCCTCCTATTGTTTAGGCCAGAGGGGAGGTGGTGGCAAACTGAAGGGGTTAATGAGTTAATGAGAATATTGCCCGTGTTACCCTGGACCCCTCACCCTCCTGGAAGCTGCCAATTGAGCCCGCCCGCCCACCAGGAGTCCAGCACCTCCAAGTGCCGACAGTATTGAGAACAGGGACTGTACCATCCGGTGTTGCCTGCTGATGGCTTTTTTTACATTTGACGTAATCGTGGTCAACTGGAGTGGCTGTGTAGGGTGGGGAAGTCAGACCTGGACCAGAGGAAGAGAGCAGGGAAGTCCCGGGGCCTGGCAGAGTTCCTGCAGAAGAATGCGAGTCCTCGTCTGCCATGCAAAGCTTTTCCCTGGGGGAAGAAGAGGATGAGACCGTGAAGAGTGGAAAGGCCCACAATGGCTCCTGGGGGAGAGCAAGCATTCTGGAGAGGCAGGGGGTCTGGCGCAGGATCACCGTCACAGCTGGACAAGGTGACAGAACCCAGTGCAAATGTCTGGATTCTTGTGAGCCCCTTCTTAATGCTCTTTCTCTCGATTCCATATCCCACAAGGCTACTCCCCTTCCCTCCTGCTGCCCACAGGTCCCTCTGACTGCACCCACTTTCTGACTTCTGCCCAGGAAATGTGCCCAAATGTTTATAGCCCTCATCCCCGTCCCCCAACACACACACACAGTTAATCCACCCATTAGCTACTTCCTTCTTCTTCATTTCCCTCAACCAAAGACCAGGACTGGCAGCTTTTTCAGGATTGGATGCCCTTCTAACTAACGCATAGTTTTGGCTTTTTAAAAAAAAAAAAAAAACTCTCATATTCAGACTCAGATTACAGTCAGTTAAGAATTAATTCAACGTAATGGTTGTGGAGCCGCACATCCTACATTGCATAGTGACAGTTGCCCAGCAGCTACACTTGTGATGTTGCCAATGCCATTGCAGGAGGTCTGCGCAGGAGGCTACTGGGTGAAAGCGCTACATACTTGTAACTCAATGCACTTTTCAGAAATCAGAATACAGGTAATCCTTAATTTAGGCCCACAGTTGAGCTCAAAATATCTGTTGCTAAGCAAGACAGTTAAGTGAATTTTGCTCCAGTTTACGGCCTTTCTTGCCACAGTTGCTAAGTGAATCACTGCAGTTATTAAGTTAGTAACATAGTTGAAGATATTTAAATTTAGCAGCTGGAGCAGTGAAGGGTTGTGCAGTGAGGCAGAACACGCAGTGGCAGTTAACTGGGTTAATTTACCTCATGATGTTTCTGCTGTGTTGACAATGCTCTTGTTTGCCTATCTTGTTTGATTTAAATGTATTTATATAAAACTATAAGTTCATGTCAGTGTCTATGACTATTTGGACACCGGCTACGCAATTCCCTGACACGGTTGTTAAGTGAATCTTGCTTCCCCATTGACTTTGCTTGTCAGAATGTCCCAAAGGTGACCACGTGAACCTGACACACAGCAACCATCATAAATACATGCTGGTTGCCAAGCATCCAAATTTTGATCATGTGACCGTGGGGATGCTGCAACAATCCTAAGTGTGAAAAATGATAATAGGTCACTTTTTCGGTGCTGTTGTAACTTCAAATGGACTATAAATGAACAATTGTTAAGTTAAGGACTGCCTGTATTGAAAGACTGTAGCCCTAATAAATCATGTTAAAAATTACATCAGTTATTTTTAGACTGGCTTATTACAATCAGTCTGGTTTATTTTGGTGACATGTAATTTACATTCTGGTGAGTTACTTTTGAAGCCTTTCCTCTGTAATTTATTCTACGTTTGTTTTTATGCAAAAGTTATTTTAATATTTTCCAATTCTAAATTCTCAAGGAACACCAGCACCCATTTTAATAAGTGGTCTGAAAATAATGTAAAGGGACTTTTGTCTTCCTACGTGGTTGAGATCTGGCACCAAAACTGGCACCATCCCTGAGATGATTGTCGTTGATAAAAATTGCAAAACTCTGCCAGCTCTGGATCACCTAAACCCTGACATACCCAGACTGGAAAAGGGGCATAAGGATGGCAGCTGCTGCTTAGCAGCTGTTTGCCCAGCTGCACAGAGCACAAGGAATTTCTGTAAGACCTCTGAACAGCCCCTTGTGTTACTGGGTGATAACTGGGTGGGAGAGCAAAACCAACTTTCCAACCAATACATCTTAAAATGTAAAAAGAAAAAAGAAAAAAGAAAGAAAAGGAATGTTGTATTTGAATTTTTTTGGTATTTGTGGGAACAAAATAGCCAGGGATAGCCAGAAACCCGTTTGCTTAGCCGTAGCCTGTTAGTGAGGGTCTCCAGCACTCAGAGCAAGCATGTCCACTGGTCAGTGAGGAATTTTCATCAGGTCCCAATAGGAATCTCTGACCCAGCATGGCTTCAAAAGTGATCAGCTACACTCTAGTCCCACCTCCCGCCATGATTTTTACAGCTGAAGAAGACCTGCTCCTGCTCTCCCAGCCCTGCACCACATACCCAAGCCTCAAGACTGGGCCCCAGCACTTGGAGCAGGGAATTGGGTGGGAGTTCCACCCTTCCCTCCCATAATTCCCTGCCTCAGGCACGCTGCCTGGATCCTCATTCTGGGACCCCCGGTGTGTCTCTCTTGGAGATGCCCCGTTGGTAGCTCTGCAAAGCAAAGTTCCGAGAGGTTTTTACTGATATAGAGGATGGTTCTTATGTCAAGCCGGCTGTCCAGAGGCCTGGGAAGATTTCAGTAGAGCTTTTCATTTAGCGTCTTTTCCCAGTATAAAGTATAAACTGGGCAATTCAAAATGTCAGAATGTCCAAATGCCGTAATATGTCTTCAAAGGTTTGCTTTTAGCACCACCACTGCTACCCCACCCCAGAAAGCCTGCCCATTTCCCTCCCTATGGCTGAAACCAGCAATAAAAGGGACTCACTTTTCAGAGAGCTTGGGGGTGTTTTTTTCCTCTCCCCTGGCAAAGGGGCCCTCAGCAGCTTCCTTCATAAAAGTAACCAGCAGCTCAGCATCTGCTCCCGAGTCATGTTTTCCCACCAGTTTTAGGATTGATGCGTGGAGCCGAAAGTAGACCTACCGGAAAGAAACTCACTGTGGCAAAAGTTTCTCCTTTGAATCCAGCCATCTGAGAAAATCCATACACAAGAGAGAATGAAAAGCAAGGCAAGCCAGATCCACCCTAAAGGGACCTGGAGTGAGCCTTCTTGGCAGTGCCCATCTGGTAGGACCCTGCTGGGCCTCTCAGGGCACTTGAAACCCTTCAAGTCGCTGGACAAAGAGGCCTTTCATGTCTTTTGTGGTGCCCAGCATGGCAGCTGAGTTCTTATTGTTCTTGAAGAGGCAGTCTAATAAAGCCAATGTATAAAGGTCTCACTCAACCAATCTGCCACCCTGTGCAGAGGTACCTGCCTGCAAGGTGGCTGGGAAGGCCACCAGACTTCAGGTGGACTTTGATTTTCATTCAGCTCAAGGCAGCTTCTTTTCTCTTCCTCTCAGTTGGGGAAGGGCTATTCTCAGTGTCTTGGCGGGGGGGGGGGGGGAACCTCACAGGTAGAGGGGAAGGATGATGATATTGAGGGAGATACAGAAAATCCCATCACCGCAGTGATGAGGGGAGAAACATATCTCAAGACTACAACAGACAGAAAAGATGTCCTGTTGCAAGATGTCACCCTGGCCCATGTTAGGTCTTCTCTCAAGGGCCCTTGCGCTGCTCTTCAAATGGTGCACACCTTCTGGAGACAAATAAAGTATCCCATCCCCTCCCATTCTATTTGGAAAATGGTGTGAGCACAACCAGCAGCTGCCTTGCCTGAGGCCAGGCTGGGCACAAATCATCGGCAACAGGAGGAAAATGGTGAAGGTCAGCTGGGTGCAGCAAGGTCTGCAGAGGGCAGGGCGGGGCAGGGCAAGTGTATATGAGGCTGACCTTTTTGCTGGGGTGGCTGCTTATGGCACAGGGCCTGAGGTGGTGGTGCTGGGACTGAAACAGGCCCAGGGATGGTGTGGCTGCTGAAGCTGTGGGCTTCTACTTCAGCCCCATAGCAATAGCAATAGCACTTATATAGTGCTTTACAGCCCTCTCTAAGCAGTTTGCAGAGTCAGCAAATTGCCCCCAACAATCTGGGTCCTCATTTTACTGACCTCAGAAGGATGGAAGGCTGAGTCAACCTGGAGCCGGTGAGAATCGAACTGCCGAATTGCAGGCAGCCTGCAGTACTGCATCCTAACTACTGTGCCACCCATGCCCTGTTGCAGAGGATGGCTGAAAAGGCTGAGATGGGGGTGGGGGGGGGGGGGGGGGGAAGATAGGGGGTGGAGAGGAATTGAAATACCGCAGGGGTTGTAGTTTGGGTGGTCTGTTTTGATTACATGATTGTGGGGGGCTGCTATAACTTCAGGCCCGTATTAAGTACCATTCAGTACTGCCGTAACTTTGAACAATAACTGAACGAATGGTTGTTAAGCGAGGACTACTTGTATTACATTAGTCAGATGATTTTGAGAATGGCACCTGCACCTTCTTCCCAAAGTGGCTGTGTCCCACCCAGTTCACTCTCTTTGGGGACACTTCTAATGTATTGGGGTGCATCTGCCAAATAGGATTCCATCCTTTCTTTTAGCGTGAAAGCTGGCTGGGTGACTTTTGGCCAATCAATCGCTGTCACTCAGCCAAAGTGGGTGCTTGTTGTTGTGACCAAAGTAGGAGAAGGGAGGAGTATTGGGTATATCTGCTGCATTGAATTACATATTTAAAAAGTGGAATCATCCAGCCAAAGGGGCTCAGCGTTAAATTACAAGAACAGCAGACAGGCTTCTCTTGAACCTTCCTCACCCTCCGTTAGGACTAGAAGGGGCTGGAAGTAGGAACCAGATTGGGGAGATGCACAAGAACGCAGCCTTTCTCAAAATCCCAGGTTTTAGAGTTTTCTGAAGGTGACACAATCCAGGATAGACATGAAGCCCCTTGTCTGCTGTAGCCCCCAGGGGAAGAGAGACTCAAACTTGGCCAGCCTCCTCTATCAGGCTGATGCAACTTGCAAGGCCCTGATCAACTGAAGGCCAAAGAGGAAGAGCAGCTGGAGGCTTCACCTGAACCACAGGCCACCTAGGGGTCAGCAGTAGGTGACTGGTGGGTCTGGGCCTTGCCTTACCTCCAGGGCCTCCATGGCAAGCTCCGGGGGGTTATGATAGTGGATCTTCTTGGGGTACCGTGCTGCTTCTTCGTGCAAGAAGTGACCTGCCTGCTTGTAGTGAAAGAGGTAGACCCCCGGGGGCTGCTTCTGCTTCTCCGCAATCTTCCCCAGCATGTAATGGATCAGCCACTCCTCTTCGTCTCCGTCACCCTCGCAGCGGGAAGCTGAGGTGAAGCAGTGCTTGGCCGTTTCCAACATGCCCTTGCGCCGCTCTTCCATCTGAAAGAGGAAGCTGGCTCAGCAGCGAATCACGTGCAGGGTGGCAAGCCCCTCATGTCATGACAGCCATCCCCACCTGCTGCACCACCTCTGAGGGCAGCTCCAATTTCCACTGCTTCAGCTGCCGGGAGGCGAACGAGTGCAGAGTGTATGAAATGGTGCCATACTCTATCCAGAGCGAGAGGTTCGAGCCATCGATCTCAAGGGCTCGTTTGAAGCAATTCAGCACTGGGGTGGATTGCTTCCAGATGAGGCCATCGCTCTTCAGTTCATTGGAGTTCAGCTTATCCTGAATGCGGCTGGCCCGGGCCAGGGCCATGCCTGCCCACGAGTCAAACCTGAAAGAGAACACACAGCCACAGTCCCAGGAAGGCCAACCATTGAGATCCCACAAGGCACTTGGCTTTTCAACATCCTCTCAAGGGAACTGTCAGAGGGTGGGCATACAGACTCAGGGACCGAACGAGGAGTCAAATAACCTTCGGGGGTTTATTCCAGCTTCTGATAACACCTAGCAGAAGTAGCTGCTTTTTCAGCTAAACTTTATAAATGCAACATACAGTTAGTTGGCTAATTGCCTGACCTTCCATAATAGAGCATCTCTTGTTTCTCTGTTGGCAAGACAGCATGCTATTGCTAGCTTTTAAACTATTTTTCCCTCTGGCCCCAGATCAATCTTAAGCATGTATACAGAGGTCCAGATTTTGATACAAACTTAATCTGTGTGCCCACCAGTCTATTTTTTTTTAAACCTTACAAATTTTAGAGGTTATGTATGTGTGTGTATGTCACACAGATTAATGGCAGTTCTCTCTTCAGTTTGGCTAGCAACTGTGGTCTGCTACCTTTCCTCTAGCAAAAGACCTGAGCATCTGGAACTCTCTATGTGCCCTCCATGCTGGTCTGCAATTGTCCTTTAGTGTTGTTACTCCTCTTCTGTCTTCAGATAGAGCCAAACAATTCTCTTCAGCGGTGCAAACACAGTCCAATTTAACACAGCTTTGCCAGCCCTTCCTTGTCCTTCATTAAAGCCAGCAGCCCATCTTTACTAGCTGTTTGCTGTCCAAATCCTTTTTATCTGCCCTGTCATCCATTCCCAAGCCTTGACTTCCTGAACTTGTACATGAAAGTGCTTAAATCTGTGTCTCTAATGCCACACTAATAATATCCATTTTCCTATGAGAACTAAGCCCTTTGAGAATCTAAACTAATGCCTATTCTAAGCTCTCTAGCAGCAAAGGGGATATAAACTGTTTTGTTTCAGTGTCTAATTAACTTGAGAAGGTTGTTGTTGTGAAGTTAAAAATGAAAGGAGATCCAACTGAAGTACTAATTTTATAAACAAAAACATATTGTGTAGAATCAAAAGAGCTGAAAGGGGCAATTTACGCCCAACCTTCTGCTCAGTTCAGGATCCAAATTAAAGTATCTGGTATCATCAGCTTTCTTGTTTGTTTGTTTGTTTATTATTTATTTATTTATTTAAATTTTTATACCGCCCTTCTCCCAAGGGACTCAGGGAGGTGCACAGCCACAATAAAATACATATATCCATAAAATTTAAAAACAATTTAAAACATATTAAATAATTTGGCCCTATATTAAAAACTAAAACACCCATTAAAATTCGTTATTAAGCCAGCCTGGCCTGTTGAAACAGTAAAGTCTTAAGGGCATGGCGAAAGGTACGTAGGTCAGGGATCATACGAATCTCTGGGGGCAATTCATTCCAGAGGGCAGGTGCCCCCACAGAGAAGGCTCTCCCCCTGGGGATCGCCAGTCAACATTGTTTGACCGACGGCACCCTGAGGAATCCCTCTCTGTGGGAGCGAATTGGCCGGTGGGAGGCTATCGGTGGCAGAAGGCGATCTCGTAAGTACCCAGGTCCTAAGCCATGGAGCGCTTTAAAGATGGTAACCAGCACCTTGAATCGCACCCAGAAGACCACCGGGAGCCAGTGAAGCTCGCACAGGAGTGGTGTTACATGGGTGCGCCATGTCGCTCCCATAATCACTCGCGCGGCCGCATTCTGGACCAGTTGGCGCCTCCAAGTGCTCTTCAAGGGGAGCCCCATGTAGAGAGCATTACAGTAGTCCAGACGGGAAGTGAAGAGGGCATGAGTGACCGTGCGCAAAGCGTCCTAGTGCAGAAAGGGACGCAACTGGCGGATCAGGCGAACCTGATAAAAAGCTCCCCTGGCCACAGCCGTCACATGATCTTCTAAAGACAGCCGTACATCCAGGAGGACCCCCAAGTTGCGAGCCCTTTCTGAGGGGGCCAAGTTCTCCCTTGCGCTGCTTAGAGCCCATTGAGTGGGAGGTTCCTCATCCGATTGGCCTCTTACTGAGTAAGAATTTGCATAAACACACCTCCTCTTCCTGTTAGCCCAGTTCCTTACTCAGTCCGAGCCTCAATCATTTGTTTTTTCCTGGAGCTCCACCTTTTGGACTCTCTAAGTGCTGTTAATTACTTCTTTTTGTTGGAATTTGCATTTCTTTCGCAAGGAGCAAGCAAGGGGAGAGATTTCAAGCGCTAGCTTCGGCAGCGGCTCAAAGCACTTTCCCTGACCCAGCGTGTGATCGTAAGTTACCGGTGGGCGCGTAAGGGGCTGTTTCATCAGCCTCTCGCCATTTACAATATCCTTGCTGGGGTTGTGGATGGAATTAGAGGCTGGCTTTCTTTTTGGTGCCGTTTTTCTTGGTGATGCTGCAGAAGAAGCGTGCGTGGGAGGCTGTGTTGCTCAGCCTCGCGCTAAGGGAATGGAGAATAGCCTCCTGGTGTCTTGGCTCAGCTCTTCCCTGAATTGCCTCAGGATAAGCTTAAAGGGGTTGTTTGCATTGATTTTGGAATGTTTCTGGGGCTGTTCCGTCGGTCCTGGGGCATTTCTCCCCCTTTTAAATGGTGATTATTGTATTTGTTTACACTGGGGCCTGGGATTACTCTGCAAGGTTTGGCGCCATTTTCAGAGTAGGACTGTCTCGTCAGTCCTCATCAGAGCCGCCATTTTTACTCCCGCCTTCAGTGCTGAGTCATTGGGCGCCATTTTGTTTCTACTGGGCCTTATGGCATTTTTTATTTTATTTGCTTGTCTGATTATTTACTATTGCCTTCCTGCATATTTATTAACTGCCCTAATATTCCCTGTCTTTTTCAGGTATTTTGGGGGCAAGGATAGAGTGATTCTTCTGATTGTCAGTACTGCTTACTGATATCTAGTCATGGCAGAATGCACCCGTTCTACTAGATGCTCCAAAGCTTCATCTCAGCATAAGGGAGGATCCAAATCCAGCTCTCCCTCCCCCTCTTCTGCCTTCCTTTCTGCTGCTGCAGAGAAGGATGCCCAGAGAAGACAGGGCCCTCCACAAGCAGTTTGATAAAGCAAAAACCCAGGCCCAAACCATTGTGCATTCACCTCCCTCTGTCTTACCTGTTCCGCTTGATCTCATTCCAGAACAGTCTCCGGAGCCGCCTAACATTCAGGATTCCTCTTCTTGGTCTCAAAACGTCGATTCCTCGGCTCAGGGTGACCAGGCTATGGTGAGAGAGGTTTTTACGCAGGGAACTGAGGTCTCCTCGCCTGCTGGCATTCAGCCCTCTGCCACATTTACTCCTACAGCGGCTGGGCTCCGCCCTCCAGAAGGTCAGTCCTTTTCCATGCCTCAGGAGATGTGTGACATGATAGCCCAGTCGGTGGCTAGAGGTATTGAATCCGTCTTCTCACAAAGAGGTATTTTGGCTCCCTCCTCTGTGCCAGCCCCATCCAGACCCTCCTCAGGATCTCTTCCACTCTTGACCCAGGAGGCTCCTGCTCCTTCCCGGTCTCCTTCTCATTCGCATTACAGTGACCGGTCCTATATTGACGATGATGAGAACTTGGATTTCTGTCTTTCTGAGGATGAGGAGGATCCCTCTTCCAGCAGTTCTCCTTCCACAGGGCTTTTTCATCACGAGATATTCAAAACTCTACTACACAAAGCCAAGGTCACCGCTAACATGGGTCTCATTCAGCCTCCACCGGTTCCTGCTTCGGAGTCTTCTGATTCTAATGCTAGTCTTTTTACCGAACGTGTTGCCCAACAGGACACGGTTCTTTCTCCTAAGCTTGTTGTGGACACTGTTCAGTGTCAATGGTCACAGCCTGGCTCCATTTCCAACCCCAGTGGTTTGGGTAAGAAGCTATACACTATGGAGCAGGAGTTTGAAGATCTTTTTAAACTTCCTGTCATTGATCCTCCCATTGCCAGCCTGACTTCCCCCAGCATCCTTCCATCTGATGTGGCTGAGGGCCTTCGCACGGAGGACAAAAGAGCTGAAATATCCATACGTAAGACCCATCTGGCATCTGCATGGGCCATCAAATCGGCTACAGCGGCTTCCTTTTTCGCCAGGACTTCTCTTATCTGGCTGAAACAGATGCAAGCCGGAGCATCCACAGAGGATACCCGTTTACAGCAGGATATTAGCAAGATAATTGCCGCCACTGAATACATGGCAAACGCAACTCTCAATTCCGCCAAGTTCTCCTCCCGCGCCATAGCTTCCAACATCGCTTCTCATCGCCTCCTTTGGCTTCGTCACTGGCAAGCAGACATGAAGACCAAGTGGTGTCTGGCGTCTGCCCCCTTCAAAGGGGGGGGCACTGTTTGGTGAGGCATTAGATCCCGTTTGGTGGAGGGTAGGGACAAGAAGAAGGTCCTTCCCCTTTCTTCCAGACGAAACGACAGACTGTCTTCCTTTCCGTATCGCAGGTAGTCCTTTCGTCCCACTGAACAGGGATTTCAGATTCCCGCAGCGTACAAGTCATTTTGGCCAGCCTTCCGACAGACCCCAGGAACGCCAACCCTACAGGGATCGTGGCCGCCAATCCCAGGGCAGGCGCCCCTTCAGAGTAACTGAAGTAACATTTCAAACAAGTTCAAAGTAACATTGCGCCTCATCTGCATCCCATTGATGGTCGGCTTGCGCACTTCGCTGATGTCTGGCGCTCCACGACCACTGACGCATGGGCCATTCAGACGGTGTCCATTGGTGTCACCTTGGAATTAGTTACTACCCCCCCACGCAGATTTATCCAATGTTCTATTACTGCAGACCCTTCCAAGAGGGCCTCGATGGAAGCTGAGATCTGCATCTTCTCTCCATTCGGGCCATTGAACCGGTCCCCACAGAACACCAGGGCTCTAGGTTCTATTCCATTCTGTTTCTTGTTCCAAAGAAATCAGGGGGTTATAGGGCCATTTTGGACCTGAAGCGCCTGAACATTCATATTCATTATAGGCTCTTTAAAATGCATACCCTCCATTCCATCCTGAGTGGCATTAGACTGGGGGACTTTTTGTCGTCTATTGATGTCCGGGAGGCCTATTTACATGTTCCCATTAGGCTTTCCCACAGGCGGTTCCTTAGGTTTTGTTACATTATCGCACGCACATTATCAATATAGAGCCATGCCCTTTGGTCTTTTCTCAGCTCCCCGTATTTTTACTAAACTTTTAGATGTAGTAGCGGTCCACTTGCGTTCCTTCCCTATCAGACTGCAGTGCTATTTGGATGATATTCTTATTCAGTCTCCCTCGTTTCAACAGGCCCAGGAGGATCTTCAGCTCATCATCAAAGCCATACAGCAACACGGTTTCACCGTGAACTGGGAGAAGAGCCAGCTGAGCCCTTCCACAGACTTGGTTCACCTGGGAGCCTGCATCGATACATCGTCGGGTCAGGTATTCTTGTTGCAGGAATGGCGTCACAACATCAGGTCCACGATCAGGCAGGTCAGGGCACTTCACAGGGTTCCGCTTCGCCGGCTCTCCCAGTTGCTGGGACAGATGATTTCGTGCCTGTCCATTGTTCCCTGGGCAAGGCTGCACTCAAGACCCCTTCAATGGCTCTTACTTCCAAGCCAAAAGGCAGGCAACAGCAACTCATCCATTCGGATCAAGATCCCCCCCAGGGTCCTCAAGTTGTTGCTTTGGTGGACTTCTCCGGCCTTGGAGAAGGGGTCCCCCCTGCTCGAACCGCACCACCTGGTGATCACCATGGATGCCAGCCTGGTGTGCTGGGGGGCCCACTTCAATTCCCAGTTCACTCAGGGACGTTGGACAGCCAACGATCTCCGCAACTACATCAATTGGCTGGAGTTGCGGGCGGCCCATCTGGCTCTCTTGTCATTTTCAGAGCCACGTTCACGTTCTTCTTCGGATGGACAATGTCACGGCAAAAGCCCACGTGAATTGCCAGGGCGGCACCTGTTCCAAACTCCTCATGGACAAGGCCACCTAGTTGGGGCTTTGGGAAGAGAGGCACCTGCTCTCCTTGCAAGCGGAGCACATCGCGGGAATCTTCAACTCCCGTGTGGACTGGCTCAGCCGCACCAAAATCGATCCGGTGGAGTGGCAGCTGCATCCCTCTCTGTTTCATCAGATCGTTCAACTCTTCGGCCCGGCGACGGTGGATCTCTTCGCCACCCCGGCCAATACTCAGGTGAACCGGTTCTTCTCCAGGTACTGGACACCGGGAGCAGAAGGCACCAACGCTTACGCTGCCAGTGGCCTCCAGGTCGGCTCTACTCCTTTCCTCCCATCCCTCTGATTCCAAGAGTTGTTCGGAAGATCTTGGAGGAGAGAGCAGAAGTCATCCTAATTGCTCCTTTCTGGCCCTGGAGAGCCTGGTTTGCGGATCTCAAAGACCTCTCCATCGCTCCTCCCTGGAGGATTCCATCGGACCAGATTTCTCTGAGGCAAGGGGCCGTGACCCATCCAGATCCTCAGTGGCTTCAGCTAGCCGCCTGGCTGTTGAAAGGGACCTACTAAAACGAGAGTTTCATTCTGAAGAGGTGATAGACATTCTCCTGGCATCTCGCAGAAGTTCCACCACTCGCATTTACCAAGCCACCTGGTCCGCATTCTGTCGCTGGTGTAATTCAGCACACATCGACCCCACTCTGGCCTCCATCCCGCAGGTCTTGCAATTTCTACAGGTTGGTTTCAAGGCAGGTCTGGCGGTCAATACCCTCAGATGACAGGTAGCAATCCTGTCAACTGTTCTTTCCTGCAAGGGCCACAGGTCCCTGTCACTCAATCCTCGTGTCAGGTGCTTTCTTCGGGGAGTAACCAACTTACGCCGACCCGTCGTCCAAAGATATCCTTCCTGGGACCTTTGCTTGGTCCTACAAGCCCTTATGGACCCACCCTTCGAACCTTTATCAACGGTCAGTCTAAAGTTTCTATCATTCAAAGTCGCCTTCTTAGTAGCCATCACTTCTGCTCGCAGATTTTCCGAGTTTGCTGCACTTTCTGTACAGAGGGATCTCTGTTCATTTCATTCCGATCGGGTTGTCCTCCGTTTGGACCCCACCTTTCTCCCAAAGGTCAATTCACATTTCCACAGATCAGAGGAAGTTGTTCTTCCGGACTTCTGTCCTCGTCCCATTCACCATTCTAAACGTCGCTGGCATAAGTTAGACGTTCGTCGAGCACTCCGTACACACATCTCCCGGACAGCTTCCTACCGCAAATCGGAATCCTTATTTGTTTCGTTTCAACCTACCTCGCTCGGCTCCAAGGTTTCTTCGTCCACCATCACCAGGTGGCTCAAGGCATGCATCACCCTGGCTTACGAACAGCGTCACAGGCAACTTCCTGGTCGTATTACAGCACACTCAACTTGTAGTGCTGCCACCACTGCGGCCTGGGCCACTCAGGCCCCTCTCCTCGAACTATGCCGGGCGGCTACCTGGGTATCTCCGAATTCATTCATCCGTCACTACAAGTTGGACAGATTTGCTTCAGCCGAGGCGGCCTTTGGTCGTAGGGTTCTTCAGCGCGTCCTCCATGTGGAGGACAATTCCACCTCCTCTGTTTCGTCCCACCCTGGGGATATTTACCTTGGGTATATCCCACTCAATGGACTCTCTAAGCAGCGCAAGGGAGAATGAACATTGGACTTACCTGAAGGTTCTTTCTCCTTGCGCTGCGTGAAAGTCCATACCCACCTTAGCTGGGTTTCCTGTTTGGGGGAGTTTTTCCCTTCCTTATGTCTTGCTCAGGATGTCAGTTTCTTCGGATTCGGACTTTGTGCAGAACTGGGCTAACAGGAAGAGGAGATGTGTTTATGCAAATTCTTACTCAGTAAGAGGCCAATCGGATGAGGAACTTCCCACTCATTGGACTCTCACACAGCGCAAGGAGAAAGAATCTTCAGGTAAATCCAATGTTCCATCTCACCCCCAATAGTCAGCGATGGAACCAGCTGGCTATACCGGGATGCCGGAAACCACAGCCACTTGATCTTTAGTTGAAAGCTGCTCTGGGAGCATTTTTAGGCAGCTGAAAGAACTTCTCAAGGCTATAGTTCTGGAAATCAATCCCAAACCACAGAGTCCTACACGAATGTTCTTCCTGGCTCACTTTCTTACTTTTAAAAAAATGAATTTAATATCCTCTGTTGGCTCTAAGAATCTTCTGAACCATGAAAATCTTCCATGGTTTCAATAAAATATAGGAATGGGGTTGATTTTGGAAGGCTGCAATTCAATTAACACAAGATATGTATTGTATCAAAATATCATCAGTTACACTGAACAGATGTAAAAGTAAGCCAGTAAACATCCATCCATGTTTTGACCTGTGCTCACATCAGGCATTTTCATGATCCTTTCATTTCAAGGGCAAAACAGATCAAAGAGGAAATGTAGGCAAAGCCGAGATGCCTCTCCCCATGATGGAGGTGGTGGGGAGGCGGCCCTTCTTCCCTGCTGCAGCATCGGCCTCACCTGCTTCCCTCTGAAGGGCTTTGCCCAGGAGAGAAGCTGCTGCTGCTGCCAGGATCAACAATAGCTGCAGCAGCCATTTTCTGGAGGTCCAGGTGCCCATGGAACGTAGACTGTGGGAAGGGCTAAAGGAAGGCAATGCAAACACCATCCTGCAAGCAGGCAGAGGCTCTCCTCTGAGCACAGTCAGCCTGACCTGTTTGGGCAGATGCAAATGTCATGCATGTAGAACTTGATAGCCTTGGACTGTTCCTTATTCTTGAAGTGGTAGTCAGCGAGTAGGTAGTATAGCTCAGTCACCACTGGAGGAGAGAAGTCGGCACCCTCCGGGAGGGCTGGCACCTGGCAACAAAGAGAAACATCACATCAGACATCCCTGTGGGGAGGGCTGTCCGGACTGCTGAGCAGTTGGGAAAACCCTCCTAGGATCCAGGCTGGCCTTCAGGAGACTAGCAAAGGCAAAGATATTCACAAACGGTATCTGGAGGTCCACAAACGGCCAAAAGAAGAGAAAGTGAACAGGCAACTGTTATCTAAGGGTTGGCTGACACCTCCAGTGCATCAGTGGGCATTTCTGTCTTTATACGCTTGTATAATCTTCATGAGCTCTTGGCAGTTTACACCAATAAAATCATACTAAATCCAAGACAACATTACATTAATAATCCACTGCAGGGGTCAAATCTAATTTTTTTTTGCTACCGGTTCTGTGGGCGTGGCTTAATTAGTGGGCGTGGCTTGGTGGTAAGGTGACTGGGTGGGTGTGGCTTGTTGGTCAGGTGGGCGTGGCCAAGTCAATGTCACTTCTTTGCCCTTTTTTAACCTACAAAACAACACACAACACAACTGGCTCACCCACAATGTAAAAACAGCTGTGCTAGACCCAAAATGGCCCCTGCAACAAGCAGGAACCTCACAGGCACAAAAAGCCCAAAAAACCAACTTTCACACTTTACACACACAAAATTCTGCATACAGCTTTGTGAGATTTTGTGCGTTTGTGTAGTTAGAGTGAAACACTACAGAAACACATTAAATCTCAGAAAGCTGCACAAATATTTTATTTTTATTTATTTTCATTTTTATATAAAAGCAGCTAAATTTAAAACTTCCTAAACTTTAAATGGCTAGGTCTAAAAAAAGAACTACTAAAAAAAACCCCAATTAACTATTTTTTTAAAGCTCCCAAAGGGGAAAAAAAGCTTACCCAATAAAACAGGGGTCTCCAACCTTGGCAACTTTAAGACTTGTGGACTTCAGCTCCCAGAATTCCTCAGCAAGCCAGCTTTCCTTGCCAAAGTTGGAGACCCCTGCAGGCAAGAAGGCAGGCAGGCAGATAGAGTTGCTCACCGATGAGCTTGATTGCAGGCAGGGAGATTCAGTTGCTTGCTGATACAATGGATTGCAGGGTTTACAGCAAGCGAAGCAAGGCAGGCGTTGTGACCAGCAACTAAGGTAAGCAAGCTGGGGGGCGGGGGGGGAGGGATTTTTGCTCCTGTTAGCAGGCAATTCAGCTGGGATGGTCAGAGCCATTTAAAAGGAAAAACTTTTTTTCTTTTAAATGGGTCTGGTGATCCAAGCTGAGTTGCCTGATTAGCAGGCAACTGAGCTGGGATCATCAGAGCTTGGATCGTCAGAGCCATTTAAAAGAAAAAAAAAGGCTCTGATGATCGCGTGGCTCAGCTGGGCATGGTGGGCGGGGCAGGGATTTTTGCTACCGGTTCTCTGAACTGCCTGCCGCCATTGCTACCTACTCGCCCGAGCCAGTCTGAACCGGGAGCATTTCACCCTTGATCCACTGTAGAAATAGGAATGGCATTCCCCAAATGGTCTCCAGAAAAGCTGTTTTAGCTAGTTTTCGGAAAGCCATCAGCCGAGGCACTAACATGACCTCAACCACTTTTAATCAATTTGTTGAAACTGGTTGCATAGAATAAACAACAGATGACTAAACAAGGGGGCTAAATTATAAGGAGGCAGAATTTGAATTGTAAAACATGCTTAACAATGGAATAGACTTCCTCAGGTGATGGAGGCCCCTTAAACAGAAGTTGAATGCCAGGGATAATGCCATAATTGATTCCTTTCTTGGGCAAGGGGGCTGGATTGAATCAAGATCCCTTTCAATCTTTACACCCTATAATTCTATGAAATTGAAATATGTACAAAGAATAATAACAACAATGATCTGAAGATAGAAAACCAAAAGAAATTAATTGAGCTGCGTATATTTAGTCTTGAGAAAAGGCAGCTGAGATGACATAAGTTAACATACTTCAAATACCCTAAACTGCATCTTAAGAGAAAAAAGTCAGAATACAGGACATGGGATAACAGATAACAGATGTTGGAAAGTGGATTCCAACTGAATCTCAGAAGAAGCTGTAAAATCAGATGGATAATGGGGCAATGTTGGCTTTCTTAAAGCAGGAACTATGCAGGTTTCTATCAAGGATAATTAAACTGAGTTGGACCCAACAGAAGAGAATCTGAGTTCAGGGTTTAATTGGTGCTCTCTGAGCTTCTGTTGACTTGCAGTCATTTCATTAACCCAGCAGCACCAGCAGTGATCAATCTCTTTGTAGGACCTGCTTACTGTAAGTGCACGAAAAGAAGAGCTGTTTCTCTCTGCACCCAAAGCTTTTCTGTCTTTCTTATGCAATAGCCCCAGCCAGCTCTCTTCTGAAGTCTGAAAACAAAGCACTTGTGACTCCTATGAAGCATTCCCAGAAGCAAAGTAATTCGTACCTTGCTCAAGGTCCCTTCAATGTAACTTGACACTTCTTCCAATCTCAGCATAGGCTTATCTGTTTGAGGGACAATCGTGGCCATCTTCTTCAGAAGGTTGGCTAGGTCAGCAGAGACGGTGCTGGTTTTATAGCTGTCAAACTCAGGAAGGGTCTTGGGCTTAAAATATTCAAACATGAATAGGGAATCTTCCCAGATCAATTCCACCTTGGAAAGAAAAAGATTTTAAATATGCATTGATCAAACCAATGCATGAAGTGAAAATTACCCAAGAGGCTCCTCCTTCTTCCATTCATTTCAGCAAAGCTTGGACAAGCATCTGTTGAGAGTAGATCACTTTGGATTCCTGCATTGAGCGCCAGGTTGACAGTTGGATTTCATAACCTATATGATTTCTTACCTTGTAGGATTCTGAGGAAGTACTGTGCACAGATCTTTCAGAGTCCTGAACAGACAGAGCTGCTCTAAGCTTAATTTCATTGACAATATCATTAGCTTTGTTTTCATTATTTGTGATTAAACCTTTCTGGTTACATTTTGAGACACAATTTAGGAAAAAAGATGGGCATCAGGCAGGTGTCGTAGAAACCTGTGGCTGACCACTGTCAGAAAAA
The DNA here is from genome assembly GCA_012654045.1 of Ptyas mucosa. NCBI lineage: Eukaryota > Metazoa > Chordata > Lepidosauria > Squamata > Colubridae > Ptyas > Ptyas mucosa. Next base: position 377,146 of record WNWU01000060.1, on the reverse strand, counting down.
AGGACATAAGCTTTGCCCATGACGGTGTCATAAATGCTGGAAGGATCTCTGGCCAAGAGGCCTCTCTGCTCCTGAGCACCAGACAGCCTCACCTGCTGGGTAGAATGCTCTTCCAAGTATCGGGCTTTGCTCTTTTTGCTTGGGAAGCTGTACAGGCAATAAAAACACTGCTCCAGGGCCGTCTCCAGCTCCTCCTTATAAGGGTGGGTGTCTTCTGTGGTGGAGGCTAAAAGCTCTTTTTGCAGAACCCGCACCTAGAACAGAAACAGATGTTTAGGTTAAGGAACGTACAGTTAAGGATAAGCAAAGATCTCATTTGGGTGTTCAGGAACAAATATGCAGCACACATAGCCACAGTGAGGGGTGCAAATGGAAAGCAAAAGCCAAGATGGGGAAAGGAGAACAATTTTAACAAGGAAGAAATGGCAGCCAGCAGAAACTCTGGGGAAAAAAGATGAGGGAATGGGAACCGTGCAGGGGTGTCCGAGTCTCTGCAGAAGGAGGCCCTCCCTGCCCTGAAGAAGGAAGCCCTCCCTGCTACACCCCCTTCTTAAGAGGATAGGATCTTGCTAGGCTTCAACCTCCGCTTCAGAGAGAGAGTGGTGGAGAGGGTGCTTAGACTGCAGCTCCTGAAGACCCTGGAAAAAGTGGATCATCCAGTCTTGTTTCATTGGGTTTCAAGCTATAGTTCAGTACAGAGGTGGTTATGCTTGTTGATGAACAATGGCAGAGCTGGCACGGCAGTGGCATATCCATCTTGTGGACCTTCACCTCTCAGCGGCTTTCAGTACCACTGAGCAGAGGACCCTATTAGCTGGTTTCAGCTATTGGGAGTAGGTGGGAAGATTTAGCAGTGCTTTTCCTCCTTCCTCTGTGGCCAGCTCCAATCGGTATTGACAGGGTGTTGTGCCAGGTGGGAAGGAATGATAGGAGTTAATAGAAACTCAAGTGGCAGATACACAGTGTCCTAACCCCTACCGATGGGAAAAGCCAGGTCCTCTTAAAGGGCAGCAGGATCAGGCTCTATGGACCTTAGGAGGAGTCCTATTCCAGAGGGCAGACATGGTGACAGAGAAGGCCCGTCTTCTGGGTCTTATAAATATCACTGCTTGATAGATGGGATCCAAAGCATACCAATCACCCTGGATCTTATGGAATGGGCAAAGACAGTTGGAAAAAGGTGGTTCCACAAGTATCTGCATCCTGAGCTATTTAAGATAACGATCACAACAAATCTGTGCAAGTCTTTCTGCAAGTCCAGCATAATGTCCATCTAGGAAAGGGCAGCTGTCCTGCTGCCCAGCTGGTTCCTTTTCTGATCTGATCTCAGAGTTGGTGATAGAATTCATCAGGGAAAGACAGGAAATTGATGGCCTCCAAGGCTTCTCCTCATTACTCTCTGGCCCAACAGATGCAGGAAAACACATACTAGACCTCATTGTTGCCTCTAAGCAACAGTGATCTGAATACAGAGGCGTCACATGTAGACATTGGTTATAGTTAAATCATTTCTTAATCCAGTTGCCACTGATTGTGACCCAAGACCTCAACAGGACTGTCAGACCTATTAAAAGGGTCCATCCAGGCTTCAGAGAGGTGTCAGCAGGAGCAGTTCTTATCCTTCCTGAAGTATCACTTTAACAGATTAACAGAATTAGAAGGGACCTTGTAGGTCATCTAGTCCAACCCCCTGCACAAGTAGACCCTACACCATTTTTGACAAATGGCAATCCAGTCTCTTCTTGAAAGCCTCCAGTGATGAAACTCCCACAACTTCTGAAGGCAACTTCTGTTCCATTGGTTGGATGTTCTGTCAGAAAATTCCTCCTTATTTCTAGGTTGAATCTCTCCTTGGTCAGTTTCCATCCATTGTTCCTTATTTGGCCTTCAGGTGCCTTGGAAAATAGCTTGACCCCCTCCTCTCTGTGGCAGCCCCTCAAATATTGGAAGACTGCTATCATGTCTCCCCTGGTCCTTCTCTTCACTAGACTAGCCATGCTGAGTACTTACTTCATTGTATGTTTTAGCCTCCAGTCCCTTAATCATCTTGGCTGCCCTTCTCTGCACTTTTTCTAGAGTTTACCTTGGTTTACTGAGAAGCCCAATGCTTAGGTCACAGGAATGGCCTCGAAAGGGAGGAGTCAGGTAAGCAGGGCTTGAGTGCAGGACAAGGGACGCATTTGAGAAAATCCTCCTGTTCGTTACCAAGAAGATAAAGCGGGGTGGGGGTGGGGAGCAAATTCAGACTTGCAAGATTATATTACTATACCTTCTCAGTGGTGAAATCTAAAATTTGTTACTACCGGTTCTGTGGGCGTGGCTTGGTGGGGTGTGTGTGTGTGTGTAATGTGACTGGGTGGCCAATTTTTTTTTTCTTTTAAAACCATTTTTTCTACAACCTCTTCGGTGAAGAGGTTGTAAGAAAATGCTTTCAAAAGGCTCTGACGATCTCAGCTGAGTTGCCTGATCGGCAGAGGCTTTTTTTCTTTTAAAAGCCTCTGCCGACCAGGCAACTCAGCTTGGATCATCAGAGGCATTTAAAAGAAAAAAAACCTCTGCCGATCAGGCAACTCAGCTGGGATCATCAGCTGATGATCCCTTTGACGATCCCAGCTGAGCTGCGCAATCTTCTTCTTTTTTTACTTTTAAAAGCATTTTTTGGCCGAAGAGGTTGTAGAAAAAATGCTTTTAAAAATTAAAAGAAAAAGCCTCTGATGATTGTGTGGCTCAGCTGGGCATTTTTTTTGGGGGGGGGAGGGATTTTTGCTACCGGTTCTCCGAACCACCCGAGTCCATCGCTACTGGATCTGAACCAGGAGCATTTCACCCCTGGACCTGCTCCAATAAAATTAGCCCTGTCCCATATGGCATTGGTTTTTTTTATCCCAATCTACCTTGTGGAACAGATACTCCAGGAGACAAAGCCTTCATGGAGAAATTCTGAAACTGATTCTGACCAAGCCCAGTTATGAACTCAGGTTAAATATGGCAATAAGGGAGCTGAATCCAGACCGATTCCCAGGCAGAGCTCCCACAGTTGACATGGCCATTCTGCTCAGGAGGGGTGATCCAAGGCTGTGACTGGGCACTGCCTTGCCACGTTATCTGGGATTCCTTTTGACTTGCAGGGTCCAGCCAAGTGGGGAGTATTCTCAAACACTGGGACCATCACTATTTAACCAATTATACAAGAGGTAATCTGTTGGATCTTATCAGACAAAAATAATCTGAGACACAGAACACAGCAGCAGATAATCCCTCAGGGATAGCCTGAAGCTGAATAAACCTGGTGGATTACAAATTTTATCATCTTTTTCCATAAGAAAAAGATCCAGCAGCAAATAGATTAACAGACTTTTATTCTACTATATTTCTTATCAAGTACTTAATCAATTTCCTTGTAACACTCTTTTGTATTTTACGCTTTCTTTACAAGTTTGAGATTTACTGGCTTAAGTTTTAAAGTCTGTAATTTATCACAGGTTCTATAAATCTAATTTTTTACAACAATAATATATAAACTGAACAAATAGTGTTGATTTATATCAAAAGTACGCATTCTTGACTTACCTTTCTTTGCTTTGTGGGAAAGCAAAATTAGGTATTCAGATTGGCAAAAACAGACCTCATTAACTGTCATGATATTTTCTTTTACTGACTTTAATTACTGAACTCAATATGCTGCTCTTACAAGAGGATACTCAAGTATAAATATCGTTACTCAAGACTTCCAAATTATTTTTAAATACGGTTTTACAGATAATTTAAAAGGACCTTTACAATACTTGTTTTGATTGTTCTGAAAAAAAATTATCACTTTAATTGAGTTTATGAAATAATATTTCAAATACTTTTTTAATGTTATATTACATATAACCATTAAGGAAACTATGAAATAATTTAACAACATAATATTCTCTTCTGAATTTATGAAAAGTTATGAAAATTCATGAAAAGGAATTTTAAATTGTCCCTTCTTCATTAAAAATGAGTAACAAGAGGCACAATACAGACAGTGAATTGACAAGAATGGAAAAATCTAACATCTTCCAAAAATTGGAACTAGAGACTAAGGCAGAATAGCATAAGAGCTATATCAAAGAAATGCAAACAAGATACCAAGAGTTATCCTCTGAGCAGAGAAATGAAATATTTTTTTAATTTTTTAATTAAGAGGAATCAATAGAAATTCAAAACATTTACAAAAGAAACTGCACATATAAGAAATTTACCATGTGATATTGCATTTATATACTTTAAAACCTAGTAAATATTGGTGAGGTAGTAAAGACAAGAAAGCGAAATTAAGCAGACGAATGAAGAACCTAAACAGCAGTTGAGGCAAACGTCTTCATTTTTCTTACTGTATTTTCCTCCTTTCCCCTAGACTGGCATATTAAAGTGCTGAAAACTTTGGGATTACGCAATGTTAGAATGACTGATTTTAGGTCAAATCATAGATTTTAGGAAGAGTAATGTTCATATGACATACAAAAGAAAACTTTGAAGGAAGATGTTTTACAGGTAGCTACAGTTTTTCTAAGCAAACTATTTTTATAGAAAATCAAGCAATATCATTGAAGGACATACTGGTAATTTGCAAGAACTTGGGAAAAAGATTTGGAATAACCTACAAACCAATGGAATAGAATCTTAAGGAATGTCTATGGTCTCAATATGAGCTTAATTCAGCAGAAGAATTCTTTTTTATATATATTGGATTTTTCTAAAGATATTCAGAAAAGGTTGGATATCAAGCACTTGTAAACAGGGGGAGAGATCAGCTTACATTTTTTGAACAATGCAAGATGCAAGACAATTACCTCATTATATCAAGGATGGAGATCAATACTAAAAGAAATTGACATTTCTACTCACGTAAAATTTAAGCAGAGCTCCATCTGAGTTACAGCACCAGGATCTCCTTCCAAGGTATTCATGGGCTGTGTTCAGCAACATAAGGGAAGGGGGCAGCATAGGCGTGTCTTGAATTGGAGACACTGATAAGATGAGAAATAAGTAGAACTCTTTATCAACTTTAGAAAGTTGGGTGACAAAACTTCAGATAGCAGTTTCTCATTTTAATAGAACATTTTAGGCATATTTCTGCTCCAACAAAGTCTTTCGAAGCAAGGAACAAATCAGTCAGCCTAAAGGAATCACTCAAAATAGTCTACCAAACTGCCTGAACTTGATCACCTCGCCCTCCTGAGCATGCAGCTGCTGTGTTTTGCACTAATAGCACCAATTTGGAGGTAATGAGGGCATCAGTAGCTGTTAGCAGAACTTCTGGTTCCAAGAAGGGCCACCCTGAAGCTGGATAAACTCATCTCCGGCCATGGCGTCTACTGATTTTGAAGGAGCTGAGAAACCAAGTTGGGGATCTCCCCCTTAAGGCAGATCCTCAAGATCAAGGAGGGGAGTTAGGTAATTATACCATGGTTACCAGTCAAACAGCCAGTCAATCATGCTAGGGTTCAGCCTCAATTTGCTATGTTCCATTAGACCTTGTGGCTTCCAGGTATCAGATAAGGAATTATGAGGTCAGCATGGATTTGTCAAAAATGAAAGTTAGAGAATGACTTTACCTCATTTTTGATCAGGCAACTTCCTTAATGGATCGTGGCAATACAGTAGATTCTTGTTCCCAGACCGAATGCTATAGGCTCTTGTGAGTTTGCCTTTGGCATTGGCACCTTTGGCATTGTGGCACGTTTTGGGAATTATGGGGCGATAGGCAAAATTACTGAGACACTAAAAGTGCTGAGATCTGTTTGGGAACCTCGGTTGTAAACCTGATGCACCTTGTCACTAGAAAACCATAGGATGAAGTACCTGATGACATTCTGACATGCTCAGATCAATACATCAGAGAATCTTGAAGGCGTTTGTAGATGCCACCTTGCATCCCTTTTGGGACCCTTTGAAGAGGACAGGCATCCGGCCAGAGGACTGCAGAAGGATGGGAAGGAGGAAAAAGAGACCCTGAAGAAAAGAAAAGAAGCACCAGGACTCACCTCCTTCCTGTGGATTCTGCAGCTGCTCCTCGTGTTGGCAGCAAAGAGGCTGGACATTTTCTTCTTCATGCTGAATGAGCCGATGAAGAATAATCCAGGGAAGCACTGAGGACACAAATGGCTCTTTGGGTTCCTCCTGGACTACCATGCTGGAATCGATAATCTAATCACCAAAGAAAGAGACACAGCAAATTAAAGCCACAAAGGTAATTGAGAGTCAGTCCTCTAGTTCAGGTGTTTGGGATTCAGCTACAACAAGAAAAGAGCATCACTAAAGTCACCAGGGCAACACTTTGTTAGTTGTCAGAATGCTCATCCCCCCCCCCCCCCCCCCAAAGATGTACAATCTCATGTGCTGTCATAGGACGGACACCTAAACACTGTAGGAGCTCCAGGCAGGGCCTGCTAATCAGAAAAAGCTGCAAAACTGGACTGCAGAGTCTAGTACAGACAGTCCTCAGTTAATGACTGCCCTGTTCAGTGACCATTTAAAGGTACAGAGGCATTGAAAAAGTAACTTTAGGACTGCTCATCACACTTACAATTGTGACAGTATCCCCATGGTCATGTGATTACGATTTGGGAACTGGCCCGTTTCCCTGAAAATAAGACCTAGCATGTTTTGAAGTGTGGGCATAATATAAGCCCTACCCAAAAAATAAGCCCTACTTAAGAGCCTGCACAGCCAGCTGGCTGGCCATTACATTTGGTTGCTTGCAGTGCTGTGACCACGAGGCGGTGTGTGTGTATGTGTGTGTAGCCGCCTCACGCACCTCGCACCAGCTTACCTCAGGGCCTCCACAGTCAGGCCATCCACAGCCCAACACCTATTGCATAGCAGCAGCACCAACAGCCATGTGCAGCATGTCACAGGCCCACTTCTGCTTGCTTGCAGCCATAACAGAGCAGGAGGCTGAGTGGTGTGCTGGTGTTGGTGCCGCGGCCGCAAGGTGAGGTATGTGTTGGGCGTGGATGGCCTGGATGCAGGGGCCCTGAGGTAAGCGAGTGTGTAGCGCATGGAGCAGCTCTATCCCCTGCTTCGTGGTCACAGTACCAGTGTGTTGCTTGGCCTCCTGCTCTATCGTGGCCGCAAGCAAGCAGAAGTGGACCTGTGGACATGCAGGGTCTTGCTGGATGGGGCTGCTGGAGCCGCTTCTGCAAGGTGAGGCAGGTGTCGGGGCATGAGTGACCTGGCTGCAGGGGCCCTGAGGTAAACTGGTGTAGGGTGCATGAGGCAGCTCCACCCCGTCTTGTGGCGGCAGCACTAGCACATCAGGCAGCCTCTTGCCTCCCCCTCGCGAGCAAGCGCAAGACGTAGGCCTCCTATACATGAAAAAAAAAGACATCCCCTGAAAACAAGCCCTAGTGCTTATTTTGGAGCCCAAAAGAAAATGAAACCCAGTCTTATTTTCAGGGAAACATGGTAGTATAGGTTGTACCTGGCTCAATAGTAAGTGTGAGAGGGATCTTGGAAGTCCTAGTTGACGATCACTTAGCCAGCAGTATGTGGGAGTAGCCAAAATAGAGAGTGCAATCTTAGGCTGCATTAACAGAGGGATAGAATCAAGCTCACGTGAAGTGTTAATACCACTTTATAAGGCCTTTCAAGTAACACCATACTTCGAATTCTGCATTCAGTTTTGGTCACCATGATATAAAAAAGATGTTGAGATTCTGGAAAGAGTGCAGAGAAGAGCAACTAAGATGACAAGGGTACTGGAGGCTAAAACATATGAAGAACGGTTACAGGAATTGGTTATGTCTAGTCTAGTGACAGAATAGCAGGATTCCGATATTTCAAGCGCTGTCACAAAGAAGCAGTGGTCAACCTATTCTGCAAATATCCTACCTACCAGAAGGTAGGATAGATGGAAACGGAAGATAGCAATGGATGGAAACTAATCAAGGAGAGAACCAACCTAGAACTAAAAAGAAATTTCCTAACAAGTTAGAACAATTAGTGTTCCAAACAGAGCTCTTAGGGTATAAGCTGCAGCATCTGCAGGTCAAGGGGAGCCCCCCCCCCCACCTTACCTGGATGAGGTTGTGACTTAATCGGGTGAGATTCGGCAGGGCAGAAATTTCGCTCAGGCTGCTGCTGTCTGCTGAGAGGGAGTGATTGATGCCCTGGAGCAGCTGAGTCACAGTGGCCACCCACTCTTCCTTGGCCGAGGTGGCTGTCGTATTGATCATCTGCTGGAAAGCTTCGTTCAAGGCCACTTCGGAGCATTCCAAGCACTGCTGATAGTCCTTCAGTCGAAGAAGGGAGTCCTAGAGAATATCAGGAAGAGGGTAGAAGATTAAAAAAAACCAGGGTAGAGAAGGATGAGTTGCACAGACAGAAAAGCTGCTTCCTTCACACCAGGAGAGCAAGGCCAGAAAGACCATAAACCCTGGACTCTACAGGCATCTGTGCTGCTTCCTGCAGGTTATACATTATCCCCATCACACCCTTTCTTTTGGGGGTCCGCAGTGTTATGCAAAGCATAGACACACAGAAGAACAAGAAATATTAAATCATGGAAAGAGGTAGAAAACGAAATACAGACGACCTCAATCCTGCTCCTTAAATACCCCACTCCCAAGGTTGCTCCTGACATCTCCATTTTCTCTTCCAGATAACCAAGTGGGCAGCCAGTTTTTAGACAAATGCTTGTTCCTTGCAACTGACAACACGAATGCCCCCCCCCCCCAAATGTCTATACAATGAGGCATTCCTCCTCCCACCTTCACCATCGTTCTCTTCAGGTACACAATGGACATTCGTTTCTTTTCCATCAGCAGGGACAAACAGACAGACAGAGACAGGAATCTCCTTTCAAGCAATCACCCATTTCAGCTGTTCTCCGACCATTCATGTCATGTAAAAGAGAAATTCCCTCCAGACAATTCATTTAGAATGTTGCACAATTTCCCCCTAAATTTACCTCTAATTTGCCATTACTTTTCACCTAAACACAATATGCAATTATCACTCACAAGAACCTAGAGCACACCAATTCATACTGTCTGGCACACAATCCCAGACTTTCTAAAACATTTTAATATATTAAAAAATATGTACAGATTATATAAATTGCATGTTAAAAGAAAAAAGAAAACATTGCATCTTTATTCTCACAGGAAACACTAAAGAAAGTCACATCTTTGCACTAATGCCAAATCAGATGAAATCTAGTCCTTTACAATATTATGTTAAAAGAAATCTGAATTTGAAATATGGCAGAAGTCTCCGGATAAAATTCCAGTCCATAAAGAGATTATTTCAGATTAAAGTATCAAACTTTAAATTTAACGGAAGTATCGCACTCTCCAAATTTAATCTGCCAATCCTCTAATGAAGGAACTGAATGTAATTGCCAGAAGCAGGTGTAGAAAGTCCCAGCAGTGGTCATCGTGGGTAAGGCCCACTTGGTGTACTTTGTAGGAATATAAGGCTTGGTGCTACTTAGCAGAAAAACCTTTGGCAAGAATGGAAAGTCAGTACTTAAAAATTTATTTCATCCTATGGTGAATCGTCTTCAGAATTGCTGAGCTTTTTGAGACTGTCACCAAATATAAAGAAAGATCCAACCTGATTATTACATTTCCAAGTTTTTTTTTAAAATGGACCATCTGACAGTTGTAACTGGAATAATATATCAATAGTAACAAAAAATATTATGTCAGTTTTCTGTAAGTGTAATATTCACTGTGAATTTTTTATTTTTCTTCCACGAATATTTGTTGAATGGATAAAATTTAGCATCCATTTAATCATGCAAGGTTTCACATCTTCAGTTTCTGAATCTTATTTCAATTATAATTTATATATAAATCCCCAAAGATGCCCTGAATTTTGTGTCATAAGCCTTTCAAGTTTGGTCAAATCTTTTGTGCCACCTTATTTTCATATTTTTGTTTTAACCTATACTGATTTGAAGATGCTGAAACCAAGCTTCGACCAGTTTCTGACCATTCCATGGAGAGTTTGAAGATTTCATCAACATCATTCATTCCATGATCTTTCTTTGTTCCTATTGGGATCATTTGAAATAAAAAAATATCCTTGATAACATATTCATTTTTACTACAGATATTCTTCCTTACCAAGAAAGATTTAATTTTTCTATCTTATGAATTTTTTTCAGATACCCTGTTTCCCCCAAAATAAGACATCCCCTGATAATAAGCCCAACTGGGCTTTTGAGCGCATGGCAATAAGGCCAAGGGCTTATTTCAGGATTCAAAAAAATATAAGATGGGGTCTTATTTTTGGGGAAATACGGTATATAATTATTTCTGAATAAGTCTTCATTTTTTATATAAAAGGCTTAATACTATTATTAAACCCTGTTATTTGTTGCATTTTTCTCCAGACGGACTTATGTTGGTTAATCCCGAGTGCAAACTGTTGAATATTGTATATATTCTTTATCAATTCTAAAGAATCTTTTGGATTAATGATTGTAAGAACCGTACCATTAGTATGCAATTTTAATTTATGGGCATTTGCCAGCTGGATTACTCAAATGTTACTCTCCAGCTGTATCTTCTCTGCCAATTATTATAATCTGATATCCTGGCAGACATTAAATTCCCTACACTCTACAAAAGGAGTGAAACAGCATTAATGCTATGAGGTCACGTTTATTCTTCTTCAGCAATTCTTCCTCATAGCTGATAATGTTGCATTCATTTTATGCTAATTTACACCAAACTACCTGAAAGTAAAAAACATCAAACTCACCTGTAGCAAGAGAAGTTGAGCTGGCCTCTCTGGAATGGAGATGGCCAACTCCAAATGCTCCGTCCTGCTGCCCCCATTGAGGCACAACGTTGGACGGAGCAGCTGAACCACGGCCCTGTAGTCCCCAGCCTCGTACAAGCGCTGAAGCTCCTCCAGAGATTGGCATCTCTCCAGGGACTTCAGATTCTTATAAATCTGCAAGAATGAAACACTGGATGGGTCACACTCCAGTCTAATGTCTACCTGGGGTTAAAAAGCGACACCACTCACCACAATAATTTATTTATTTAATTTATTTATTTAATTCAATTTGTATACTGCCCCTCTCCGAAGACTCAGGGCGGCTCACAATGCATTTAAAATCATTATAAAAAAACATTTAAGAATTAAAAACATTAAAAACATTAAAACTAATTCACACTATTCATGGCCGGATCTCGTCGGATCGCAAGAGCGAGATCAATGGCCCCAGGCCTTCATCGCTTTTCGGAAGGCCAATAGGGTGGGGATGGTCCGGACCTCAGGAGGTAACTGGTTCCAGAGAGCTGGGGCAGCCACAGAGAAGGCCGTCCCCCATGGGCCTGCCAGCCGGCATTGTTTAGCTGATGGGACCTGGAGGAGACCAACTCTGTGGGATCTTACCGGTCACTGGGAGCTATGCGGTAGAAGGCAGTCTCGAAGATAGCCTGGCCCTGAGCCATGTAGGGCTTTAAAGGTAATAACAAACACCTTGAATTGTGACCGGAGACCAATAGGGAGCCAGTGCAGCTCGTGGAGAATTGGTGTAATGTGGGTGTACCTAGGTGCACCCATGACAGCTCGCGCGGCTGCATTCTGGACCAACTGTAGTCTCTGAACACTTTTCAAGTGTCACCCCATGTAGAGCGCGTTGCAATAATCTAACCGTGAGGTGACAAGGGCATGAGTGACTGTGAGGAGAGCCTCCCGATCCAAGTAGGGTCGCAATTGGTGCACCAGGCGAACCTGTGCAAAGGTCCCTCTAGCCACAGCTGTCAGATGTTGCTCTAATCTTAGCTATGAGTCTATGAGGACACCCAAATTGCGAACCTGTTCTGAGAGGGACAATTTCTCCTCCCCCAGAACCAAGGATGGACAGTCAACATAGTCTTTAGGAGGCAGTACCCACAGCCATTCGGTCTGGGTTAAGTCTGAGCCTGTTGACTCCCATCCAGACCCTCACAGCCTCCAGGCACTGGCACATCACATCCACCGCATCACTGAATTGACGCGGGGTAGAGATATTCAGCTGGGTATCATCAGCGTATTGCTGATACCTCACCCCATATCGTTGGATGATCTCACCCAGCAGCTTCATGTAGATGTTAAATAGGAGGGGAGAGAGGACCGAGCCCTGAGGCACCCCGCAAATGAGGGGCCTAGGGGTCGACCTCTGTTCTCTTACCAACACTGACTGTGACCGACCAGAGAGATAGGAAGAGAACCACAGTAACATGGTGCCTCCCACTCCCAACTCCCTTAGTCGTCCCAGAAGGATACCACGGCCAATGCTATAAGTAGCACCAAGTTGAAGGAATGACCCCCATCTCGGGCTCGCCAGAGATCATCCATAAGTGTGACCAAAGCAGTTTCCATGCTGTAGCCAGGCCTGAAGCCAGACTGAAAAGGGTCCAGATAATCCATTTCATCCAATGACCGCAAGAGCTGAAGTGCCACCACTTTCTCTACAACCTTTCCCACAAAGGGTAAGTTGGAGACTGGACGAAAGTTCTTTAATTCTGCTGGATCCAGGGAAGGCTTCTTGAGGAGGGGCCTTACGACCGCTTCCTTCAATGGTTGCGGGAAGGACCCCTCCCTCAAGGATGCGTTAATTAAAGCCTGGAGCCAGCCTCGTGTCACCTCCCTGCTGGCCGAGACCAGCCAGGAGAGGCACAGGTCCAACAAACAAGTGGAGGAACTCATTGCACCTGCAGCCTTGTCCACTTTCTCAGGAGTCACAGGCTCAAATTCATCCTACACAATAGGACTAAGACCTGCTCCTGTCATCTCAGTCGGAATTGCTCAATCAGAGTCCAGGTCCATCCGAATCTGAGTGACTTTATCCGACAGAAACTGCACAAACTCCTCAGCTCTACCCTGCAAAGGCTCCTCCACTCCCCCTACATTAAGGAGGGAGTGACTCACCCTACATAGGGCGGCTGGGCGCATATCCGCGGATGCAATAAGTGGAAAAATACGAATATTTTGCCGCCCGTATTGCCACTAAATAAGTCCTAGGCTCTTAAGAGTGTTTGGTCAGATTCGGAGTTACTGGTCCTCCAGCGTCGCTCTAGACATCTCTTCTGGCGCTTCATCTCCCGGAGCTCCTCGGTAAACCAGGGAGCTTTCCTGGATCTACTGCCATGGAGAGGTCGCAAAGGCACAATCCGGTCCACTGCCCCGGATGCCGCCCTATTCCAGGCAGCCACCAGGGTCTCGGCTGGACTGTGGACAAGGGAGTCAATAATCAACCATCTGGTCATTATACCATAAAACAGTGGCTGGCATCTCACAGAAGCTGGCTCACAATCTATCTTTTAGTTCTGTTTATTCTACTATGGAAAGCCAGCCACAGCAAACAGAGAACTTCTCTTCCCTCTTTTTCTTACGTTTGATGAACTCCAGAGAATACACAGTGGAAATATGACAGGCAGCTGAGGTGGACAGACATTCTTAGAACAGTGTTTTATTTTAATTTTTAAAAACTACTGTTGTCATTTCTTAAATCCAGAAGCATAAATAGAGCATTTGAATCAAGCATCTTCTCTAACATAGAGGTGATGCTTTTAGTATCAGATAAAGCCAGGACCTGCCAAACCGCAAAATGCCGACTCAAGTGCAAGTGCAGAGGCTTCAGATGAGACCCTTATGGCAAGGTAAGTCTCGATGCCTCAAAATAACCTGGAACCAGCTGCAAAAGAGAGATGGATAAGCATGGCTAGGAGCCAACAAGATGACCAAAAAGGCAACCGGGTGACGTTACCTCTTCCAAAGAAACCACAGAGTCAACATGGAGGTTGGGCAGTCTGATCACCACCCTCTTGTTGCTGTCAGGGTCGGCCTCGAGGGCAGCAGAATGCTGAAGCATCTCCGTGCAGACGTCATAGTTCTCCAGGGCCTGCTCCATTTCACCCTGCAGGAGCAACATGGCTTTCAGCTCCCTCTTCCTCCAGTACCGTCATCAACCCCTCAGGCCAAGTGGGGTGCTCATAAAGCATGTACCTCAAGGGCCACTTCCCGGTTCCATCTTAAGGGATGTTTACATGACACGTTTGCTCTGATCAGGTGCAAACGCCGGGAGTTCCCCCTTTCTAAACTTGTCTTGTGAGGAATATAAAATTGAGCATTAAGAGCCTTTGGCTGCAGCAAAATACAAACCTGCAGAGCCAGAAACCGAGCTTTCAGCCAATACACTCGGACAGCAAACTGCAACCAACTCTCCTCAAAGAGGTCCCGCTGGGAAGAAGCGAACGAGAGCTGCAGCAGATCCCCCAAGAAGTGGGTGCCTGGAAAGTCTGGCCCAAATTTGCCATTTGCCGAGCTGGCTGCGGGACCATTCCTGGGAGATACTGGAAGAAGCATTTTCCCTGTTTAGCCCCTTGAAATGGGAGCCTGAAGCAGGGAATGCAAAGGAAGCCCCCTTCTGCAGGCAGAGACTCCTGGGGAGCTCCTTCCACTGGTCTGTGTTCCCTTCTCTGCTTCCATTCTTGTGAGCCTGGGAATTCACTTGGGCGAAGCATGCCAATTGTTGCCAAGCTCCCCTCCAAAGCCAGCCCCTGGTCAGCAAAGAGACCCCACCTCTAAAAGCATCTGCTGAACTTCTAGCCCTCACTCACTCACCCATGGAGCTCTTTCCTTTGGCCAGCAACCACTGATCCAGTTGCAATTCCATGCAGGACAGACTCATCAGCATCATCTCCTGAAATATAGGCAAAGGCATGACAGAAAGAAGGGGGTGCTGGACAGTATGGGTGGGCAGGGTGGATTTTTGTCTACTCTTTTCTCTATATGCACCCAGTACTTCAAATCAGCTCTTCTAATCAGCAGCACTCCTGCTACTTGCAATGCCTGCCAAGATCTGGCTGTCAAGGCTCTGACTAATGAGCCCAATCAAATCAGAACTCTCAGACTAGGATCCTTAACATTCTTCTTTATTGGGTACTTCATATCAGCGCATCTTCAAAGGAAAATCTTTCCTGCGGTTTCAGCATAATTAAACTAGGAGACAACCCCATCCCCAAGTGTCATAGGTCACATTGTCCAATTGGGTTAATCTCTTCTGAAGAGTGTTTCTTCAGGCACTCCTTCCCCAACCTTATCTGTTGCCGCTAGAGATGACCGTAGTACTCACGAGAAAGCTCTCTGTTGTGTCTAGTAAGGCATTCCAACCTCCTTTCCCCCCTTCCCTCTCTGTGTGGTAACCGAGGAACAGAAAAATGGCTGCTGCCAGGTTCAGTTCGAAGTTGACTCTGGCCTTTCCAGTAACAGAAAGGCACTTCATCACTTAGAAGGTAGAAGGGGCTCAGGCTGCTCCTCACTGAAAAGGAACAGAGCATCCAGTGGTGCTTCTAAGACAGTTTTTCAGTTCAGGAGTTTAGTGGCTACTAAAACTTATTTGTTAATTAAGGTATGTGATTCTCTGAGCTGGTGAGACCAATTCCCATGTTCTCTCTGGCAGAGAGCACACCATCCAATGGAATTGTGTTTAGAACAAACCATTTTGGACTTGGGTTCAATTCTATGAGGCTTCTCCAATAAAGCTGGATGTGAAACTGACCACAGAACTGTCCTCCTCAAAGGAAATGAATGGAACTCAGAGTCCAGTTTTTTTCTGGTGGCTGAAAGACTGAAGAGGCAGAGCTTTCTTGGCTCTGGAACCTCATAAAACCACATGACTTTTCTGGTCTCTCCTACTTCTTCTGTACACACAACA
>WNWU01000060.1:248805-361418 GCA_012654045.1 Ptyas mucosa | reverse complement strand
TAGAGCACCCGTTCCTTCTCCTTTGCTATGGGGGCTCTGACAGGCAAAAGGGATTCCACTGCAGAGCCTTCTAAACCCTTGGTTACTCTTTCAAGGTAGAAAGACAGGTAATCCCCCAGTTACAACAGTTCACTTAGTGACCATTCCAAGTTATGACCTAGCGCCCCCCCCCCCCCCCCCGGTACTTACGACCCAAATGTTGCAGGCTCTCCATTTGCAAAGCCTTTTGCCATGGGTCTTGTGCAGGCCTTGGTTCATAGTGAACAGAGGCCTAAAGTACTGTAGTGCAAAATCACACAAGATCAGTAGCGCGAGATCTCTCGTCTTGCACTACAGTGGTTTAGATCTGGCCAAAGAGAGCTTGCCAGCCAACAAGATTTTGGGGCAGTGACATTGCATTGCTTTAAGCCTCCCATCAGCTTGCAAACGCCTTTCCCAGTGTTCCAGTCTTGGTGTGAAGAGTGCTTGCAAGCCAATAGGAAGCTTGAAGAAATGTGATTTTGCTGCCCCAAAGTCTTGGTGATCCTTACCCTGATGTGTTGATTGTGACAGTCCCTTAATAGTGGGTTGGGTAGGCTGCTGCTGTGCTTTCTCCAGTTGTTGTAGATATTCAGGACAACCTCGGGCAAGCCTGGTGGCCACTTGACCAGGAACTTCTGGCTGATGACTTTCAGGTATCTCATCATCAGTTCAAGGATGCCTCCGTTGTTCAAATTAGCCAAGAGGAACTTATGAACATCCTGTTTCTCTGGAAGAAAAATTGCCACCTTATGGGTGTGAGTCCATCACAAGATGATTTTCACAGAATGAATGGATCAACAGATTAAGCTGATGTTTAAGAAAAACAAACAGTATAATAAAAGTGGAGGTAAATCAGGACTTCCGAGGTGGCGCCATGCTGGTGTGGTGCAGGGGAACTAGACTCCATTCTCCCTGCCCGATTTTCTGCGTTTTGGAAGCCAGTAATTGCAAAGCAGGTCCTTGGAGGGCACAGCTATAGTGAGGGGAACATCCAGAGGTGACGGGGAGAGGAGCGATTCCCTGTTACAAAGGGTGAGAGCCCTGAAAACCGGCGCAGAAGAGACCAGCTGTCAAGGCGAGGTCCGGAGATGTGGCGGCCCGACAAAGATATGAGAGGAAGCAGAAAGTGAAAAGCGGCAGAAGTATCGGCAGATAGGAAAAAGAAAAAAGTGGGACACCGAACTATCTCTCTGGTGGATGGGATTTACAAAAACTACTGAATAAAAGTGAGCCTCCAAGGTGGACATGGTGGCACCTTAGCAGTGGGAGCGGAGAAGGAAGACGGAATCGTTGTTGATTGGCAAGGAGGGAAAATGATTGCGAGTGTGGATTGAATGGTTGATATATTGGAAAGTGTTTTGAGAGACAAAATTCTGTGGAGGAAAGTGGCAGGAAGAAAGAAAAGGCTACCTTTCTGGGACAGTGGTGATAGAAGTGGAAGAAAGTAAAGAAAGTGAAGACAGTGACAGTGACTGCAAATTGAAGATAGCTGCCATTCAGAAAGCAGAGAACAAGGAAGCTGTGGAATGAGCAGAGAGACCGAAGACAAAGAACTGTGGTAATTTAAACGACTCTGAAGGAGACCTACTTTTAAACAGCTATATATTGTCATCACCCTAGATATTTCAAATTTTTATTGTATACTTTAAATACTTAGATAAATCCCAAAGAGACTTATTACTGAGATATTACTTGGAATTATAAGCTTCAAACTTTAACAGTTCATAGAAACATATTGATTCTCCTGTCTTCAAACTTTGTATTGATTTAAATATAATCAAACGAATTAATTAATATCAAACACATATTTGTCAATTAATAATTTGTATGTATAGAGATCCTCATATTTAAGATACTGTTTTCTTTCATATTCAATATAGTAACGATAAGAATAATATAAGAAGCTAAAACTGAGATTCATATATATAATAGTTTAAGAAATTGGATATTAACACTGTATTATTATTGTAAGGAAGGGTGAATTAGGAGAGGTAAAAGAAGACATAAAGAAATTGGACAATAGAATGGGAAAAATTCAAGATACAAAAGTGAAAAACGTAAGTAAGAACAGAACAGACTTCCGGTTGGCGATTCGTGGTGAGACGGTGGAAGGAGAGCGATCCCCGTTCTTCAACCCCGGATTTTTCGCGTTTTGGGGACCCTTAGGGGCACAAAAGCCTGGAGGGTACTGCAGACTAGAGAGAGAGTCCAGAGGGTGGTGAAGCAAGGGGTGAGCGCTCGCTGCACGAACGGACGCTTCTGTCGATCCAGTGTGAATGTGTCTGTCATTTTGGAATGGCAGACCCGAGGCTGCAATGAGCTGATAAACAGTGGGAAGAGAAGAATATTGGAACAGACGGTGTCAGTATATGGGATCTGCTGGAACATCATAAAACTACGAGAACTTTGAGAAGTGAGATCGGTCTTTTCGGGTCAGAGGACTCACGGTAAGAGATTGAGTGGCGACTGGGCGGATAGAGAATGAATCAGCAGAAAAATTTCAACTGTCAAGACAACAACAAAGAGAAACAAAGATTTTGATAAAGGAAAAAACCATCCGTGGTTTTGGGGTGAAGTTCCATCACTACGCTGATGATACTCAGCTGTACATCTTCACCCCGGACCACCCCAATGATGCCCTTGACATGATGTCCTGGTGCCTGGAGGCCGTGCGGATCTGGATAGGGAGAAACAAGCTCAGACTCAACCCTTCCAAGACCGAGTGGCTGTGGGTTCCGGCATCCCGGTATAGCCAGCTAGCTCCATCGCTGACTATTGGGGGCGAGATCTTGACCCCCTCAGAGAGGGCTCGCAACTTGGGTATCCTCCTGGATGCACGGCTGTCTTTAGAAGACCATATGACGGCTGTGGCCAGGGGGGCTTTTTATGAGGTTTGCCTGATTCACCAGTTGTGTCCCTTTCTGGACCAGGACGCCTTGCACACGGTCACTCACGCCCTCGTCATGTCACGTCTGGACTACTGTAATGCTCTCTACATGGAGCTCCCCTTGAAGAGCACTCGGAGGCTCCAACTCGTCCAGAATGCGGCCGCGCGAGTGATTATGGGGGCGACACAGCGCACCCATGTAATACCTCTCCTGCGCGAGCTGCACTGGCTCCCGTGGTCTTCCGGGTGCGATTCAAGGTGTTGGTTACCTTTAAAGCGCTCCATGGCTTAGGACCTGGATACTTACGAGATCGCCTTCTGCCACCGATAGCCTCCCACCGGCCAGTATGCTCCCACAGAGAGGGACTCCTGAGGGTTCTGTCAGCTAAACAATGTTGACTGGCGACCCCCAGGGGGAGAGCCTTCTCTGTGGGGGCACCTGCCCTCTGGAATGAACTGCCCCCGGAGAGTTGCATGATCCCCGACCTACGTACCTTTCGCCATGCCCTTAAGACCCTTTTGTTTCACCAGGCCAGGCTGGCCTAGAAAATTAATTTTAATTTTAATTGGGAATTTTAATTGGGTGTCTGTAGTTTTTAACATAAGGGCCAAATTTTAATATATTTTAAATTGTTTTTAAATTTTATGGTTGTATGTTTGTTTTAATATGGCTGTACACCGCCCTGAGTCCTTTGGGAGAAGGGCGGTATAAAAATTTAATAAACTAAACTAAACTAAAAATAGATAGCCTAGTGACAGTGCAAGACTTTCTGGACCAACTGATAGGAACTGAAGAGGAACAGAGTAGCAAAGAAGAAGTAGAGACCATAAATCAGTAAGAAGAAACCCCAAACCAACGAGACATCAAAGAAGAACCTTCGGAGAAGAAAAACACAGTAGAAAGAGAGAACAGAGACACAAAAGGAAGCAAAACAAGAACACGAAGGGTCACAAAGGCGAATAAATACTAATACTTGACAGAGAATTCAAAAATGGAAGACTGGAAATTTCTGTCAATAAATGTGAATGAACTGAATGCAACAAAAAAGAGAAGACAGATATTTACAAAATTAGCCAAACAAAATATAGATATGATATGTCTCCAGGAGGTCCATATACGGAAACAAGATGAAAGATATCTGGAGTATAGGAAATTAGGGAAAGTATACTAAGCACTATCTGAAAAAAAAAAGAAAGGGGTCGCAATATATGTTAAGGGAGGGATTGTTGCTAAACAAAAATATGTGGCTCTTAAAGGAAGAACACTAATGGTGGAAATAAAGAGAGGAACTCTACCAATATTGTTAGTAGTTATTTATGCACCAACAAAAACCAAGGAGAGTATTATAAAAAACTACATGAACAGATAATTAACCTGGATTATAGAAACATTTGTATTGTGAGGGACTACAATGGGATAATAGACATAGAAAAAGATTACCATAGCAGTAAAGACAATAGAAAAAAAAGGAACATATTACCTATAACAGTGATGGCTAACCTTTTTGCCATTGCGTGCTAGGAGGGGGGGGAGGGTCATGCGCGCACGTGCCCACACGCATGTACGCGCAACCCCCCTCCCCCCCTCCTGGCACATGATGGCCTGGTAGGGCCGTTTTTCTTTCTTACCTGGCTCCAGATCATGTCTATTTATCTGGGAAGGGCGAAAACAGCCTTTCCCACTCCCTTGGAGGCCCTACGGAGGCTGAAAGTGGGACAGGAAGTGACATTTTTTGCTGTCCCCAGCCTCCAGAACCTCTCTAGGAGTCTGTAGGAGCCTTTCTAGGAATCTCTAGGAGCCTCTCTAGGAGTCTTTGGAGACTGGGGACAGCAAAAAATGTCACTTCCTGTCCCACCAGAAGTCAGGAAATGGGCCCTTTCAGCCTCCGTAGGGCCTCCAAGGGAGTGTGAAAGGCTGTTTTTGCTTTTCCCAGATAAATAGACAGGATCTGGAGTCAGGTATGAAAGAAAAACGGGCCTTCCCCACCCATCCCAGTCCCTCCAGAGGCAGGAAACAGCCTATTTCCCTACTTCTGGTGGGCCCAGAAGGCCCGAAAATCAGCTGGCCGGCGGGCGCATGCGCCCCAGAGCTGAGCTGGCGTGCCCACTAATATGGCTCCGCGTGCCACCTGTGGCACGCGTGCCATAGGTTCGCCATCACGGACCTATAACATTTTTTAATATGGTAGAAGAATTAAATCTAACAGATACCTGGAGGACCTTACACTCCAACGAAAAAAAGTATACCTTCTACTCTAACCCCCATGCATTGTGGTCCAGAATAGATATGTTATGGGCAAATAAAGAATTAGGATTGGAAATAAAAACAATAGAAATTACCCCCAACGGGCAGAACATAACCCGTTGAAAGTAAACTGGAAAGCCCCCCAAAAAAGGTAAGTCAGGAGGTGGAGGATAAATTTACAAATTTTAAAAGAAAAGGAATACATAGAAAAGATATGCTGCAAAGAGGGGCCGCGGGGTTTTTTAAAATTGTCTTTTTGTAATTTTTTAAGGGGTTTGGGACAGGGGGTGGGGAGGGAGGGGTATAGGTCAGGCTCGACACAGGGGCATGGTACGGAAGGCGGGGAGTGGGGTGTGGAGGAGCTCAGTGCTGATAGGGAGGAGGGCTATCAGGACCGTGTTTGGGAGGGGCAGATATGGCGGGAGTAGGGGGCCATATCATGTGGTGGGGGCACGCACCCGCTATCTCCAAGCGGTGGCTTGCCCCGGCCCCCATGACTCTTCTCATTCCCCAGGCTGTCCAGAGTTGCAGAGCCCAGGTCTTAGGCTGATGTGCAATGCTAGGTCCGTGATGAATAAGGCCCCCCTCATTTGCGAGCTAATTCAGGAGGGGGGTGAGGACCTGGCGGGTATTACAGAGACCTGGTTGGGCCAAGAGGGGGGGTTCCCCTCGTAGAGATGTGCCCGCCAGGTTTCCGCGCATTCCATCAGCCAAGAGCCCAGGGCAGGGGTGGGGTGGTGGTCGTTATAAAGGAAAGTCTTGGTCCGAGGGAGGCCACTGTACCTCAGATAGCCGGATGTGAGTCTCTCCTGGTGAAGTGGGGCCATGGGATGCAGGTGGGGCTGCTGATCACGTACCTGGCTCCCTCCCACATGACAGTGGCCCTGCCCGAGCTTCTCAACGTTATTGCCGGGGTGGCAGTTGATGCCCCCAGACACCTGGTCATGGGGGATTTCAACTTGCCGTCCGCCGGTGAGGCGTTTGGGATGGCTCGGGAGTTTATGGCTTCCATGACAGCCATGGACCTGACACAACTAATTCATGGCCCTACTCACACGGGAGAACACACTCTGGACTGGTTGTTGTCTCTGGTCAGTGGCTGAGTGGTCTGGATATAGGGGATATAGTTACTGAACCCCTGTCATGGTTGGACCATTCTCTCCTGAGGCTGGACTTTTTGACCGCTTGCACCCCACCACAGGGAGGTGGAACCGACCAGATGGTTCCGCCCCAGGCGACTGATGGATCCTGATAGGTTCCAGAGGGAGCTTGGGCCAGTTCCTGAAACTCTGGCTCACGACTTGGCTGAAGACCTGGTGGCCGCCTGGGATAGGACGGCCGCCGGTGCTCTGGACCGAGTTGTGCCTTTGCGGCCTCTGACCCGGCGCCGAACCTGCCCGGCTCCTTGGTTCTCCGAGAAGCTGAGGGAGATGAAGCGCCGGAAAAGACACCTAGAGAGTGGTTGGAAAGCTAGTTGCTCCGAATCCGACCGAACACTAGTTAGGTCTCATATTAAGACCTATTTAGTGGCGATAACAGCGGCAAAGTGTAACTACTTTTCCGCTCTTATTGCATCGGCAGATAACCGCCCAGCCGCCTTTTTTAGGGTGACCCGCTCCCTCCTTTATCAGGGAGCGCGGGAGGACCCCTTGCAAGGGCAGGCTTTGGATTTTGCACAGTATCTGCACGATAAAATCGCTCAGATTCGGGAAGGCTTGGACTCTGACTGGGTAGATCCCAGCAGGGTGACTGAGGCCGGTCTTGAGAATGTTATCTGGGATGAGTTCGACCCCGTGACTCCTGAGGACGTGGACAGGATCTTGGGGAGGCTAAACGCAAGCACATGTTTACTGGACCCGTGTCCCTCCTGGTTGGCACTGGCCACCCGGGAGGTAACACGAGGCTGGCTCCAGAGGATTATAAATGCTTCTCTGAGGGAGGGGTCCTTGCCTCCCGCCTTGAAAGAGGCAGTGGTGAGGCCCCTCCTCAAGAAGCCTTCTCTGGACCCGGCTATTTTGGCAAACTACCGTCCGGTCTCCAACCTTCGCTTTATTGCGAAGGTTATGGAGAGTGTGGTTGTGCGACAGCTTCCACAGTACCTGGGTGAAACCGTCTATCTAGATCCATGCCAGTCCGGCTTCAGGCCTGGGTACAGCACGGAGACGGCATTGGTCGCATTGGTAGATGATCTCTGGAGGGCCCGGGACAGAGGTTGCTCCTCTGTTCTGGTCCTGTTAGACCTCTCAGCGGCTTTTGATACCATCGACCATGGTATCATGCTGCGCCGGTTAGAGGGGTTAGGGGTGGGACGCACTGTGTTGCGGTGGTTCTCCTCCTTTCTCTCTGACCAGTTGCAGTTTGTGTTGACAGGGGGCCAGAGGTCAACCTCGAGGTGCCTTGTGTGTGGGGTGCTGCAAGGGTCAGTCCTCTCGCCGCTCCTGTTCAACATTTATGTGAAGCTGCTGGGTGAGATCATTCATGGTTTTGGGGTGCGATGCCATCTGTACGCTGATGATACTCAGCTGTACATCTCCACCCCAGACCACCCCAATGATGCCCTCGACGTGATGTCCCAGTGTCTGGAGGCCGTGCAGGTCTGGATGGGGAGGAACAGGCTTCGACTCAACCCTTCCAAGACCGAGTGGCTGTGGATATCGGTGTCCCGATATAGCCAGCTGGTGCCATCGCTGGCTATTGGGAGCGAGTCATTGACCCCCACAGAGGGGGCTCGCAACTTGGGTGTCCTCCTGGACACACGGCTGTCTTTAGAAGAGCATATGACGGCCGTGGCCAGGGGGGCTTTTTATCAGGTTCGCCTGATACGCCAGTTGCGCCCCTTTCTGGATCGGGACTCCTTATGCACGGTCACCCATGCCCTCGTTACGTCTCGCCTGGACTACTGCAACGCTCTCTACATGGGGCTCCCCTTGAGGAGCACCTGGAGGCTCCAACTGGTTCAAAATGCGGCTGCGCGGGTGATTATGGGAGCGACGTGGCTCTCCCATATAACACCTCTCCTGCGCGAGCTGCATTGACTCCTGTTGGTCTTCTGGGTGCGCTTCAAGGTAGTAATAGTAGTAGTAAGCTTTTATTGCGGTCGAAGACCAAATTAAATACACATAGAAAGGGAGTATATTTTACAAATATAGATAGATTATGTGACAGTGCACCATCTACTGCCTCAAATACAATCTGTACTATCAATACTAGAAATCCTCTGCCGTAGGGCTTACCCGTCTCTTCTCCCGTTTTTTCCCAACCACGACTGCAGCAAAATTTTTTGCCACCTTTAAGGTTATGTTGGGGTCTGTGTCCTGGAGTAGGAAATAAAGGCTAAACATATCAGGTGAACCGGGGAATCTCTGGGAAATAGGAGAAATGAATCTTGATCTTATATCCTGGTAGTGGGGACATACAAATGTAATATGGAACAGGGATTCCGGGGATCAGCTGTCACATGTACAATAGATGGGTTCCCCCCCCCCCGAGAGCCTACTATTGAGGACGTTTGAGGGGATCACATTAAAACGTGCCTTCATAAATGCGAACCTGTGTTTGATAGAGTGTAACGCGGAGAGATAAGGCGGGGGGTGAGACGAGGGGACAATACCAAGGGAAAACGGTGAGCATGTTCCTGATCCGTGTGCCAGATTTAATTGTCTATCAATGTTGTCCAGCCATTGAAAGATCAACGATTTGGCAGCATCGGGGCCTAGGATAAAAGCTTCAATGGGGGAAATCCCGATCATCAAGAGTTTTGTATGGATATTACAGGCCCAGGGACTAAGAAAAGGGTCCTGCCATAGGCATTGGCCTAGGTAATAGCCTGGGAGTCTAGTCCACAGAGACAACCAGTAGCCAATTGCACGTTTCCACAAGATTGTATTGAGTGAGGATATACCCAGTTCCAGACAAATTGCGGCATTGCTTACGCAGGGGGGGACTCCCATCAGACAGCGTAGGAACTGGCTGTGGACAGACTCAAGAGAAGAAATGTTGGATTGGACCCAAAAGGAGGCGCCGTAGGTGATAGCTGCTATCACCTTTGCCCTGTAGACTTTTAATGCTGAGGGGATGTGATGAGCAACCTCAGTATGAAAAAAATGCAGGAGGGCATGGGTGGAAATCTTAGCCTTGTTACAGAGAGATTTAATCTGCGCAGGCCACTTGGTATTGGATTGAAAGA
This sequence comes from Ptyas mucosa, assembly GCA_012654045.1. Taxonomy (NCBI): domain Eukaryota; kingdom Metazoa; phylum Chordata; class Lepidosauria; order Squamata; family Colubridae; genus Ptyas; species Ptyas mucosa. Next base: position 352,079 of record WNWU01000060.1, on the reverse strand, counting down.
GGATACCTAAATATTGAAATCTGTGGACCTGTTCCACTGGGATGCCATCAAGATGCCATTGATAGATTTTCCTGCTTCTTGCAGAAATCATGATTTTGGACTTAGAGTGGTTTATATGCAGTTGGTTAGTAGAGCAATAGGCAGAAAGGATTTTTAAGGCTCTAAGTAGGCCCACCCGGGAAAATGAAAGTATTGCGGCATCGTCAGCGTAGAGCAGGAGTGGACATCAAGGTATTGGTTCTCACCTTCAAAGCACTCCATGGCTTAAAGCCAGGGTATTTACGAGACCGCCTGCTGCTACCGATAACCTCCCACCAGCCAATACGCTCTCAGAGAGGGCCTCCTCAGGGTGCCGTCGGTCAAGCAATGTCGGCTGGCGGCCCCCAGGGGGAGAGCCTTCTCAGTGGGGGCACCCGCTCTGTGGAATGAGCTACCTCCTGGAATATGACTTATCCCGGACCTCCGGACCTTCCCTAAGGCCCTGAAGACATATTTATTCCATCAAGCTGGCCTAGCCTAAATAGTTTTTTAATGGGATTTTAACTTTATAAGATTTGGGGTTTTAAATTGGGAGGCCGATTGATTTAATGTATTTTTAATTATCTTAACTTCTGTATTGTATGCATTTTTAATTCTGGCTGTTCACCGCCCTGAGTCCCTTCTGGGAGAAGGGCAGTATACAAATTAAAATAATAATAATAATAATAATAATAATAATAATAATAATAATAATAATGGGAGAATTGAGACTATTTTTTAATGAAAACAAAAAGGAGCACACTTCCATAACTAATTTATGGGACACCATGAAAGCTTACATAAGGGGGATAACGATAGCATACAATGCACACAAAAAAACCAAAGAAAAGTGGAAGACACACAATACCCTTTAGGAAGAAATTGGAAACATGGAGAAGAAACTTCAATTAAGTCTAGGAGACAAAATAGTAAAAGAGAAACTGACACTATTGAGACATAAAATGAACATATTAGACCAGGAGGAGACTGTAAAAAACTTTAGACAATCTAAACAAATTTACTTTGAGCATGCAAACAAGACGGGCAGGTGGTTGGCCTATAAACTGAAAAAAGAAAGTGAGGCGTGGGTTATTCAACAACTGGAAGATACAAAGGGGGAACTACAGAACAAAGAGGAGGACAAAATTAGAATAGCACAAGAATATTTCACAGACCTTTATAATGAAAAAGAGATACTGATAGAAAAGATTGAAAATTACTTAAAGGAGGAAAGGATTCCACCAGTAGGAGAGGATGAAACAGAAATGTTAAATAAAGAAATAACAATAGAAGAGCTAAAAGGAGCAATTTCGAGACTTAAATACAATAAAACACCAGGCCCAGATAGTCTCCCAGGAGAAATTTATAAAAAACTAGATGAAATCATAGAACCAAAATTATTGGAGATTTGTAATGAGTCCTTACTGGAAGCAAAAATACCAGAATTGTGGAGGGAAGCATATATTACATTACTTCCGAAAGAAGGTACAGACCAAAAACAGATAAAAAAACTACAGACCGATATCCTTCTTAAAAACGGACTATAAAATTTTTATGAATATAATTGCAGAAAGATTGAAAAAGATACTAAATGCCACATACATCCAGATCAAAATGGCTTCCTCCCGGATAGACAAATAAGGAATAATATAAGGATAATTGTGGATACCTTGGAGTACTATGAAGCACATCCAGAGAAACAAATGGCCCTTGTTTTTTTGGACACCCAAAAAGCCTTCGACAATCTAAGTTGGCAATTTATGATTGAGCAAATTAAATTAATGAAATTTGGAATTAAATTTGAAAAAATGATAGAAACAATATATAAACTACAAAGGGCAAAAATAATATTAAATGGGGATATTACAAACACCTTTTAAATAAGGAAAGGAGTAAGACAAGGTTGCCCACTGTCACCATTGTTATTCATTTTGATATTAGAAACCCTGCTAAATAGAATTAGGAAGAATAGCGAAATAAAAGGATTAAAGATTAGAAGAGAGGAATATAAGGCACAGGCCTTTGCGGATGACGTAGCACTCATTATTGAGGAACCTTTGGATTCGGGCCCAATACTATTGCGGAAATAGGAAAGTATGGGGAAGTAGCTGGATTTAAATTGAATAAAGGGAAAACTAAATTATTGGTTAAAAATTTAACAGCAATACAGAAGAAAGAATTAGAAAAGGAATTAGATCTACAAATAGTTTAAAAAATCAAATATCTAGGGATTTGGTTATCAGCAAGGTGCTCGGCTCTAAAAGAAGATAATTATATAGCCCTGGTTCAAAAAATAAAAAAGGACTTGGAAAAATGGGGGAAATTGCAATTGTCATTTTTGGGCAGGATAGCATCTATTAAGATGAACATCCTGCCCAAAATATTGTACTTATTTCAAATGATACCCATTATTCTGGATAAAAAATTCTTTGCAGCATTCAACAAAATTATCAGGAAATTCATCTGGGCTGGGAAAAAAGCAAGAATAAAATTGCAATCATTACAGGACAATAGAAGTAGGGGAGGTTTTGGACTCCCGGATTGGAAACATACCACAAAGCGGCCATTTTAGTATGGATAAGAGACTGGGTTAATTTAAGGAATAAAAGACTCCTAATCTTGGAAGGACATGACCTACAAAGAGGATGGCACGTCTTTATGTGGGATAAAAAGAATAAGACCAAAACATATTTTCATAGACATAAGATTAGAGAAGCACTAATACAAATATGGGAGGAAATTAAAAGGAAACAGTATATGAAAATCCTGAATTGGCTATCAACCATGGAAGCCATGATATATCCCAATACAATAGAGATTAGTAAAATGATTAGTTATAAAGAATTCCTAGACAATCAAGGAAAACTCAAAAGTAATCAGAGCCTAGGTGAGCAGGGAATACATATTGACTGGTGGCCATACTTGCAGATACAACCCAGATACAAAAAAGACATAGAAGAATTTGGCACTGATATGGAAGCAAATCAATTAGACAAACTATTGGTAGGTCCAGAAAAAAAATATTATCAAGACTATACAATTATTTATTAGACTATGACAGGGTGGAAGAGGTGGTAAAAGAACCAATGATAGCGTGGGCCAGAAATATTGGACATAATATAAATTTGGATGAATGGGAAATGATTTGGAATAGAAACTACAAATTAACAAAAGCGGCATCATACAAAGAAAACCAATATAAAATGTTATACCGATGGTACCTAGCACCTGCAAGATTGGCAAAAATCTATCTGAACATAAGCCCTAAATGCTGGAAGTGTGGATATCACTAAGGTACCTTCTTTCATATGTGGTGGTCATGTCCCGAAGCGAAAAGGTATTGGAGTAAAATATATAATTGGCTACAAGAATTAATTAATAATAAAATCAAATTGATTCCAGAAACATTTCTCCTGAGAGTACCAAATATGATAAAAAAACCCAAGATATTTAATCATTCACATACTCACAGCAGCGAGAATAACATATGCACAACATTGGAAAGGAAACAATATACCACCTGAGGAATCTATTATTCAGAAAATATTTGATTATGCTGAAATGAATAAATTAACATTAGAATTAAATGAAAAAGAGGATTCAGAATTCTATATGGTGTGGGATAATTGGTACAAGTGGATTGATAACCAAATTAAAAATGGATGAAAATTAGTGTAAACTTTAAGATATATATATGTATGGTATTATAGAATATATAGGAAAAATTAATCTAACCTGTGGGAAAAGTAACACTGTCTGATCGTTTATGTATTGGAATTATGAAAAAAAGAAAAACCACAATAAAATATTTTTTTAAAAAAAAGAAGAAAGAACAGAACAAACCAAAAAGAAAATAAAAGAAATTGAAGAGAGATTGATAGCGGCAAACAGAGACTTGGAAGAGACAATTACCCATTTGGAATTAGAGAGATCTGCCTTCTACCTGAGGTTTCAAAATATCACAGAGACAAGAGAAGATTTATACAAATTGATTATGGATATTCTAGCTGACCCACTACAAATGGATAAAAGTGAATTAAGAAACAACATTGATGAAGTATACAGGGTGCAAACGAATTATGCTAGGAGACACAGATTACCACAGGAGATACATATAAGGTTTGCAAAAAGAGCGGTCAAGGACAAAGATTATAGAAGAATGAGGGACAATCAGTTGACTTACAAAGGAAGAGAGGTCATAACCTTCAAACAGATACCAAAGAGAATTAGAGAGAAACGAAGAGACTACCAGTTTCTTACTACACAATTAATAAAAAACAAAATAATGTTTCGCAGGCTGATACCAGGACTGCTAATAATATGGCAGGATAAGAAAATAAGGAGAGACTCAATAGGAAAAGCCCAGGAATTCTATGCATGATATATAGAGGAAGAATCAGACAGCAGAGAAGAAATGGAAACACAAAGTCAAGAGGAACAACAGGTAGAGGAAAAGGAACTGGAACAAGATACGAGAAAGAAGTGATATTGAGACTCGGGAAAGAGAAAGAACGAGAACAAGAAAGCAAAGGGAAACGAGACAAAGGAGGGAAGTAAGGGCGACAAATAAGTAGTGGAATGGAGGAAGAAGTGACATTACTTTCGGTCAACATAAATGGATTTAATTCACCAATAAAAAGAAGACAAGTAATTGCTAAACTCCAAAAACAAAACACAGACATTATGTGTTTACAGGAGGTCCATATGAAAAAAGGGGAAGGTAATCTTCTGGAAGCCCCCAAATTAAACAAATTATTTCTGGCCCTATCTGAAGTAAAAAAAAGAGGAATCGCAGTTTATATAAAAGACCAGTTAAAACCCAAAGAAATACATGTGGACAAAGAGGGAAGAACGTTATTGATTGAGGTATTAATAAAACAAAAAAGAACATTAATTGCAGTCATATATGCACCAAACACTCAACAGAAGGAATATTACAGCAAATTACATAAACAAATTGTAGAATTGGAAATGTATAACATATGCTTATTAGGAGATTTCAACGCAGTGGTTGATCCAAAATAAGACTATAAAACAGGAAGTAAAAAAATTATGAAAGGAGAACATTACCAAAGACTTTCTTTGAAATGACTCGAGAGCTACATTTGAAAGATATTTGGAGAGAAATTAACCCACAAAAAACTCAATATACATATTTTTCCAACCCACACAATTCATGGTCCCGGACAGACATGGTCCGATGGATCCAGAAACAGGAAAAAATGTAGAGGAAATTGAAATAAAACCGAATATTTGGGCAGATCATAATCCATTAATAGTAAAATGGAAAGGGCAAGCAAAAAGAAAAGAGATGGACCATGAATCAAAGGATAATAAAAGAAAAAAAATATGTTCAATACATAGAAAAAGAATTAGTATTTTTCCTACAGGAAAATTGGAATGAACATACAACTATTCAATTATTCAAAATTTGTGGGACACAACTAAAGCTTACGCCCGGAGCCTTACAATGGCATACACTATACGAAGAAATAAAAACAAAAAGAAACAATATATAGAATTACAAGAGAAATTGGGAAAATTAGAAGACAAAATGCAGAAAGAACCCCACAACTAGGATTAGAGACGAAAAAGAGATAATTAAACATAGACTAAACTTAATCACACAAGAATAGCGCAAAAAATTAGAGCAATCAAACAAAATTACTTTGAAAATGCGAACAAACCAGGGAGATGGTTGGCATATAAATTAAAAAAAGAAAAGAAACTAATACAACAAGTAGAAGATAAAAAAGAGGTAGCACACCATCTATAAACCAATTTGGCAAAGTGGCAGGGCTTAAAATAAATGAAAAGAAAACGAAAATAATAACCAAAAATCTAACTAAAAGACAAAACGAAGAATTAGAGGAGAAAATGGAAATTTTAAGAGCAAAAAAATTGAAATATCTGGGAATATGGCTATCGGCAAAATGTAATACGATAAAGGAGGATAATTATAATGCACTGATAAAACAAATACAAAAAGATTTGGAAAATTGGAATAAATTACTGATATTACTAATTGGCAGAATTTCAACAATCAAAATGAACATATTACCCAAATTGGTATACCTTTTTCAAACGATACCAGTAAAAATAGAGAAGAAATTTTTTTGAACAAATAAATAAAATAACATCTGAATTTATATGGGTAAGTAAAAAACGCTGCATCAAACTTAAATTGTTACAAGACAGTAGGAATCATGGGGGTTTTGGTCTCCTGGACTGGAGCTTATTACCAGGCAGCAGCCCTGACATGGTTAAGAGATCGGATTCAACTTAAAAACAAAAGAATATTAGCATTAGAAGGACACAATCTCCAAATAGGTTGGCACGGGTTTCTTTAGGAAGGTAAAAATAAAACACATTCATATTTTCAGGCATATAATAAGAAATTCCCTACACAATGTCTGCGTAAAGATTTTTTAAAAAATCACTATGCGAAAATCCCAAACTGGTTATTGACAATGGAGGCAATGACACATCCAAATACAATAGACCTCAGTAAAATGGTAAGATACTCAGAAATTTTAAATAAGAGAATTAAAATCAGTGTAAACGTTGAAAACACAAGGAATAAACATAGAATGGTGGCCCTACTTATAAATCAAAACAAGACTAAAAAAGGATCAAGAACAATTCGGCATATATGAGAAACAATTGGAGTTGGACAAAATTTTTACTAGGAACGGAAAGAAAAATGATTACAAAATTATATAATTTTTATTAAGCTATAAAATGGAAGATGAAGTTGTAAAAGAAATGATGATTAGCTGGCCTAGGAATTTTGGTCACAGCATAGAGTTAGAACAGTGGGACAAACTATGGGAAAGGAATTACAAATACGTAACAGCAGTTGCCTACAAAGAAAACCTTTATAAAATGTTTTATAGATGGCATTTGCTACCAGCGAGATTGGCCAAGATGTACCCAAATTTATCACCCAATTGTTGGAGATGTAACCATAAATCTGGAACATTCTATCATATGTGGTGGACGTGCTCCATCACAAGGAAGTATTGGTGTAAAATTCAAAAATGGCTGGAAGAAATTACAAAGCAAAAAATAGATTTGAAACCTGAACTGTTTTTATTAAGAATTCTGGACCCAAAAATGAACAAAATCCTTCAATACATTACACTACACATACTCACTGCAGCAAGAATCACATTCACAAAAAGTTGGAAACAAAACAGTATACCCTCAGACGAAACAGTAATTAGAATAGAATAAAACTTTATTACAGTCATCAACCAGCAATGGACATACAATAAATTAAAAATACCGTATATACTCGCGTATAAGCCGAGTTTTTCAGCCCGTTTTTCAGGCTGAAAAACGCCCCCTAGGCTTATACGCGGGTCACAAAAAAAATGACTTTTTCCCTGCAATCTAGGAAACAGCGGGAGAACGGAGTTTGCTTATCCCGCCCACTCCCAATCTATTGGGACTGCCTCCTGAGTTCCAGCTGATGGCTAGAGGAAAAAAAAAACTTTAAATTCTTGCTGGGGGGCTTCAAAGGCCCCCCCTACAGCTGATCAGGATTAAAAGAAAACAAATGAGAAGATCGGTGCCGGTTGCAAAGAGCACATTTTTTTTTCTCCTTGTTCTGAAACCAAAAGCGAAACTAAAACAGCTTGTTGGCTTTGCTGTTTGCTAAGGCACATTTCTTTTCTTTTTCCTCATCAAAAAAGGTTGGTGCAAACAATGGGAAATTTATGGCAAATGGCAAAACAGGGGAGTTCAAGATTTTAAAACACAAAAGAAAAAAAAGCTCTATTTAAATAGGAAATTGTAATAATTGAGATATTATTAATTGTATATTGTGTTGAAAGCAGAAATGGTTAAGTTGTGGTTTGGAAGAATATTGGGGGAAATTATTTGGTTTATTATTATTGGTAAATATAATTAATTGATTTGTAAGAAATTGGATTGCATGGAAATAATTGGAATATTCATGTTCATATTGATTAATATACAAAAAAGATAGTTATATAACTAATTGATTTATATTAAAATGTTAATTTGTATTAAACTGTAATATTACATAATTAAGCAATGTGAGGATTGATATAAAAATAGATGACAATGGGAAGGGGTATAATATAGAATAGAAGTGAAAAATTGAATTTGATTAAGATTAGAGATGAGGATGAAGGGTAATATTGGTTTTTTAAAAAATAGATGAGGAATAAATATGGCAAAAAGGAAATATAGAAATTGTAAATTTAAGTGAAATGACTAAACACTGTTTAAATTTGTGAACCGGCCAAATATTCTGTTCAAAGAAAATACATTGTATGTTTGTATGTGTGTTTCTAATTATTGCTATTTATTCATATTTGTTCTCTTTTATTCTTTAAAGTTTAACAATTCATTCTTTATCTTAATAGCTTTATATGTGTTTGGGGTTGGTTTTCTTCCCTTTCATCTTTTTTATTGTACAGCAATCTTTCTCCTCAAACCTACCACCTCTCTCTTTTCTTTCCTTCTTACTTTCTCTTCCCCCCTTCTTCTCCTCCCTACTTCCTCTTCCTTTCTTCTTCTCCTCCTCTCTTCCTCCCTCTCCTTTTATGCACATGGACTCCTTTTATGCACATGGACTACTCAGAGGGCTGAAAAAGTTATTTTTGACTGGTCCTCGCACTTGTGACCAGTCCTTGAACTCACGACTGTCCTCACATTTTACGTTTTGGCCCTATCTTGTCACCATGGTGAAGAGAAGCAGTTGTGAAATGAGTGACACCGTTTTTAAGAATGCTACAATGGGCATAAATGATGACCAGTCATAAGTGTGAAGACCAGTCAAAAGTGCGAGGACCTGTCAGAAATCACTTTGTTCAGCCCTTTGAGTAGTCCTTTTGTGCACATGGACTACTCAAAGGGCTGAAAAAGTTATTTTTGACTGGTCCTCACACTTATGACCATCCTCACATTTATGCCCGTGCAGCATTCTTAAAACCATGTCACTCATTTCACAACTGCTTCTCTTCACCATGGTGACAAGATAGGGCAAAAACGTAAAATGTGAGGACAGTCATAAGTTTGAGGACTGGTCACAAGTGCGAGGTCCTGTCAAAAATTACTTTTTCAGCCCTCTGAGTAGTCCATGTGCACAAAAGGACTACCCAGAGGGCTGAAAAAAGTTATTTCTGACAGGTCCTCGCACTTTTGACCAGTCTTTTTTTATTTTGAAATTTACCAGTAGCCGCTGCATTTTCCACCCCCGGCTTATACGCGAGTCAACAAGTTTTCCCAGTTTTTGGGGGTAAAATTGGGGGGGGTCGGCTTATATGCGGGTCAGCTTATACACGAGTATATACGGTAATACTGACATTAATCGTGAATAATAACATCTGTTATGAAAATGATCTCAAACCTAATTTATATGCGTAAAGAGCCGATAAGTATGTGAGTAAATGTATTGTTATAGATATCTCAAAATAATTGGCACCAGTTGATATTATATTTCGGTAACCAATTTTTTTCTTGTGGACATTACAGCGACACAGAATTTTGCCACTGCACGCGTTGTAGCCGGATTAGAGTCTTGGAGGAGAAAGCCTACATAAAAGTCGTCTGTCCTCCCTGGCAATCTCTCTAGTAAGGGGAGAATGCATATTGACCTACGTACTCTGTATAACTCACAGTACAATAAAACATGTGAGATATCTTCGACTTCTCCCTTTCCACATATGCATACCCGTTCTGCTATCGGTGTCTCTTGTACCTGCCCTGGAGAAGTGCTGAGGGGAGAATATTAAATCTGGCTCTGAAGAAAGCTATTCTCTGTTTTGGGAAGATAAGGTCATTTAGATATCCTGCTGATTCCCACACACCCTGCTTGATTCTGTCCCTACTGTGGAGAGGCAACCTATTTAGTTCTTCTTGGAACTCCATGTCCTTCATTCTATCATTACCACTTGCTTTGCTTTGTCAAAGCCGAGGGACATTAAGAATACCGATGAGAGCCCATAAGAGCCCAGCTTGTGATCTATCGCCTGTTTCCAGAGGGAGGGGAAGTTGTCAGTCAGCACTAGCGGGGACAGTCCCTTTGGAAAGTAATGTATTTTTAACCAATAAATGATCATCATCTTCCAGGCTCTTACCTGAATTTGAGGCATACCTGTCTCAATTCTTAGCTGGGCATTTGGAGTTCCTTTGGGTGCAGCTAAGATGGCTCGCAGGAATCTGGTTTGTATAGTTTCTAGCAAGTTTTTCTTTGCAAGGATTCCTGTTTGTGCCCCATAAAGAATTTGCGCCAATGTTTTGGCCTCAAAAAGTTTTAAGGCTGCAGGTACTAATTGACCTCCACCTGTATAAAAGAAGTGTTTAATTGCACTATAATACCCCATACTTGGTTTTTTAAAGTTTTACATGGATTTTAATTTGAATTGTTTTAAATCACGGGCCAAATTCTATTTAAATTATTTTAAAGAGTCTTAACTTTTGTATTCAATGGTTTTTAGTTTGGCTGTACACCGCCCTGAGTCCGGAAGGAGAAGGGCGGTATAGAAATTTGAGCAAATAAATAAATAAATAAATAAATTTGAGGACCTACTGGCCTCTTGCAATGTCTGCTCCAGGTATGCCTTCCATGTCCCTTGCGAGTGGAAGACCACCCCAAGATATCTAAATGTCCTAACCTGTTCCAATCTGTGTCCTTCAATTTTCCAGGAGTATTGTCTGAGTCTTTTAGCAATAACTAAAATTTTTGATTTATCAAAATTAAGGACCAACTTGTTCTGTCTAGAGAAGCCAAGTGTTGCCCTAATTGCTCTCTTCAATCCTATGGGCATTTGTGAAATAATAGCAGTATCGTTGGCATAAAGGAGAATCGGGATTTTGTGTTGTGCTATGTTAGGATGTAGAACAGGGTTCTGTAAGAGATCAATCAGGGGGTTAATATAGAAGTTAAAAAGGGAGGGGGACAAGATATAGCCCTGCCATACCCCTTTTTGAACCCTTACTGGGCCAGTTAAAGTCCCTTGAGGATTACACCTCACTTTCAAGGTGGAATTGGCATACAATTTTTGTATGAGGAAAAGGAGGCATTTATCGATTGTAGTGTATTTTAATTTTCCCATAGGGTATTCCTAGATATTGAATCAAAGGCCTGCTTAAAATCAAGGAAGGACACGTAGAGAGAGGATTTTTTTGTACGTATATTTTTGCACCAGATGATGAAGTATCAGGATATGATCCACCGTAGATCTTCCTTCTCTAAAACCGGCTTGTTCATCCTTGATTATCCCCCCTGAAATTAGCCAACCCTGGAGTTTATAGTTTAGGTGTTTAACATACAATTTACTAATAACACTCAAAAGACTAATGGGATTTCCTGGATCATTTATATTACCCTTTTTATAGATTGTTATAATAACTGCTAATCCCCAATCTCTTGGCATACAGCCCGTTTTATCTATAAATGTAAACAACGATGCTAAAAGTGGGGCCCACCAACTGGTGTTCTTTTTTATTATTTCTGGGAGGACATTATCAGCACCAGGTGCCTTATTAGCTTTAAGGGATTCGATCAGCAGGGATACCTCTTCTGGTGTGACAGGGGGCCAGTAAGCAGTTTGGTCCAAACTTGGCTCTTATTACATAGTCGGGGTCTGTATATAACTCTCTAAAATATTCTTCCCAGGCCTGAATTGGTACCTGATTATTTGGGGGTAGGTGTGATTTCCCCAATCCTCTGGTGATGTACCAAAAAAGGGATGTATTTTTTGTCCTGATTGGGACCCAGAGACGCGCCATTCACTGAAGCCCCGGAGCTGCCGCCTGCTCACCGCCTGCCTCAACCGACTCTAGCCTTGCCGTGGAGCCACTGCCTGCTTGCCCTTCGCCACGTGGCATGTCCTACTCCTTACCTTTCTCCCGCGGCTGGCTGCCAGGGAAGGCAACCGCTTGAAAGTTACTGGAGCTGCTCTCCTTCTTGAATGTACCGCCACCATCACTGCCATGGTCCATGCGCCAGCTGCACAAGCGCACACCATTTATTTCATTCATTCATCAGTGGTAGGTTGGGTGTGTCTCCTTCTCTATTGGGGCCTCTAATGGCCCCTGTGTGTCTTGGTTTCTGTTTTCCATGATTTCATTTTCATGCAAATCCTTGCCCCCTGGGGGAGAAGCAAGAGCCTCAATTATAGGGAAACCAGATCAATAAGCGGTTCAGCTGTGTCCATTATGTCCAATAAGGATTTCTTTAAATTTTCTAACTTGAGTAGTATGTTATCTTGTTCTTTCCTTGGGAGAGCGCCAAAAGCATTAATGAGACCGGTTTCTGTGCTGTTAAGTACATCTTCGCTGGACAAGGCTGGCTTACTCCCACTTTCTTCCTCTCTTTTCCAAGGTTGAGAATGCAGAAGAGACAGCAATTTAAGGAGCTCGCATGTTAACAATTAAGGGTTTAATCCTTTCCTCACAGAAAACTCTGACGGGAAAGATTTGAAAGGAGGCTAGATGTGCCTTCATCTTGAATAGCATCAGTAGTATGGTCGGCTGTTTGAAAAACTGAAGAATTCGCTTCCAACTTGGGGTCTCAGGAAGCCACTCGGCAGCACGGAGATCAATCTGCCCCCAGTGACAGTGAAGAAGCTGGTTTAGGGAATTTAGTATAGCACTCTTGGTAATCCAGCGTCCATGATTAATTCTGTTCATATGGATTCTAAGCACAACCTGATGTGTTTGTAGTGAGCGATGTGATTGCTGTAATTGTAGGGGAAATGCTTTACTGTCTTCCAATGAAACTTCTCTATTAATTCCTCTATTAATACCTCCTCCTCTTGATGCCTTGTCTGGAGAAGGACTGTTTTTCTGAGTGGGCTGCCACTTTTTGGCAGGTTCTTTTAACTGTTTCCCTTGGGTCTTTGCTCTTTTTTCTCTTCTTTATCCTGAGTTTGGGATTTACCCAAGTCTGCTGTACAGACTTTAGTGGGGGTACCTGTAGCCTGATGTTGTGCTTGCAAAAAAACAGCTATATCTTTTTTCAGTGTCTCTACATCATGTTGGATGGTTATTAGTTGCTCAAATATTCACACCACTGTTTGTGCTGTAAGAAGGCATTGCTTTGCCATAAACTGCCGTATTTTCCCACGGTAAACTCTCCACACTCTGGATTAGTTTGCTGTTAAACATTTTAGGCTTTATCTCAGTCTCCATACAGGCTGTAGCTCGTTGTTTGTGAAAACAGCTGGCTGTCATTTTGCTCCCCTCCCCCCAGGTCGGGAAAGTCTAGTATCTGCTGTTTTGTCAAATCTCTTTGCCGGTCCCCTTCTCACCTCTCCAGATTGTTGGAAATAGAGGGGGGGGGGGGGGATATTTTTACTTACAAATCTCTTGTCAGCAAAGTGCTCGTCAATTTTTGATTGGTTTGCATTCTTCATTAGTGGGAGGGCTCCCGGGCTGGTGCCATGGCGCTTCTTTCTTTTCCCCATGTCTTATTAGTCCTCATCAGCCAAAACTTTGTCTGTGTTGTGGTCTATGCTGTTATCGTCTCCGAAAAATATTATTTAACTAAAAAGGCTCCAATAGGTATACTAAAAATTGATAAAATAAAATAAAATAAAACCAAGAGGAGCTGCTGCAAACACGCTCCAGCAGCAGCAGTGGCCCTGCCCCACCACAGAAGAAGAAACAGTGAAGTCGTAATTAGAAAAAATCTAGAATGCGCTGAGATGAATAAAATGACTACGGAATTGAAAGAGAGAGAGGATTTGGACTATTATGAAATATGGAATAAAATGTACAGTTGGCTCGAAAATAGAAATCAGAACAAGAAATGTTTAACTTAATACTGATGAAACTCAAATTGGAGTAACTGAATAACATTAAATAAAGAGATGTAAATAAATGAATATAAATGTGTAGATAAGAACAATGAATATTATAATGTTATGTATATATATATATGCTTTGGAGTAATGTGATTATTCTACTATTGAGAAGTAAATAGAAATGATAGAATAGAGAACTACAAAAGCAAAATATGTATGTCGATACAAAATGCTGTAAAATTACCATTGACGGTATGTAATGTTAAATATGTTGTCCTGGCGTGTTTTGTTTTTATATATGTGTGATTGTTTTTTCTGTTGTTTTTAAAAACTTTTTTTAAAAAGTAGAGGTAAATCTTTACAGGGATCCCATCTACAGAAAAAGACAAGGCAGAAAAAAAAATCCTACCAGATTCCATGCAGACTGTCAGGTCAAGGGACATCCTATTGGAGCCCAGGGGCTGGGAGTTCTCTTCCTTTGCTGTGCTTTGGATCTCATAGTGGTTGAATGGACCTTCTTCTTCTGGATCCAGCTTCCTCAGACTGAAAGCACACCAGAAAAGCCCTGAAGAAGCAGACCGGAGAACCTGACTGCGGGGCAAAGGTAGCCAGGCGATCTGATCCACTGTTGCAAGGCTATGCCTCCCCACTGAAGCCCTCTCAACACCCTTCCACCCCCTCCCAGCTTTTTTCCTAGAACCAGCACACGTGTAAGGAAGGGGACGCGCACCGAGAAGGAAGAAATTTTACTAGCAGCTCCTGGAAATCGACTTTTTCTTCTTTTTTGCACTTGGTATTCCTGACTCGAGCTGATCGCCTCTTTGCTGTTTCGCCACTCTCTTCCATAATTTTCTTCCGTTTCAACCCTTTCTTAGATTTGTCACCCCCAGAAGCATCACCTGAGAAGAGCCAAAGAGTTTTGGATTAACAAGCGGCCTCTATCAAGTTATTTTCCCAGATTTTTTTATTGACAAAATCTATGTTTCTATGTGGGTCTCTTGTCCCCAAATTCAAGGCTGATCAGAGGTGGCCCCACAGAGACCTTGTTGCCTCCTCTCCAGTTCCAAAATCTCAAGCAGAGGCGGCGGCAGCACCTGGAGCCACAGAGGGCAAGCTGAACTACCTGCTCAAGGCAGGAACCCAAACAAAACATTCCTGACAAATGGCTCTCTAGCCTCCATCTGATTGGGCTCTGCAAACATGGCTCCAAGGTTCGCCATCACTGTCCTGGGTTCTTGGGAAAAACTCAATGCACATGAAAGCCAACACCAGGTAAAGAGCTGGCAGCTGGGATTTGCACACACACACTTATTATATTTCTGTGTATATAATAATTCCCTCCAAGATTTAAAAAAAATTACCTGAAGAAAACATAAGATGAAGTGAGGCTGGCATGACTTGCTAATAAACCCGTTTCTTGTAATTAACATGCTATTTTCAAGAGCTTAGAGAATTTTTTTTGATCTAGTATAGAATCTTACAGCCTGTCCATCAATCAGCTTGTCTGTGACAGTCTGGTTTATTTGCAAGCTCTTTCTGCTACAACTATATAAACTATAGCAATATAAACTTGTTATGAATTGTTGGGGGTTCGTTGCGTTTTGTATTAAATAAAGTAAAATAAAATATAAAATAAAACAACAAAGTAAAATAAAAGTAAAGCAAAAGTAAAGATAAAATAAAATAACCCCCACTGCACTTGGAAGTGGTAGTCAAGACTAAATGGCCAACTTTTTTCTTCTACAGCTTATTCAGTGAAGGACAGACTATTCAGCAAGGAAGGACTTCCCATTCATATGATGCCTCTTGCAAAGATCTTCCTCACCTGCAGAGTTTACCGATTCCAGTACAGTCAAACTGGGGAAGTTGGGAGTCAGTGGTGTATACGTGAGGAGTGGTTCAGTCAAAGGCACTGGTGGGTTGGAACTGACCGGGCTGGGGTGAAGAACACTGACGGAGGCTAAATTTGCTTGGCTCTCCAGGTGCTGGTCCAGATCTTGGTATTCCAAGAGATCAATTCGCTTGCCCAAGCTTGGACGAGGTGGCTCACAAGTTGTGAGATGCAAGTAAGTGGCCATCAAACTGTCTCCTAGAGATTTCCACCTGCATGGAAAACAGGGAAACAAAAACATACTGTATGTGTCCCAGGATAATGCTGCAGGATCCAATCTAGGTTGGTCAGCACCACAAATCATGAAGCTACTTCAATACTGTCAACGCACCTTCTTCACATTCAAAAGTGTATGAACAAATAAAAGGGACACTCATGGGATCCCCAATATCAGGAGTCATTGCAGAAACAGTCCTGCATGAACTAGAACACTGAGCATTTCACAACTACAGACCTAAATTCTGGTGGTGCTATGTAGATGACACATTCATCATCATCAAGAGAAATGCACTTAAAAGATTTTCATACCATACTGAACTCCATCTTCCCAGACATGCAGTTCACAATAGAGCAAGAAACAGTTAGGCAATTAACATTTTGAGATGTACTTGTCAACAGACGAGGATGGAAGGCCTAGAAACCAGAGTTTATTGCAAGGCCACCAACATTCCACAGATTCTGAATTTCAACAGCAACCATCCACTGTCACACCAAAAGTGTTGTATCAGAACACTACAGTGGGTGAGAACCCACTGTAGTACCCAGCAAGCCAAACAGCTGAAGAGCAGGTACCTACTTGAATAATTCAAGCAGAATGGGTACCCACAATAATTTGTCACAAGGTATCTGTGCAACACAGTAGGGAGAGAAAGGATGAAACAAGTTGTAAAACCAACTGCATGGCACACCCTGCCATACAACAAAAACATGTCAGATGCTATGGAACGCAGCTTCCACAAATCTGCAAGTGGGCATCGCACACTGCCCAGAGGCTACTATATGAAGGACAAATCATGCATTGTAAAGTTTGCTTGGAGGTGGGAGATACTTCCAGTGTAATTACCAAATTCCCTGCGTGGATTGCCCTTGTGACTATGTAGGACAGACGGGGAGGAAGCTAACCACCAGACTGCAAGAACACAAGTGAGTGATCAGACGAGGAGACCCAGACTTATTGGTAGTCTCACGCTGCAATGAACAAGGACACACATTCAATTTTGCAGTTACTAAGATTGTTGGACAAGCAGGCACAAAAACAGGAAGTAATTGAAGCCTGGGAAACAGGCCGCTCATCAGTCAACAGGAATGCTCATTTACCACCAGCCTATCAAGTATTTAGAATGCGAGGACTGGGAGCACAAGCAAATGACAGCCAACGACTTAGAAGTCAGCCATCAACACACCCCAATCAACATCTAAAAAGCCACAAAGAACAGGCATTATAATTACCACACACAGAACAGCACACACTCTGCTAGAGAGAAGTTCCCTGAAAATGGGCCCCAGCACAAGTCTGAAAGCTCAGTTGACAAAACCTCTACTCCCCATGACATACCCAGATTGGATCCTGAAACAAAAATATCCTCAGCTTTTATGACATGAATATTTTATTGCCCACCTTAGAACGACCATATGCAATTAACAAAATAAAAGCAATTTTCTTTTAATTTGTTAATCCAAAATTCATGGATCATCTCACAATTAATACTCATTTATTAGTTAAGCTCAGGGAGAACTTTTGCTTATTTAATGTTTTCACAGGAACAAGAGTTTGGCAGAGTCTATTGCTAATTTTCTGGTAGCAGCAAAATCCTGCAGTACACAAGTACATTTGGCTAAAAAGGTAAATTCTTTGACTGTCCTATTTGGTAATCTTAGGGTATGAATACACGTCTATTAATGTATATACATGCAAGGGCACACTGCCGTGTGTGTAAGGTACAAGTTTTAAGGTACAGGTCTTATGAATGAACTCCCTCTCCATCTGCTAGGATGACTACCAAGGAAGGGAGAGAAGACTAAAGAATTCTATACCATCAATCACTCCAGAACATTCCCATTCTGATGGAGAACTCTTGATTTTAATCCTTGGAGGTTCTGACAATATGTGAACGAAGATTGGGAAGGATCCAGGCAAGAGTGAGGAGATACCTGCCTATGTGCCGTGATGGGAGACATGATCTTCACGACACCTTTTAGGAGACTCCAGAGAAAAAGGGCACGGCTCACCCACAATGTATTAAGTTGCAAGAACTGGTTGGGGAAGTCTTAGGAAGAAATAGCATTCAACCTGGCTTTTTATCAAAATGGTATAACTTTGCAATAAACTGACACTGAGCAGAAACGTACGTGAACAGATAGATGGGCTGGGCAAGCTTGAGGTCTGGCTCAGTCTTCCGGGCCATCAAAGCCTGCCTTTTCCTGCGCAGCTCCAGGGCTTCCTCCAGGATTGTTTGTGTTTCTGATGCACTCACAGGCACATCACACACTGGCAGGTCACTGAAAAAGAATCAGATTTCAACAAGTAAATTATTTAGTTTTGCTACTGTTCGAGCATCAATCAATCCCACTGGTGCCTGTCTAGGAGGATCAGCTTTAGGCAACAGTTTACAGGTGCAAATCAGCATAGTAGTCACAATCTGACACTATCTGACACTGGTACTGAGCAGTGGCCAAAAATCTCTTACTTGCATCACTGCCAATCTCTTGCCCTTGTGCTGGTGTGAGGCCAGCCCTTCACTGCTGCTACACTTCCCAAAGGCTAAACTTTTCTTTAAAATGTTCGGTATTGGCTGGAAGCTTTTAAGAAGAGATTGGACAGCCACTTGTCTGGAATGGTATAGGGTGTCCTGGTTGAGCAAGGTTTGGACTAGAAGACCTCCAAGTCCCTTCCAACTCTGTGATTTGGTTAGTCTACAAACATTTATCCCGACCCTCTCCACCACTCCTGTGGTCTAGGGAAAGGAGGCAACCGGGAAAAAGGATTTAAATACACCCTGTTCACATTCATAACTACATGTATTTGGTGTGGGAATGGAGGTCACAGCACAAGTTGGAGGTCACAGCACAAGTTGGGGGTTGGAGGTTTGCATTCATTTTGCTGCCTACTTAGCCAATGATGTCCTTTTCCCATAAATTAGGCTTTTGAAAACATCTCTTAACAACCCATGTTCACTGCTCTAGCTAACAGAAAGAAAGAAAAAAGTCAACCTTCTACTGCACAAGTTCTTTAGGGAGAATTTATTCCTTTCCAGATGAAATTTGTAGCAGACTCAAGCAAAACCCTGCAGATATTCAATTTACTGGGTCATAGATGATGCCTGGATGATTTTAATTGTATTATATTAATGGAATCATTATCTTGAAATAAAATACAGCATGAAACAGATGAATGAATTTGATGAGATGCATGTGAATGAACTATAATTAAATATAAAGCTATTGATTTCTGAATCAATAAAAGTTGCTTTATTTACCTACCAAATATTTCCCCCAATATCAAATTTCTGAAGTAACCAATAGCCTGGTTACCTGGTACATGATTTATTTGCAAATTCACACCCAATTTATTTCTGAATTCAGACAGGATAAATATTGCAATCTTGAGCACAAATTTAATCCTCTATAGAACAGAACACACCAGACACCAATCTGCAAGGTTATAGACAAAAGGTTATATAAATGACCTTGATTCTTGGGTTTTTCTTATCTTGATTGTTGTTGTTTTAACTGGGTTTTAATTATCTTGATCTTTTATCATTGTATGTTTCTAACTTATGTTTACGGCCCTGAGTCCTTAGGGAGAAGGGCGGCATATAAATTTTTGATAAAATAAAAATAAATAAATAAATAAACACTCCCTCAACCTGGCGAGCCATTCTGTTTGCCAATCTCACGATGGTAAGTTGTGATGACTTCCAGAGTAACACCAAATGTGAAAACAAGAAAGTTGTTTACCCTTTCAGAAACATCCTTAAGGAGTCCTTTCTGAGGCATGGCTGTTCCTCAAAGATCTTCTCCTTAATAACAAGTCCTTTGCTGTAACAGTTATCTCTTTCCAGCGCTTTGCAAATAAAATATAAGCACGCTGAGGATATCAACAAAGAAAGAAGACATCTGTTAATGCATTCCAGACTCCTTTGTGCTAGCTCTTTACAGAAGTTACAAAATAAATTTAGCCATATTGTTGAGATCTATGCATGGTAACCATCCTGATCCTTGACTTACAACCACAATTTAGATCAGAACTTGCATTACTAAGCAATACTTTCATTAAGTGAACCATGTCCAATTTTACAAGCTTTTTTCTTGTAATTATTAAGTAAATCCAGCTTCCCTCCTTGACTTTGCTTGTTGGAAGCCCCTTGAGAAGGTCACAAATAGCAATCACATGATCCTGGGACATGGAATCTGTCATAAATACATGATGGTTGCCAAGCACCTGAATTTTGATCATGTGACCGCAGGGACACCGTGACAGTTTTAAGTCACGTTTTTCAACACTTGCAAATTTGAACAAGATGTTTATGATGGTTGTCTAGATTCCCCTGAGATTGAGGAATAAATAAAGACATAACACAATAATCTTCTGCATGAGCATCATCAGAGAGGGAGAGAAATTTTGCCATCAATCTGTCCTTTTCTAACTGTGGAATTAAGATATAAAGAAGCTTAAAAACAAAACGCCATAGACATATATTAAGCATAACTTGGAGGCATGCATAACTGCTATGTACTGGTCTTAATCAACCCTCCTACTTGCAATTTCCAAGACTGCTTGTCTCCAACACTACAAGAAATTCTAAATTAAGAAAAGCAGGAAGGACCTACTTGTGTAGTCGCTGAGGGTGTAGAGGACAGTGATGAGGTTATCTAAACAAGGCCAATGATCTGGATTACATGCAAGCCCTTCTTCAAAAGCATGCCGTGCCAGGGGCAGACGAGTAAGCCGGAGGGCCACATGTCCAATTTTATACCAGAGGTTGACATCTGTGGAGTCAAGCAGCACAGCCTGGGAAACACAGCAGAAGAGATTCTTCAGGTAAACTGGACTGTCAGAGGCTAGAGGTTGCCCACTGCTTGCCTCCTCCCCCTCCCCAAGGCTCTAGGGCACTGAGCAGACAGCAGCCCAGGATTGCGGGCAGCCAACAGTTCATGGCAAAGGATTCATTTTGGTAGGATAATTTCAGCTGCCCTTTTGTAGAGAGAGGGGAGCTAAAATTAACAGTGGAAATTGTTCCAGGCACGGATCCACTCAACGGCTCACCTCCAGGTAGAATTCCATAGCTGTCTCAATGTCGTCTCGCTGGGCAGCTAGCTGGGCCAAGTTCTTGTAAGTTGAATACTTCAGCATCAAGCCTGGATGCTTCAACCCCTCCCTCTCATCTCCAGATGCAACTGCCTGAAAATCAGAAGGAAGTGGAGGAAAATGATTTGTCTGTAATGATGATTTAAAAGATCACCAAATGACCTTTCATGGCTGCTTCCTGAATTCAAGATATAAAACAAGCCCTGCTATCCATTGCAGCCAGGAGGACTCAGCTTTAAAGCCCCAAAGCAGATCTGAGGTTTTAGGAGGAATTCCACACACACACCAGCTTTTAAAAGGCAAGAAACCCCCTTTCTTGTTCAGACATTGGGGGAAAGACCAGGAAGAGGATGTATGGCAGCCAAGCCAAATATTGGAAAGAAATGGCAAGTGGGGTTGGAGATTGTTTGACTGCTCACTGGTCCTGCTCTCCTGCTGATGAAGCTCCCTATGAATCGATCCCTATGGAACAGGGATCCCCAAGGAGAGGCAGCAGCTCAGCGTGTTGCTGATTGTGCCTTCTGAGTGCCCCTTCCTGCTCATGGAACCAGTAAAAACCATAAGCACCCCTCTTTCTGTCTCTCTCACGTTAAAAAAATCAATAGCAAATTCAAGGTTGGCCTAGAAAGAAAAATACTCTAAAAGGAAACTGTCTCTGATCTTCCCATATAGGGAATCCTTGAAGTGGTTTTGGCCTGAAGATGCATCCAGAACCAAGCCCCCCACTTTCAAATTAGTTTCCATCTATCCCTTCTGCAAACATCATTGCTAACTAGCTTCTGAAAAGGGTCCCTAATAAAGCTTCCTCTTTTCCCAAGATTATCAATGGTTATAAAGAGATTCTTCAGATTGCAACACATTAAGACAGGGGTCCCCAACTCTTGGGCTAAGGCCAAGTACCGGGCCACAGCCTGTTGGGAACCAGGCCCACGAGTGGAAGACGAGCACATGCACGCAGCTCCACTTTCACAAGCAGGGACACTCGCAGCTCCATTTGTGCGAGCAGAGGCTGGGCTGTGCTTGCCACTTGCACAAATGGAGCAGTGTGCGCGCCTGCCACTCACGCAGAAGCATCCCCTCTTCCCCCCGCTGGGCCAAGTCAGAAAGGTTTGGGACTGCTGCACTAAGAGATCTTCAGTGGCAGCAGAGCCAAAGATGCCACCTCCCAATAAGACCAAAAAGCTCCCCCCCACCACCACATCAAGCAGTCCCTTCTTCACTGACTTCGCGCAACAGACGAGTCTCCAGCAGTTGGTGGTAGGCCTTGGCCGACTCTTCAAAGAGGTCATGTTTCTGAAGGTCCAGAGCTTGGTGATAGAGGGCAAAGGCTTCTGCTTCCTACAGAGCCAGAGACACAGTACGCTTGATTAAAGACTCCACTCCGAAAAAAGAACAAGGCTCCTGCAACTCTGAAATCTTAAGAAGACATTGATTTAAGCAGATTTACAAGATGCACACATGCTCAGAACAAACACACACTTCTGCGAGTCTTGCTCAGTGATGAAAGGCAATAGGGCTGTTTTGAGTGGAACCCTTTCAAGGCTTCACTCTACTTCAGAGAAGGTGCCTGGGAGGCTTGGTTGCTTCTTTCAACTGCTGGGCATCTTCTGAATTTTCTTCTAGACCTACCCCATGTTTAGCAAGAGAGCAACACAAAACTCCCCCCCAAATCACACCATACTGAGGTATGGTATGCTGTGATTCAGCAAGGAATTTGACAAAGTAGATCACAACCTATTTCTTGGTAAGTTAGAAAAATGTGGGATAGACAACATCACCATCAGATAGATTTGTAACTGGCTGACAAACCGTACTCAACTAGTAGTCCTTAATGGTACTAAATACATCTACATGGAGGGAAGTAAGCAGTGGGATACCACAAGGTTCCGTCTTAGGCCCGGTACTCTTCAATATGTTCATAAATGAGTTAGATGAGGGAATAGAAGGAGAACTCATTAAATTTGCAAATGATGCAAATTTGCTAAGCTGGCAGGAATAGCCAACACCCCAAAATACAAGCTCAGGATCCAAAAAGATCTTGACAGACTTGAACAATGGGTCCTATCCAACAAAATGAAATTTAATGTGGAGAAAAGCAAGGTTTTACACCTGGGCATAAAAACCAAAAGTACAAGTACAGATTAGGTGAAACCTGGCTCAAAAACAGTGTGAGAGGGACCTTGGAGTCTTAGTGGATGATCTCTTAAACATAAGTCAGCAGTGTGTGGCAGCAGCCAAAAAAGCTAATACAATACTTGTTTGTATAAACAGAGGCATAGAATCAAAGTCACGAGAAGTATTAACCCTGATTATGCACCTGGAACAGGGCATCCAAGTTTGGTTACCACATTACAAAAAATATATTGAGACTTTGGAAAAAGTGCAAAGAGGAGCAACTAAGATGATTAAAGGCCTGGAGACTAAAACATATGAAGAACAGTTGCAGGATTTGGGTTTGGCTAGTCTAGAGAAAAGAAGGACTAGAGAGGACATGATAGCAGTATTCTAGTATTTGAGAGGCTGCTACAAAGAGAGGAGATCAATTTATTTTCCAAAGCACCAGAGGGCAGGACAAGAAACAATGGATGGAAACTAATCAAGGAGAGAAGCAACCTGGAATTAAGGAGAAACTTCCTAATAGTGAGGTCAATTAACCAATGGGACAGCTTGCCTTCAGGAGTTGCAAGTGCTTCATCACTGGAGGTTTTTAAGAAGAGACTGGACAGTCACTTGCCTGAAATGGTATAGGATCTCCTGCTTGAGCAGGGGGCTGGACTAGAAGACCTCCAAGGTCCCTTCCAGCTTTATTCTGATTCTGAGCTGTTTTCCAATACAGAACAATGGTCTGCTTTATTTGTTACAAGTTGGATAAATCCATAGCGGTAAATTCCCAATCTGGGGTACACAGTTCAAAAGTACATTTGTATGTCTAAACCAAAATATCTTAGTATCACCATATGAACAATCTTATAGAGCAGCGGCCCCCAACATTTTGGGCACCAGGGACTGGTTCCATTGGGAGAGGTTCTTCCGGTTCCAGGTTTTTCTGCGGACCGGAGGGGTATGGTTTCACACACTACCTGCATCCCATGTGTGCACCGATGGGGCTTTACTCATTTGTGCGCCCGGTTTCAGGCGCACTACAAACCAGTGCTGATCTGTGTGGCCTGGGGGCTTGGGGACCTGTCATAGACAGTAAACCAGAATACAGACATGCTTAAAAGTTTACAGAGATCCTTTTGAACTGTCATTTTTTCTTCTTAAATATGACCTAACACATGGTCTGTTCTCCACACATCTTAAACTAAGAGAATCCAATTAAATAAACGAGGCAAAACCATTTTACTTATTCATTTACTGAGCAAAATATATTTTTGGCTTACTTGTTTAATGGGTTCTCTTTATGTAGTTTTAGGATCACATTTTAAGTTATATTTATGGAGAAAAATTCAAAAACTTTCACAAACTTTCAAGCACTACTGTACAGATGGTCCTTGTCAGGTATAAGAAATCAGGAACCAGGATAGAGTTTGAAAGTATTACACATTTATTTTATGCTACCTATACACAAGAATCTAAACTACTAATGGACATGGCAATTTGATGCCAGATAAAAGTCTGGCCACACCCAGATCTACAGGGGCATAGACTCTAAATTGATGATGAGTTTGACACTTCCCTCCCCACCCCTCCCTCGGCTCAGCCTGCTCATCTCCTACAGCCGTGGACTTAAAACTGTCCTTGCAACAGACTTACCTGGGAGCAACTTATGGTCCAGATTTGTTAACTTCCTGTTTTTGGCAAAACTGGGACCACAGTGTTCACTTATCGACTGCAGTGGCCACTTTATGACTGTCACATTCACTTAACAATTTTGCTGCAAAATGGCTGGAAAATCTGGTCAGTCACATAGCCATCCTGTTTTGCAACCGTCTGCCCTTCAATAATCATGATGGGCAGGCTGCATTATGATCTTAAGTTGTGGATTATCAATCATTACTAAAACAAATCAATACCATATGAATACATAATTCCCATTCATTTTACACTTTCAACATAACTAAATCAATCACAGGCTCTTTTAAAACCATCTTTAGAGAGTCCAATGAATATTCTGGTGGCAAGGAGCAAGCAGACAACCATGTCTGTCATCCCATACATCACATCTATCACCAGGCCAAGGCTATCTGGGCTAAACCAGCCATTCCCTCCCGTCTCAGACCCTGGGATATGCTCTCTACTGATTTTACTGTTTATTTTCCACCAGGATCACTTTTGCAACAGCGCATATGTTTACCAAAACGATTCATTTTATTTGATATTATTTTTAGGAGATCACACAACTTTCTGGAGTTATGTGTTAGCTACAGTAAAACCTTTTAGGCTCTAATCTAATCTAAAACCTGTGATCTTGGAGAGCCACGAGCCATGGTTTGGAAGAGAGTCTTCCAGATCCCCCCATCTAGCCTGATTACGGTAAAATACAATCAATGAAGATAATCAATAACAAGAGCAGTACTTGAGGTCTATAAAAGCAGCTCCCGGCTGACCTCACTTGGGGGCACAAGGGCAGTATCTACGTATTTTATAGGCAGCAATCATTAAAAAAACCCCAACACAACGTAATTGCTGTTTATCAGGCTAACGGACCTGAGCAGAAGTTTTGGGCATTTAACCAGCATGGTTTCCTTGAGCCCTCAGACCCACCACCCAGGGAGGCCAGAAAAGGGGCTTTATTGCCTGCTAGGAAGAATCCGCCACCCAGACAAAACTAAAGAATTTTAGCGCCTTTTCGCGCTACGCCTCTCAGCCCGGAACGCGGCTGGCTCTTCTCCGCCGGAGGCCCACAGACTTCCGCAGCTCTCAGAACCAGCTACCCCGGCCGGTCGGCCGGCCGCCTCCGGGGACGGAGAGCGGGGGAGCCGCGCGAGCCACACAAGGCCGCGAGTGGGGAGGCCCGCCGGGCGAGTCACCTGCGCCTCCTTGGTCTGCGACTTGTGGCTCTTGAGGGTCCCCTCGGGGTCGTCTTCCACGGCCGAGCTGGCGTTGAGCGCGGCGATCCGGATCTGCGGAGACAGCAACGCTCAGTCGCGGAGGCCCCCCGGGGACCACCCGGCACCCCCCTCCCGCGCCCCCCGGGAGACACAGACCATGCTGGCCGAAGCCGGGATCCCAGCCGCCGGCGCGCCACCGGGCAGCAAGGCGGCCGCCTATTGGCCGCCGAGTACCCAACCGCCCTGCGGCACGCCCCTTCCTGTCTCGGCCGCTCTCGCAGCGTTCGGCTCTTCGGGCGAGATCGGAGGGCCTCGGAAACGCGAAATACCTTCTTTTATTTAAAGGAGCAACAGGGCAGGCGTTCCGAATGCTCGGAATAGCTTATTATAAAGGGAAAAGGCGGAGCGGCTCGGCAGCGATCCCGCCCGGCGAGGGTGCCTCCTGTGCCCCCGCCCCTCCCGCCGCGAGAGGCAGGGCCGTCGGGCTCCCTCCTCCGGGGCGCCGCACAAGATGCCCTTCGTGCAGCTGGAGACCAACGTGCCGTCGGCGCAGCTGCCCCGCGACCTGCCCGCCCGGCTCAGCGCCGCCGCCGCCGCCATCCTGGGGAAGCCGGAGGAGGTACGCGGGGTCGGGGGGGAGGGGTGGGCGGAGGGGAGGGGAGGGGAGGGGCGGCCGCCCCCCCTCCGTCCCCGGCTGACCTGGCCGCTTCCCCGCAGCGAGTGGCGGCGACGGTGAAGGGCGACCTGGCGCTCTCCATGGGCGGCTCGGCGGCGCCGGGCGCGCTGCTCTCGGTCTGGGCGGTGGGCGCGGTGGGCTCGGCCGAGCAGAACCGGACGCACAGCGCGCACTTCGCCGAGTTCCTGGGCCGCGAGCTGGGGCTGAGCGCCGACAGGTGAGCCGATGCGGCGGGGGCGGCGGGCGGGCGGCGGCGGCAGGCGAAGGTCTCCGGCTCTGACTCTACGCTCCTCCCGCAGGATCTTGATCCGCTTCCACCCGCTGGAGCCCTGGCAGGTGGGCAAGAAGGGGACGGTGATGACCTTCCTGTGAGAGCCCCCCCCCCTCCACGGCAATAAAGCGCTGCGCCCACCGCCTCCGCCTCTTCCTCGGGGCCGGGAGGGAGCGGGAAGGGCGCCCAGGAGCGCGGGGCCTTCGGGCTCTCTCTGGGCGCCTTCCAGCCGGCGGGCGGGGGAGGGGCCCGGGCCTCTCCCGGTTTCTCCGCGCCTTTCTCCGGGGAGCCTCCGGCCGTGGCTGATGCGGTGGTGGAAGGAGCCGTGGGCCCAGCGGTCGGGGATGCCCTGCCCTGGACTCGCCTCGGCGTAACCGGCGTTTGGGCTTCCAAAGACTTCTGGGCAGGCTGGGACGCCCGTTTCAAGGCCTTCCGCCCCGCTTCGTCAGGTGACAGCCGGGGCTGCGTGTGGAAAGAAGGCAGGCAGAGATTCCTGGGAGTTTGGGGGTGGGGGGGGACAGCCTTTGCTCCCCTTGGTCCCACAGCCTTGCCCCAGGCCCAGAGAGGCCGAGTCGGTTCCCTCCCGGTGGGACGGTCGCCTGGGGTGCAAAGGGCTGCCTCCTAACTTGGTGGGCAGGTCGGGTGACCGGTTGCAGGTGTGACCCTGAGGAGTCACGGGGTCTTCCGCATAGCCCCTTCCCCTCAGCCTTGCCCTTTCCAGCAGGCCTCGGCTTCTGAGCTCCCCCTTAGGCTCTTCTCTGCCCCTTCCAACAACTCCAGGTTTACACCAAGGAAGAGCAGAGCAGCCCTCTGCTATTTCATGGGTGTGTCTGCGTGAATCCTCTTTAACAAATCCATTTTATTTATTATGGGTTTTAGCCATCAAAAATCCCTTTAATCAATATCTTGAAGGCTATAGTTAGCCACGGTTCTCTCTCTGTAAGAGAATGCAAAGAGGGCTCGGCTTCTTTGGTGGCTTCTTTGCCAGTTTCACTCGGAGAGATGAAGCACCCTGAGCCAGAGGCTGGGAGGAAAGCAGTGCAAGGCTCACAGGGACTCCTTGAGGCAAAATGTGTGTGGGGGGGGGCGCGAAGATAGCCAGGGATGGGGGTCCTACAGCATCCCTGCAATGCTCATCCCTGCAATGCTCATCGGAGCATTATGACTGCAGTTGCTCTGCAGCGGCCATAAATTTGAAATGGGATCCTAAGTAGCTTTGGGGGGGGGGGCTGTTATAACTTGAAACAATTACGGAGTCGGTGAGTACCTGTACTGTCCTCTTTTTTGAATTTTTTGCTTTATCCTTTATCTAGCAGCCATCAGAGATAATGTCTCACATTCCTTAACTGGAAACATCTGATCTCTGGAAGAATCCTAAACAGGATTGTAAGAGTGTGTGAAATTCAGGATATTGTTTGCATACTTTGTTATGGCGCTTTGTGGCTCCATTTTGGTCCATTGCAAGATTATTTTCTGTCATTAATTGCTGCGTTTATAGTTATTGATTCACCAAAGTATTTTTCCTCTTGCCCTATGACTCCTAAGTTTGTTCAAGAACCTTTGGTAAAGGACTTTGAAATTAAGTCAACAATGTCTCTTGGGTCGCACTTGGGTGCTCTAAAAATAATGCTTAGTTAGATCTTCTAACTGCAGAAGCCACTGATCTTTTTAGCTTGATCTTTATAATAATTGTCCATCATATACTTGGATTCCTGCTTAATCAGTGAAGTGCCTTCCTGTGTCTCTTTTGTAAAGGTAGTGTAAAGGGAATTATATTTTTTCCTGAGGACCAGCAACTTCATATTTGATCGATAAGAACTCCAAGCAGGGCGCCGTGCAGGGCTTTACTACTAAATTAAAAATAAACCAAAGAACTGAACTTGTTCCTGCTCTGTCTGTCTCCCCTGTTCAGACTCCTTTCGTGATAAGATCTCTACCTTCCAGAGTGAACAACAGAGGCAATTCAACAATTCAAGGGGGATCCCAGCCTAGAGCAAGTCTGAGCTCCGGGCAAAGTTGGGGGGGGGGGGATCTGTGTTGTTCTCATCAGCTTCACCACACCTCCTACAGCCTGTGAAGATACAGACAGAGCCTGTAGTACAGTGGTTTAAAGCACCTTGTTATTAACATCTATTAACATCTGCTGCTTGCAATTACTGCAAGTTTGAATCCCACCAGGCTCAAGGTTGACTCAGCCTTTCATCCTTTCTAAGGTGGGTAAAATGAGGACCCAGATTGTGGGGGCAATAAGCTGACTTTGTATAAATATACAAAAGTATGAAGGCTATTGCTTAATGCACTGTAAGCTGCCCTGAGTCTCCGAAGAAGGGCAGCATATAAATCAAATAATAAAAAAATAAAATAAAAATAAAATTAAAAAAAGATCCTCCTCCTATACCTTCACCTGTATACCTGTTGCCTATCTTGTCCTACCACAGCAGAACAGGAGGGTTTTTATAGCTTGGGTGAATGCACTCGGAGTGGGGTAGGGTGGGGATGATGGAAAGTGGGAGAAGCTGCACTGTGGGGTAAGGTTGATGGGCAGGGATTGTTCGGTGTTTTCTAAAGCCACAAATGAGAGTTGGGAGTTGCATTTTTAATTTTCATTTGTTTCCTGCTGTAGACTGGCTAGCAACCATGCCACCATTTTTCAGAAATCACAACATTAATATTTGCCAGGAATCAAGGTTACGCCAAACTGGGAGCTTGTCCAATTTGGGGGGTGGGGGTGTACAGCCTACTCCTGCCCTAAAGGTTCAGATGCATCATTTGGCGTGCTTTGAAACAGGCCAGATTGCTTTATGTCCACTCTCACATATTTCCTCAAGGGCCGTGCTGGGCTGAGGGACCACTGCCATGTTAATCCCTCTTTGGATCACTGCTGCATGATAGGAAGTGTCCGTTTGTCTAAATCAGCCCAGCAGAGATCTGGCCAATCTGATCACACGAAAGATCAGACCAGTCTGGCCCCAAGCCTTGAAAGCTGCCTTGGCTCAGGGTGTCTGCACCCCTCCACATGCCCCCATCTCATGAGATAAGGGGGTTTCTCACCTGCTGGTGGAAGCTCTTGCTGAGACATTCCTGGGCCAGTTGAGGCTTCCATTCCCAGGTGTTGGAAAAATCTTTTGGAGTTAGAACCTGGAAGCTACTTCTTCCACATGGTATATATTTAATATTACAATTATTTTATCTTATCACTGGATTTTATTTATGCTTTTACAATATACATTTCCTAAAGAATTGTGAACAAGGACAATTGAAGATGAATAATCTGCAGTTCTAACATTTATCTATTGTTGGCAAAAGTACTTCCTTCTGAACCTGTGTTGCAGCTCTCATTCAGAATCTGGACTTGCACAGGGTAGCGGGTCGGAGGGGAGTTGCTCAGTAGCCCCCGCCTCAAAGATGGCAATATGCTTATGCCTCCCTGGCTGAGGTGAGCCAAGCAATAAGGAAAGAGGCTTGGAGCAAGGATCATTGGAAACCAAACCTGAAACCAGGGCTGCGGGGTGGGGTGGAGGATGCAAGGAGAGGGAAAGCCCTATTGATATATTTCCATATTTATTTCAGCATCTTCAAGAGCAGGGGCTTCATCTGTGCTTTCAGGGGCGGGTCAATGATGATGCTCTTTAGTTCCTGGGGGTTCAGGATCCGGTTGTGGGCTTCCATGAAGAGGTCCTTCCCCAATGTCAGCTCCACCCTTTTGCGCCACTCCTGGAGTTTGGGGCGACCCTCAAGGATGTCGCAGCCGGCTCCCAAGGGCTAGAGGAGGCACAGCAGTTGGCAGGGGTCCGCTTTGGAAGACCCCGAGTCTCCTTTCGGAAGTTGGCTGTTGGGGCGGGGGGCCTTACTTGCATCAGCTCCACGATGGCCACCAGGTCGGCCAGGGAGATCTCTGGGCCAATGAGGAACGGCTTATCCTGTAGGAACTTGTCCTCCAGTTTCTGGATGGCGAGGTTCAATTCCTCCATTGCTTCATAGAGCTTCTCTGGGGACACTTGATGGCCCACAAAGAGCGGGATCACCACCTGCCCCACAGAGACATGCAGAAGAGGGGGGGGGGCCAGCTTCGCCAAGGGAGGCTGTGGAGGGCTGGGCTGGGAATGGGGCTCCCTGAGGGCTGGTCCTGAGGAGGCTCTTGCCAGGTTGGCTATTTGGTTCCTTTGCTGGTGTCTCCCTTGTTCTGAGGAGAGTGCCAGGGGATCTGAGGAGTTGCTGTCAGGAAGGGTAAGCGGGAGATGGGCCCCTGCTGCCTTGGTCCTCGCGCTGACATGTCTGCATGAAGGTGTGTTTGGGAGTGGCACGCAACGCCCCCAAATGATCTGATTGCCAAGGGTGTCCCTTGCATGGGCTTCATTAATCTGTGAGTTGGCAGCCCTTGCCGAACTGGCTGGGACACATGCAGCTCTCCAAGCTTAGGTCGCTTCTCCCCTGCTACCCTGTGGCTTCCTGTCTTCTATATGAGGATGCCCCCCTCAGTCTCTGCCTCTAGCGCCCCTGCAGTGGATTTGGTGGGAAAAGCATCTCCAGGTGCCCCCTCCCCAAGTCAGCCCTCCCTTCTCCTCCTCCTGGGACATTGGAGGCTGTGCAGGGCCAGTTTTTTGGGGGGGGCTGCACTGCCAATGAGCAGGAGGCCCAGTCTCACCTTGAGCCAGAGGATTTTGGATGTGCCCGCCCGAATGGTGCTGATCTGCCAGGCCAGGTACTCGTCCACACGGGCTCGCTTTTTCATATCGGGCGGGTACCAGTAGCTGGGAGTGTTGTATTTCCGGGTCAGGTAGAGAAGGATGGCTGTGCTGGTGAGCAGAAGACAAAGAGCTAAGGCAGGAAAACGACTGCTCGCTTTGAGGCACTTAAGAGATCATCCAGCCAAACCTACTGCTCAGGGTGGGATCCAATTGCCTCTTTGGCCAGACACAACCTTCTGCTCCAAAGGTCAACCATTCTGCCAGCCAACAGCTGCCGCCCTTGGGATGCTGCTTCTGCTAACTGGGCTCCTGCCCTGCCCTGCCCTGCCCTCCAGATAGACCTCCAGATTTCTGCCAACTGCTCTGACCTCTCCCCCCTCTTGGCCCCCAATGTCCTTGCCAGCCTTGCCTGTCCTAGCATCCTCCTATGTGCTGGCTAAGTGGGCACTGTATTCCCAGAATGCTGCCTTTAGCTGTGACTGCACATGCTGAGCATGGGGTGGGGGTTGCTTGGATGCCAGGTCATTGCCCTTGCTAAGGCAGAAACTGCCATTCCTCTGTGTAAAATCCTATCCACTATATTCAACCAGGCATTTGGACTCTCTTCCTTCTTTGGGACTATCCCCTTACAAGCTTGGAAGACCCTGAGTCTCCTCTCGGAGGTCGGCTGTTGGGGCGGGGGGCCTTACTTGCATCAGCTCCACGATGGCCATCAGGTCGGCCAGGGAGATCTCTGGGCCAATGAGGAACTAGCCCCTTACAAGCTTGGCCCCCGTCTCCTCAGTGCCCTCGGCTGGATTTGGCTTCCAAGAGGAGAGCCGTCCCGGAGCCTTTCTGGGCGCTGCCCTTCAGTCCTCTTGGCCATCTTTGGTGGTTCTCTTTGGGAGGTTGGGTAAGCCCGAATTGCCCCAGTGGGAGGCAGTCCCACTCTTTCCTTCGGGGTGTGTGTGTGTCCAAGCATGCCTTCGATGCATACCTCTCAATCTTGCTAAGGCAAAGCCAAGCACACCTGGCTGAGCGTTTCTGCCTGGTTCGCATGCTCAGCCCAGATCCCTGAGCTGTGGCTTCGCTGGAGGGAAGGCCAGGCTTTCTGCTGCAACAGCTGACCAGGTACACAACGGCTGCTGCCATGTGCACCCCCCTCCTGTGCATCTGAGCAGCCCCTCCTTGGAATTAGCGGAAGCAGACCAGGATTTCATCCCTTTGGTCTCAGCCTGGCTTTTTGTTGGCTGGAACCTGGTTAGCATTACTGCCAGAGAGCTTGTGAGAACCGGCCCTTTGGCCGGGTGTCCAGGAGGCCTGAATTACACTTCTGGCTCTCAAGCTGCGGATACCACTGTCACCAGCCCAGCTGCAACTGGATTTTTTTATTCCAGCTGGAGGGCACATATCCAGCTGCTTTTCCACCGAACCAATAATGCTGCTTTCTTCTCCTAGTGATCTTTCAGTTGGTCCAAGTGGGCGTGGCCCCCCTCCTCACCTCTCTTCTAGGATGAAATCTCCATCCTTCAGGACAGGCACTTTTCTTAGGATGTTCACCTTGTTAAATTCCTCAGTGAAGTGTTGCCCTAACATTGAAAAACCATGTCAGCCAAAAAGAAAACTCCACAACGCAAAGCAAAACAGGCTTTCCACCCACCCACCCTCCCCTCCGCTCCTTAGCTGGGCTCAGTCCCCAAAACTAAGAGCTTGCAGCTCGGGCGCCAGGAGGGGGGTGTAGCAGGGGCTCCAGCTGGGTTGAGGGCCCAAAGGTGCTGGGGGGAAGGCCCTTTCTCTTTGGCCTCCACCATGATATCTGTGCTCAAGAGGACTCCATGAAAGCATCAGGGCAGGAAGACCCCCGATGGCTCCAAGATCTCGGAGAACTTTCAAGCTGCTTCTCTGCCCCTCTGGTGCCTCAGAAAGGGCCGGCCTCTGAATGGGATAGCTGGAGTCTGCTCCATGGGGTGGACAGACCACCCCCAGCATGGTCAAGGTACAAAGCCTGTTTCTACCAACTGTGAAGATGCCTGCAGACGTCCCTCATGCCCTGCTGGTCACCTCTGGAACTTCCTGGAGGTGGTGGGGAGCCTTAAGGGGACCCCGAGGCAGGGAGCCTCGAGAAGATTGGGGGGAAGGAGAGGGGCAGGAGAAAAGAGGGCTTGCAGGGGAACTCCATCCCCCTCCACCTTTCAGCATCTCAACAGGCTTCATCATGAAAGGGATGTTGTTCTTTTTGGCAAAGATGTAGACTGCCCTGCAAGGCTGGGAAAGCAGGTCCAGGTACAGCTCCAGCACCATTGTGAGGACCAGCCACAAGTGGGTGGAACCAACGGAAACCTCAGGCATCTGATTGGCTGACGGAACAAGCGGCCCCATAGCCAATCAGGCCAGGCCTTTGCCGGAGCCACCTGGTGGGCAGCCCTTAGGTAGGCCACGGGTGGGGCTGCTCTCATGGCTGGGGGTGAGAGGGGTTTGGGGGCTTGGCATCCCTCCTTATCCAGGGTGGGACAGAGTCCAGTGGATGTGGCAGCAGTAGCCAATGTGGGCCCTTCTGCTGCCAGGGACATTGAGCCACGTGCATGGCACAGGAGGGGTACGCTTTTCACTTTCATCCCCTTCCCACAAGAAATGGGAAATCAGCAATAGAAATTGTGGCTTTACTGAAGCATTTGGGGGTCTCTGCTCTCCTTAAAGTGAATTCCTCTCAAGCCATCAGTTTAAATTATGTTTTTAGTCAGTAGCACAGCTAATCTGGCTGCTATGCTCACCTGTTTTTCTGGGGTCACGTGATACACTAAACTAAAAAATTTCAACTAGGTTAATGCTAACCAAGTTTAGCCTGCTGTTAAAGTGAGTTAAAACAGATTCCTCAGTTTTGTCAATTGGAAGGTCTGCAAAAGTCCAATGTTCCCCTCCCACCTGGGTGCCTGTTCAGCCACTGCAGCCCTTCAGTGGGTGGAAGCCCATGGCAGGAGGCAGCAGCTGAGTGAAAAGTACAGGTAGTCCTCGACGTACAACCATAACTGCACCCAAAATTTCTGTTGCTAAGTGAGACGGTTGTTAAATGAATTTTGCCCCATTTAATGCCTTTTCTTGCCAGAGTTAAGTGAATCACTGCACTTAAGTTAGTAACATGGTCGTTAAGTGAATCTGGCTTCCCCATTGATTTTGCTTGTCAGTCACAAAAGGGGATGACGTGATCCCGGGACACAGCATCCATCATAAATACATGCCAGTGACCAAGCATCTGAATTGATCACGACCTGCTGCAGCGGTTGTGTGAAAAATGGTCACTTTTTTCAGTGACATTGTAACTTTGAATGGTCACTAAATGAACTGTTGTAAATTGAGGACTGCCTGTACCTGTTGGCATCAACCGCCTTTTGCCTCCAAATGCCTTGAAACATCCAACTCTGCATGTAACTTCAGGTCAAGTGGAGAAGATTATATGGCTGTTTTTCTGAGCTGTGTGGTTGCGGGTCTGCTTGCCGTTGCACTGACCCCGCATGGCTTTCAATGTTCACCTGAGGAGGACTTTTCTCAGGCTAGACGGAACCGGGCAGAGGGCGACTGGCTCAAGGTCACCCAGCTGGTTTCCCTGCCTAAGCAGGAGCAGAACCCGGGTTCCCCTGCACCCAGTCCAGTGCCTTAACCACTATAATATGTTGCTTCTCCAAGTAGAAATACAAATAATAGGAACCATTCAGTTACTCCATCGCAACCCATCGTGACCCTATGGACAACATTGTCCATGGGGTTGTGATGGGTCAGACACGACTTCGCAACTAACAACAGTTTGGTTACTCCTCTCCAAAGGTAGTCACCACAAAGTTGCTATCAGGCTGGAATTGGCAAGGAAGGTGGATCAAAGTGGGCTTGGTCTCCGCTATGACGTGATCTTTCCTGTCCCAGATGACAGGCCTGGGCATAGGGAGAAGGCAGGGGGGCAGGAGGGCTCCAGGGGCAACCACCTTCCCAGGGCCCATCATCCTCGGCATTGAGCACCCCAGGCCAGGAGTAGAGAAAGGAGGCCTTGGGACCAGGGGTTCCCCACAAGGAGACCCTGTGGCCCCTGTCCCTTTCTGACTTGGGTTGGGCACACACCTCACTGAACCTCTCAGCTCCACCAGAAGAGAGTGAGGAAAATCCTCAGGAACGACTCACAACCTGGTCAGCACTCCTGCCGTCAGGAAGGAGATATAAAGTATAGGCAGCCGCACAAACAGGCTCAAGAACAGTTTTTATCTGTGGGCTGTCAGGCTTCTGAATGGAAAATAACTTTACAACAACATAGTACGACTGACTTGCGGGGCCGGCGCGATGTGCAATAAGTTCATATGGTACAGTAGGATTGTGTGCTTGTTAGTAGGATTCACTGGGTTAGGGATTTTTTTTCCTGTTTTTCACTGTGAGTTGTATTGGGTTGCGGGAGGTGCACGAAGGGAGACTCAGCCAATATCATTGTACACATGTTGTACTCTGACAATAAAGGTTTGAATGAATGAGCTTCTTTCGTCTGGGCTGGGGGTCGGCAACCTGCGGCTCCGGAGCTGCTTGCAGCTCTTTGTGCCCTCTGCTGTGGCTCCCTATGGGTGATACCACCACTGGCTGGCCCCTCCCCCTCCCTTCCCAGTCACTCACGCCTGGCCTGAGAAGGTAAGGGCGATGGCAGGGGATGGAGAAGTGGATGGAGCTGATTCTCTGGCGCCTCACTCTTCCTGGAGCTTCTTCCTGCCCTTGGTGCCGGGCATAGCTTGGGGAGACGTGCAACCTGCTCTCTGCCCCAAGACACTGACCCAACCTGGTTGTGACTGACACCGGCCTCGCTAACATGAGGGCTGGCAGGGTGGGAATGGGATCCGGTAGGACAGAACAACAGAAAGGAGGACAGGCCTGCAGCGCTCAGCTGCAGCTTTAAAACGTGCAGGGGGGGCTTTCGCCACCTGGAGGATGCTTTTCAATGAAAGCCATGTGTGTGTGGGGGGGGTGACCCCCTGGCCAGCTGTGGCAAGGCCGGGAGGGTGCACACAAGTGTACACACAAGCAGGATACCCTACTGGCCCGGGATCACAGCAGCAGCAATGGCGACTCCTTGTCTCACTGCCACCACTGCATACACAGGTGAGTAGCTGGCCGCGCTGTGCAGGAGAGCCAGAGCTCTTCCCTCCCTGCATTTGGCGGCGGCGGCAGCTGCTCCTCCCTTCCTGAGCTGACACGAAGGGGACCGCGACTGGCGCTGAGATGCCTGTGAAGGACAGAATCGCAAAAAGCAGCCAGTTGCGGGCAGTGCAGAGAAAACCCCAGGGGCGCTAGGGTGAGAGAGGGAAATGAGAAAATGATGGAGGGAGAGAATGAGAGAGGAAAGAGAGAAACAAATGAGAGAGAGAGAGAGAAGGGGGAGAGGGATGAGAGAGGAACAAATGAGAGAGAGAAGGAAGAGAAAAAGAAAGAAAAAGGGAGGGAGAGGAAAAAACAAATGAGAGGGAGAGAGAAATGAGAAAAAGAGAGAGAAATGGGAAAATGATGGAGGGAGAGAATGAGAGAGGAAAAAACATGAGAGAAAGAAGGGGAGAGGGAGAGAAATGAGAGAGCTGGAGGGAGAGAATGGGAGAAGGAAATAAAAGAGAAGGGGGAAAGAAAAAGAAAAAGAAAAAGAAAGAAAGAAAAAAGAAAGAAAGAAAGAAAGAAAGAGACTGGGTGGGAGTGACGTTGAGTTGGTCACGCCCATCTAGGTTTTGTGGCTCCTGGTGTTTTCTGTGGGAACACCCAGTCCCCTAGTCTGGGCAGAAGAGAGGACTGGCAGAGGGTCTGGGGACCTCGCAGCTTGTCCTGGCGGGCAGAGAGCCTGTCTCCAGGGATCAGGAAGACTCAAGCATAACAGTGGAGTTCATGCAATGGCTGCTGGATTCCTGATGGGGCTTTTGCCAGGATAGCCTCTTGTAGACATAATTCTAAATGAAAAGTTAACAAACCCAGAGATAGCCACACTATCCTCTCTTTTGAAATCCCTTTATTCATCTCATCATCTTTAACAAAACGGGGGCCAGTTGCTTCTTCAGCTGTGGATCGATCTGTATGGTGCTCAGTTTACTAATGTTCAGGATCAATTCATGTGCTTGCAGGAAGAGCTCCTTTCCAATCATGTCTTCCGTCCTTTTGCGCCAGTCTGCCAGTCTGGGCCTGTCTTTGAAAATGTCACATCCGACGCCCACAGGCTGCAGAAACAGGGAAGGAAATGAGGAGGCTGGCAAACAGCAACATCAGATCAGCTGGCAGAAGATCAGGGCCCTCCACACAGAGAGGTCTGTTGGTTCTCTAGCCTGTGCCACCGAACCTACTCAGACCTCACAGGCCCCACAACCTGTCTGTCCCCCAGGGTGCCTGCACCCCTCCCTTCTTGCCCCAGCAGAGTTGGCCTTGCTCTGATGCAGATCTCCCTGCCTGGAGGCTGCTTCTGCAGTGGGGAAGGGAGGGGACCCCTTTTGCAGGCAGCTAGTGATGCCCTTTCATGTCAAGGAGTGCAGCGGGCAGAGGAAGAGGAGAAAATGTCCAGAGAGAAGAAATCTGACTAGTCCAGACTAGGATTATAATCTGAGTAAGAGTCTCAGACGAAGACAAAGGGAGGGAGTGGGAAGCTCATTCAGACTTGCCAAATCCTGCCCCTCTGACCTTACAATAAAAGTGGTTTTAGCAGGCAGGCCTTGGATTTCCTAGTCTGGTCTAGCTGGAAGGGCAGGCAATGTGTACCTGGGAAAGCCCCATTGCACCTTTGAGAGGAAGGACCCAGCAACCACTCTGGGTATCATCAGAGCCCCCTCTTCATTAGCCTGTACCTTATTGGCTGTTCTCTCCCCCCCATGCCCACCCCTCTTCGGGTCTTTCCATTGCTTTGTTAGTGAGTTTCCTTTCCTGAGGAGCTTGGCGCTTTGGCCCTCTGCCGCTGAAGGGCAATCAGGCACAGGGGAGGATGAGGGCCCAGCACCCTTGGGGTCACCTGCATGAGGTCCACAATGGCCACCAGGTCCGCAAGAGAGACTTCGCTGCCCACCAGGAAGGGCTTGTCCTGGAGAAACAACCCTTCAAACTGATCCAGCGCTGTAGCCAGCCCGTCCATCACCTCTTGCAGTTTCTCTGCTGGGAGCGGCTGGCCCGTGAACAGGGGGATCAGCACCTGCACCAGGAGGAGGAGACTGGTCATCCCTACCAAAAAGCAGCCCAGGCTCACCTGGGAAGGGGAAGATTGGGATCAGGTTCTTAGTAGTGGCCACTTCATGCGGCTGAGGTCACAAACTGTGGTGTTCCTCTGAAAGCGGATGGCTAGATGGATGATCAACAAAAGGCCTGCTCCCTTTTCAACATAGTGGGTTCCAGGGAAGGAACGACTGAGATCCCTCCTTTGGACGAGAAACTACTGTGCTTGCGAATGCTGACATTTGACCTTGAACCACATGGCAGCTTGTAGTAAGGATAGAGATGGGAGGAGGGGGGAATGTGGGGAGATAACCTATT
The DNA here is from genome assembly GCA_012654045.1 of Ptyas mucosa. Taxonomy (NCBI): domain Eukaryota; kingdom Metazoa; phylum Chordata; class Lepidosauria; order Squamata; family Colubridae; genus Ptyas; species Ptyas mucosa. Next base: position 312,958 of record WNWU01000060.1, on the reverse strand, counting down.
CATCCGCCTGTAGCATTTGCCATTTTGTCATCTTAATCTGTTTCAACTATTGGGAACAAATCTTAAATCTTCTAGGTCAAGCTGAGGCTTCCCAAATCTCCAGATCCTCTTCAAATTCTCACCTTAATCCACATTGTCTTGGGAGCATTGGATCTGATGTTAGCCTGATGCCATGATAGGTATTCATCCACCTTTGCTCGTTTCTGTAGGTCAGATGGGTACCAGTGATCTGGGGTGTTGTACTTGCGACTCAAATACAAAAGGATGGCTGTGCTGACCACGGATTCATGGAAATTGAGGAGGACAGGATCACAAAAGGATCACAAAAGGAAGGCAGGAGTTAGTTTCTGCAGAGGAGGAGCTGGTGAGCAAAACACAACTGAGTATCTGGTTTAATCAAAGCAGAATGTGGATTGTCCAAGGTGAAACAACTGAGACAAGCAAAAATATTCTGGGCTTTCAATTGTCCATCTGGTCTACTGAAGTTCTCCAGAATATTTCCAGATGTCTCATGTAAAATAAGGTACCACAGAGAGGTATGCCGGTTCTATTCAATTTTTGACCCTCCCACTGTCCAATCAAACTCAGGAAGGAATACCTTGTTATCTGAGATAAATAAAAAGAAACTTCCAGAATTAATGTCTTTATGTAATTCCATTGTGTCCACTGATCCCAAACCTGCAGATGCTCCCAGCTACTTTGTTCCCACTGGTCTCCAAACATGGCTTTAGACAAGGAGAAACGGGGGGGGGGGGGGGGACGACTCTCCTTACCCTTCTGCCAAGATGAAAGTCTCATCCTTCAAGACAGGGACTTTCTTCACTCTTGTGCCCTCCTTGCGCTGTGACCCTTGAAGTCAAAGCAGATATTCCACCATGAGGCCTGAGAGAAGTACGTTCCTGGCTATGTCTGTCTGGAGTGGAGAGCAGACATCTCCTTCCACCCAAGTCTTCTCTGAATTACAGCTAGAAAGATGGATTGCTAATAAATTGCACAAGTGTCCCTTTGAGATTGTAAAGTGAGAACTGCCTGAACTCTGCTTTCTGCAGTTGAAATTGTCTAGAAAATTGTGGATACTGTCAGATAATCTCAGAATTAGATTCTTCTAGTAAATCTGATATGGATCAGAAATTGGGGGGGGGGGGCAACCTTTTTTCTGCCCAGGGAAGTGGCTGAACAGACAGCATAGTGATAGTTGTCAACTCACAACTTTTAAGTTATAAATGTGAGTGGAGCATCGTATTCCAGACTTCGTAGCTATCCACAGACTCACACTTTTCACGACTTACTCAAATGGGAAGGTTTGTTCTGGGGATGGCAGCATGTGGGAAAACACCAGCATAAGAGAAATTCCATGGGAACTGGGATGAGAAGAGGGCTCACTCTGGGGCCCATCAGACTTCTTGGAAATTGTGGGACAGGGAGGGAAGCCGAAACCACCACATAGAACAATGTCCAGGTATGGAGGGGCTGTCCTGCCTCAGGTTTTTTTTTGGAACCCAAGCTGACTTTGAGAGGGCAGGTAAGCAAGATAGGAATGAGGAAACCACTGAAGGTTTACTTTGGAAAGTGGATAATGAATGTTGGGATTTATTTATTTCTGAGCATCTCTAATCTCTCTAGAAACAAAGTAGCAATGCAAATATGATAAAGATCCTTTTATAAGCTGCCAGGTCACAAGAGATCCAGAGTGCCCTGGACTGGGATTAGTTACAGAAAGACTGTGCTGAATAAGACACTCAAAGGTGCTTTGAGCAACCACAGAGGCAAAGTACAAGAACCAGGTCGTTTATCTTATCGGAGGAAGAACCCTGTCCAGTTTGGGTGCAGAAAAATGCTCTTTTTGCAACCTCAAATGGCCCTTTGGACCCTTTCAAGTTGTATTTGCATAGCAAACAGGGAACTTGGCACCACTGCAGGAGAGATTTGAGTGAAATTGTTGGGGGCAGGCACTTATTTACATCCCCCTCCTTTCCCCAGTGCATCATCCTGGCTTTGTTAGAACACGCCACGCGCACCTGAAGCCCCGAAAGAGGAAAATGGTGGCAGGCATTTCCAACAGCTGCTGGTGGGAAGATCCTGCCAGATTCCTGATAGTTAAGACAATTCAGCAAGAGAAGATCCTGCTCTTTGTGAGCAGGTGCTCAGCTGTTACTCTGAAAGTAAACAGCCCTCATGTTCTCCTCTCCTCTGCTGAGGTGTCAAGAGGTGTCCTAGTTCACAGTTCTGCCTGGGGCCGAACTGAAATTCATTCCACCCATTTGGGAAAAAATAATCAGAGAATGCCAAATTACAGGACACCTCGGTTTTCCATTCATATAAAGTCCGAGCTCCTCTTACCTGATGGGGGTATTGCCACCCCTTCCGCCTCTGCTTCAGGCACCTTGGTCCCCAGGATAGAATCTGGCAAGAGGAAGGCACCAGCATAACGAAGGGTTTTCAGTGTAAGACCTTCCCTCCAGTTTGCACCCCCACCCGCTCAGGCTGCTCTCCTATCACCATGTGGGAGAGTCCCCTCCTGTTTCTGATAGGCCCCATGAAATCTATCAAACAAGGCAAGGCCCACCCAACTGTTGCCCAGAGAGCCAAGGTGTCCCCCTGAAGGAGGCTCCGTCTCCATCCTCCCCAGCTGAGAAAAGTCCCTCCCCCCCATGCGCGCCCTTGTGCGGCTCTCCTCACCTTTGAACAGCTCCACATTTTTCAGCTCAAAGGGGATGTGGTTCTTCTTGGCAAAGATGTAGACCGCCCGGCAGGGCTGGGACAGAAGGTCCAGGTAGAGCTCCAGGCCCATTCTTCTGCCAGCTGGATGGACGGAGTGGCCGGGTACTAGGAAGGGAGGCTGGTTCTCACATGCCTCCTTCCGCAAAAGGCTCTCCCAGAAGGGAGAACAGGGCAAAGAGCGGAAAACTGGGAGCCAGGCCAGAGCAGGTTCCGCCCTCAGAGGCAGGCAGGAACTTTTTTGAAAAAGCAAAACCAAAGCTCTTGTGGAACGAGGGAGTAGCAACAGGCCGGGCCGAGGGGAAGGAAGTCTGGGGAAAGCAGCCCACAATGACTTGCTGTGAGGTTAAGAGGGTGCGCGTGTGTCATCTCTAGGGGGCATGAGATTTTTTTGATTGTGGCAAATATCATGTGCTGTTTGGAAGTGCCAGCGCTTAGTTGGCCTTATTTGAAGCCCCAATTCACAATGGATGTTACAATAAAATAAACATGAACTGAGTATTTCTCATGACACAGTACTGGATTTTGATTTAATATGCTTAAATCAAATGGAAGACTTAGTAAGATCTTGGCAAATCATTTGAAGTGAAAAAAAGGTGAAAAATTGTTAGATGGGAATGATAAATTTATTAAAGATTACCATTTACAAGCCTAAAAACTAATACAAATTAAAAAAAGATGGAGAAAAATAGCAAAGAAAAAGACACATTAGAATATAATAAAGAAAACAGAGAAGAAGAAAAAAAGAGAAGGGATGCCAGACAAGGAGAGGAACTGAGTGCTTCAAATGGCTGCTCTTTTGCTCAAGATGGCAGGCTTTGGTGAGTTTAGCCTCTGGGAGAAAAGGGTCCAAACAGAAACCAAATGTCCCAGTTTCTGGTGTCTTGTATTTTTATTGACTCTGGATCAATAAGTTTATATATAGTTCAAAAAAGCACAAAAAACAAACTTGTGACATTAAGAGCCGTGGTGGGCACAGTGGTTACAATGCAATACTGCAGGGCTAACTCGATTCTGACCTGCTCAAGGTTGACTCAGCCTTCCATCCTTCCAAGGTTGGTAAAATGAGGGCCCAGATTGTTGGGGGCAAAAGGCTGACTCTGCAAACCACTTAGAGGGCTGTAAAAGCATTGTGAGGCGGCATATAAGTCTAAGTGCTCTGCTGTTGCCTGGAGGCTGGGAAGATCTGGATGGGAAGAACAGGCTTTGAGCCTACCGCAATAAGAGGGCCCAGAGGAAGGGAGCTCATGGCTGGAGGTGGTTGACAAGGTGAGACCTCTTTCCCATGCTGTCCCTCAGTCCTGATTTTTGCAGTTTTAAATTTTGAATATTTTAATTACTTTTCTATTTATTTTTTATAATCTGTAAACCACTCAAAGCTGCCTTATAGGGAGGATGGGCAGCATAAATATTTAATTTTAAAAAAGAGTGGTTGTGGGATTTCGGATCTTCTAATATCAGGAGCCCTGAAACAAAGACTGTATGGGTAGCAGCTAAAGTTGGGATGGCTTCTGCCCAGATTTGCCTGGGGTACCATTGCCCCCTTCCTGAGACCTGGATTCTATTTGGAGAACTGCAACATGCTCTAGCCAAGTTGAAGATTAGAGATTGCAGCAGGTCCCACAGGACACCCCTGTGGTACAAACTGCATCCATGACTGATGAGCTTTTGGGTGCAATTCAACATATTTGGGAACCTATACAGACCTTTGGGGCATAAAGCCTGGCTACTTTTCTCTGCCCTGGAAGACCTGCAACAGGAAGCAGGCTCCTCTTTGAAACAATGACATCTACCATCAGTGTCCCAAGAAGCATGCCTGCTTTATGGCCCCTGTTGTCTGAGGTGGCATTGCTGCCCAGAATTTGGCACTGCTCAGTTGGGATGAGTTGTTTTTTGTTGAATATCTGCATGGCCAGGTTCATTTTGTGTTTTGCTATTTTTATCTGGTCTACTGTCGCTATCCAGGGTTTGAGAGACTGAGGAAATAGATGATTATATATGGAAAATTAGGCTGTTGGTTTGAGCTCCGAGCTTGGCAATTTGGTAGCAAACGTTTCGTCACCATTCGAGGAGACATCGTCAGTGTGTTTAGAATTGTGCTCAACTGTCAGGTCTTTAAATAATTTTTTGTGAGATGCAAATTAGTCTGAACATTGTTTGTTTGGATAGTTCTGAGTCATGGTCCGATTTCAGACTGATTGATTGGCTGGTTGTTGTTACTGAGACGTGGTCTGATTTCTTCGTAAAAAGGTATTTAAAGATCTGTGTTCTGACAGATGAACACAACTCAAAACGCACTGACGATGTCTCCTCGAATAGTGATGAAACATTTGCAACCAAATTGCAGAGCTCGGAGCTCAAACCAACAGCCTAACTACCAACCCAAGCCACTAATATTCAAACACATTTCATATGTAAAATTTCATATAGCTGTATGAAAAGCCCATGTAGATAATTTTTAGTATTACTTTATTTTTGTTTTTTGGCTATATATTATTTTCTTTTTGTTCTGTTCCATTAAACAAAGGAATTAAAAAACAAACAAACCTCACCTGAATCTGACCAGCAGACATCCAATTCAGCAAATGTGAGTCCTTTTATTTTGCAAAGGATACACAAGCTCACCACAATGGCCAGCAGACCACCTTAGGCTATCACTAAGGGGTTAAATAATGAGTGGGGCGCTCTTGGTGGACGCAATACAAAGCAAGCAAGCTTTGCTACTCTTGATCACCACACATAGTTTTGATGTTGAAATTTCCTTTGGAGTCAGTAGAGAGACTGGGGATCCATTTAAGAAAGTTAAAAACCCCCATCGCTTTCTGTCAGCTGGACAGGACAGTAGCCAGTGGGAGGGGGAGGGGGGAAGCCTGCCATTTTTGCCACAGAACCTGTGCAAATAAACCTGGGAGATCACGGCGAAACCCTGACATTTATAGTAACCCCAGGAATGGAATGGCCACCAGTTTTGGGTCTCACGTGGCTGAAAAAATGAAATCTTAAAATAAACTGGAAACAAGAGACCATAAAATTCCAAAAGCATGTGACGTTTGCAGACGAAAAAGATAAAGCCAAAAGGGGGGAGAACAAAGAGACAGCAATGCCTGGCTGGGCCATGCCAACGCAGCGGATCCCAAAGGAATACAGGGACCTAGCCAAAGTATTCAGCAAGGAAGGGTCCAAACGAACTCCCACCCCACCATACCACAGACTGTGCCACTGAAATTTTACCAGGGGCCAAACTTCCCAAGCCAAAAATATGCAGCATGTCCCCTTGAGAACTGAGGATATTCATTGACAAAAACCTGGTGAGGGGATTTATCGATCTTACACGACCAAAAATCGCGTAGTTTCTGGAACAGTACTGTTCTGTGAAAAAAAGGATGGCATTTTATGCCTTTGCATAGACTACAGAAATTTGAACATGGTGAGCATAGAAAATGTGTACCCACTCCCCCTTATGGAGGACATGCTGGCACACCTCTCAAAAGGAAAAATCTTCTCTAAACTGGACCTATGGGAGACGTATTACCGCATCAGAATAGGGGTAGGGGACGAATGGAAGACAGCATTCAATACCCCATTGGGTTGTTACAAATTTAAAATACTCCCATTCGGATTACACCCCAGTTGTTTTCATGCAACTAATTAACGAGGTGCTTCACGAACATTTATATAAGGGGGTTTTGGTTATCTTAATGACATTCTAATATACACTGAAACCAAAGCGGAGCACGTAAAATTGGTCTGAGCAGTCCTAAATAAAATCTGCTCCGCAAAGCTGTATGCAAAAATCTCCAAATGCAAATTCCACCAGGAAAAAATAGACTATTTAGGGTACCAAATATCCCATGAAGGGATAGAGATGGACCCGCAAAAAGTGCAAGCCATGGTTGACTAGGAGCCACCTCGCACACACAAACAACTACAAAGCTTCTTGGGATTCGCAAACTTTTATTGCCAATTTATCCTGGCTTTTGCAAAAATTACCCTCCCCATTACTAACCTGCTTGAAACAAAATGGGAGGACAAACCAAAACCCAGGCAATCACTAAATTGGACAATGGAATGCCAAGTGGCATTAAAAAAAATTAAACAACTTTTCTCAGCTGAGCCTGTATTAAAACACCCAGATCCAGATAAACCATTTATCATACAAGCCGATGCCAGCGATGTAGCCATAGGGGCCCTTTTGCTCCAAAAGAATGAACAGAATCAGCTGCAACCATGTGCTTACACTTCCAAAAAATTAACTGAAATGGAACAGAGGTGGGCTATCTGGGAGAAGGAAGCTTACACTACGCTGGGCTCTCCTCACCTGGAGACATTTCCTGGAGGGGAATAAAATCCCGTTCAAAGTCTGGACTGATCACAAAAATCTAGAAGCTGTCAAAACCCCAAGAAAACTTTACCCCAAACAAGTATGCTGGGCGCAATACTTTAAGCAGTTTGACTTCACCTGTAAATATTTTCCAGGGGGAAAAACTTCCTGGCAGACACCCTCTCCAGGAAACCCCAATACAATAGTACAAAAGCCTCTGCTCCAAACCTTATTGCCAACTAAAGAGCATAGGCCAAACAAGACCAACCCACTGACAATGCCACCACCCAGGCATTCAAGAAAGCCGTTTGCAGGATGACTGGTTCAAAACCCACAAAAACAATTGCTTAATTAAAGATGATTTAGCTTGGATAGGAGGAAAACTGTATGTTCCAGCAACCCAATGCCTGGACCTTATGGAAAAAATGCCACAATTCCAGTTTGTGCTGCAGCTGAGATGGCAAGGAAATTCCCCCCGACTTTTGCAGATCGTACCTGAGCCTTCAGCACCCTGGGGAGAGATCTCTACAGACTTCATTCTCAAACTGCTTGAAAGCGCTGGAAATAGTTATTTGGGTAATAACAGACCTGTACTCCAAACAGGTCCATTTTATCCCCTGCCCAAAAATCCCAACAGCTAAGGCATTAGCAAAAATGTTCCTGGTTCATATTTACTGCCTCCATGGAGATCTCCAGAGGATTATTTCTGACAGGGGAGTTCAATTCACTTCAAGATTTTGGCGGGCTTTTTTGAACTTATTAGGCACCGCCCGGGGGCTAAGCTCCTCCCATCACCCCCAGACAAATTGGGGGGGGGGGTGTTGAACAGACTAACGGCAATATTTAAGATGTTTTATAAGGGGAGGCTGGGCCATGTGGATTCCATTGTTTGAGAGCCGGTGGAAGGATAACCCTGAGAAAGTTCCCTTATCACTTTCTCAGGGCAGCCGGTACAATAACATCTTCGCATCTGTGGATTGGCTGAATCCACATCAGACTGTTGGGAGGGGTTTCTAATTCCTTTATTCTAACTGCATGGCCTGAGGGCCCTCAAGAGCCTGCTTTCTCTTTCGCCCTATCACTTCTATTCAATAAAAGGTTCCTTCTGAAATACCAAGTTTCAAGAGTCTGTCAGCCTCCGCCTTCACTGCTTTGGCTGCCATAGTAACGGGGGAGGGGGAGGGGGAGAGCTAGGAACCAGGGGGCTGGGGACGCAAGCTGGAGGAGGGACTTTTACTTTTTTGAATAAGGGGGAGAGGCCAGGCCTTACAGTCGTCCTTTATTAAGTCTCGTCCTTCACTTTAAGCAGGAGGCTTAATAAATTAAATAATAGAAATGTCACATGCATGCTCTCTGCATAATCTGGCCGTTTGTTAGCAAGACCTGGAGGTCTTGGACTATGCAGAATCCACCAGCATAGAGTCCCTGATGACCAGAGCTCAGGTGACATGGGTAGGCCATGGCATCAGAATGGATGGCCTCGCCTGTTGTTCTACAGTGCACTAGAATCTGGGAAGGTCAACCACACAAGGGCTACGAAGATGCTGTGCAAGAAACACTGTGCCCTGGGACATCCAGCCAAGGGAAGCAGAAGCTGCGGCTTTTGACCTAACTGGCTGGTGAGCTCTGGGCTATGAAGCCTCCACTGGCTTTGAAGACAGGCAATATGGAAACCTGACAGAAAAGCTGTGAACGGCATCGCAGAATAACACTCCCCGTTACAAGAAGAGTAGATCTGCGGTGTCCCTGCTGCGCTAGACTGCTTCCACTGCAGAGCAACGGTATCCCTGCTGCAGAGCAATCTCCGTGTCCACAGAAGATCTGCCCCAAAGCGTGTCTCCTTTGAACCCGAAGGACTGCTGTACAGCTTAGTAGCAGAATGCATGCACTCAAATAGTGTAATTTTTGTAATTGAGACATAGCTAGAAACAGACTGAATATCAAAAATTAGCATAACTGTTATTTCATCAACAAGGACATCTTAGACACAGCTAGTTTGCCACATTTTGGAGATTTAGCCATTTCAAATACTAATTTGTGCAACTGTGCACTTGTTTGGGGTTGTTCATCAAAGTGGCACTGTGCTGGCAAAGGCTGAAAGCCCAGAAAGGCTTTTATTAATCTCTTTTTTAAGAGTAGAGAAGTATTCTTCCTGCTTCGCAGTGAGAACAGGCTGTGTCCCTTCATTCATTCTTTGGCCCTCAAGTTGCTCTTCATGACTATCTGCTTCCAGGCATTGTGTCCTCAAGAGTGTGGGGCCAAATTTCAGTTCTGCTGATTCGCAGCATCTTGGGGGCAGACTGCCTTAAGATCGCTTTCCAACCTGCTCCTCCTGTTGAAATAAGAGAGGAGGTTAAGCCTATTTAATTCATTCAGCACTTGGAATAGTGGTTTGGACAGTTATCCCTCCTCCACTGTGGAAGAGATTAGCCTCAGAACTTAAGTTCTTTAGGCCTCTACACATTTTCAGAGAGACAAGAGGAGCCAGTTCATGTTGTGGCCCGCCGGCGGCCAGCAAAGCTGGCAGCAGAGTCAGACAGTGAGGAGGTTGGGGAGAAACATGGGCCAGTCCTGGAGGCTGGGGAAAGCTCGGCCGAGGGCTCTGCATCAGAGGCAGAGAGGGAGATAGACAACAGTGAGGCAGAGGAACAGCTGGAGCCCGTTCCCAGTGTGTGCATGCGCAGAGCTGCCAAAAGACAAGAACAACTCAGAAAACAGGGTCGATTTGGAAGTAAAGCCACACCTTAGAGATGATTGGCCCCTCCCATAGGAAACAAAAGAGGAGCAAACGGGGAGGGGGCTTTTGCAGGAAATAATTCGTTTGGTTGGTAGTTTCAACAGTGCAAAGTTCTGTTCGTAACTCTAGGAGACTCTGTGCCACGTTTTGCCTTACTCTGCGGTTGGAAACAAGTTACGTGGCAGCTTGACAAACAAGATAAGGTGTGTTGAGAAATATTCCTTTGAAAAACTTTGGACAAACCTTGCTGACTGAGAATGAAAGTAATTCACAGTCGTGTAAATAAAAGAGGTTTTGCCAGGACCAATTCCTGCTTCCTGCTTTTTAGGGGAGTCTAGGTCAGAACAGTTCACTTTTGCTCTGGCTAAACCACAGCCTGAGAAATGGGAGCTCAGAGTTCCTGTGCCAAATTCTCCCCGTTGGTGGGCTCCGAGGGAAGTCAAAGCCTCCCTGTAGGGAAGGCAAAGCAAACTCTCCTGCCTGACCCGGGGTTTTTCTTTCCCTGTCAGCTATGATGAGAAGAGGCAGCCACGAAGCTGGGGCAGCCGAGGAACACCTAAGACTAGTGCTGGAGCAGAGTGATTGGAGCTGGGTGAGAAGATCCCTTTTTTGGGACTTCCAGTGGGACAGCGACATCGCCAGACGCTTCTTTTGGAAGCGCCAGCCCAGGGCTCCGTAGAACCGCAAAGAACAGCGACTATCAGCTGTCTTGCGGTTTGAAAACTTTCCCCCTGGTATGAGGGGGGAAAGTGAGTAGACGGGTGGGGTAGAGCTCCCTGAAAGTGCCGGATTTCACACATAATCTGGCGCTTGAAGATGAGAGCTCCCCGTTAAGCCTGTCAGTACTCCGGACCCTGGATGCCTCTGCTTTGCAGAGCTAGATGTCGTTAACCATTCCAGCACCAACTTTAAACAGATATTTTTTGAATCGAGCTGGCGGAGCACAAGCAGTATGAATTAAACAGCAAGTATTTTTTTTTCCTTTTAACTCCAAAGATTTACTTTCTTTAAAAGATTCTTCCTAAGCTGAAAGTGAAAGCAAGATGGCGTTTGAGTTTTAACGGGGCGTGAAGAAGTGAAAGCTAAAAGTAATTATTGACAAGCCCCTGTTTGAAACGTAAAACTCCTTTTTGAAAAGTGGATGTAATAAGAAAGGAATAATAATAATTGAAGCAGCAATACAAATTACAAATTGTAAAGGATTCCCTTTTTTTCTTCTTCTTGAAACTCTTTTTTTCTTTTCTCTTCCCCCTTTTTTTTTCTGTCCTTCTGGGAAGGAAGAAGGGGGGCAAGATGGCTGGGCTGTTTGAAAGTAAAGGAGGGTTATTTAACCCTCAATGGTCTGAATTTGAGGAAGCTTTGAGTTCAATTACCTCTGCTTTATTGAAAAGAATTGATACTATATTTCAAGTTTCTCAAGCTGGAAATAATGAAATACATGGAAATACTGAGTTGCAATCTAGCAGTGGGGGATTGAATGAAGAGTTGGAAGATGCAAAAAAACAACAACAGATTATAGCAGATTTTACTGAGGAGAGAAAGATGAATGTTGTGCAAAATAAGGAGCAAGATAAAACTCAATCTGCACTTAAAGAGTTGCTTCCAGAAGAAGCTACATTTCTGCAAAAATTTTATAATATGCAATCCCAAAAACCGCAAAATTTTACTGGAGCTAAAAAAGGCAGAGGGATCAAAGTTAAGAAGAAAGTTCGTAAAAAGGAAAAGAAGAAAGACTGGAGAAATGGAAAATAACCCTGCTTGATGAGATGATGGTCCTTAAAAAGTACTGTTTAACTGTTTAAAGATTTTGAATTTTTTGGAAAAAGAAAAAGAAAAACAGACAGCAGTTTAATGCCAGTTAACTAAGCGATGAGCGACGATGAGGAGGCAATTTACAGCTGTATTGGAATATTTGAGAAGAATAAACAGATCACAGCAATGCTGGTGTATTGGGTTGTGAAATATGCCCTGACTTGAATGATTTGGATTATTTTATTAAGGACTGTAACAAATTTGGACTTAATTGCAATCGCAGAAGTTCTACTGAATATAGCAAATTGAAGTTTCTTGCTTGATGGTAATGAATACAAGGCAAAAGGACTATGGACCTAGGGCAATTGCAGTTGATCTGGTGGTTTCCCTAATATGTCTGACGAATTTATTAATCTAATTTTTGACTGGATTTGATGGATATCATTTCAAATATAATTACAATTACAAAGTCACTCGGGGGGCTTTTTTTTTATATACAGAAGCAATTTTTATTTAGGGGGGTAGATGTAAATGAAGATATCTTATATGCTGTTGGAAGATGTGAAGACAAGAAGATTAGCAATTGGTTCAATCTAGTATGAAGAATTTAAAGGATTGATAAAGTTCTTAAATGATGTTTTTAGTTGATTTGTTAATATGTATGGATATAAGAGGTTTGATTATTAATCAAAAAATTATTGTTAATATTATTTCTTATTAAGTGTTTTGATTATAATTGGACCTTGATGGTTTAAAAGTGAAGGACGGAAGAGTTTATATAGTATTTTTTTTTTTAAATCGGAGGTTTTTTGAGTGAGGGTTTCCTTTTTTTCTTCTTTCTTTTTGTTGTTGTTGTTGTTGTTGTTTTGTTTTAAATGAAAGAAGTTATAAAATATTTTGTTAAATTGTATAGACCTAATAATTTGTTAAGTAACAATTAGCCAAATTGAGTAATGATAGGTTTGATTAGATAATACTTAATTGTTTTAATTGCTGTAATTATAAATGGAGATAATTTTGTTGAATTAGATGGAATAAGGAGAAAAAAAGACTTGCTTTCCTTTTATCTATTTGTTTAATGATCATGATTATAATAAGTGTGAAATGGAGTTTAATTTAGAGAATTTAAGCTGTATTTTATTTTGTACTTGCTCTGGGAAGTCGGGGGAGGTGGTTGGGGAGGGGGGGAGAAAATGTATGTAAAATTTCTAAAACTTTTTCAATAAAAAAAAAAAAAGATCCCTTTTTTGGTATTTTGTCCCTAAACTTAAAGGAAAAAAGAAGAAAAGAGAAAAGAGACTCTTAGAATTACCTTTTTTAAAGCGGCAAACAATCAGAGAAAAATCTTAGACCCGAATGAAAGGAGGGGAGAAAAGCTAAAGATCTTTTAATCACAGAAAATTGGATTTTAAATTGGATAGCCGTTGTTATGGAAAGGCATTATAAAATGCTGGAACTATTTACCTGAATCTACTTGAGTACTTAATTCTGTCTCTACAAATTGAATTATATTTGGATTAATTAATTTATCACGTTTGAAAACGCTGAAACCTCTATTGATGCTGCCAACTACTAGTGAATGGAATATACTACACCTCTACAAATCTAGGAAAATTCTGACAGAAGAAACAAGCAACATTCTTTTGAAGGATTGTGGTGAGACTAATTGTTCTATAATTAATCACTTTACTATTGTGAGAATAAGAAAGATCCTTAAGTAAAGTAAAGTGACTTTTGTTGTGTGGAAACTGCCTGGACTACTTAAATGGAATTGATCAATGTAAAGAGCTATGACTATGGAACTCTGATGAGCAAAATTGGAACTGAATATATTGTTTGTGGCCTTGACTAAAAGCGGACTTATTAAACTAGATGCTCTTTCAGGGGGAAATGAAGTGAGATTTCAAGAAATATGGTGTGGATGTTTCAAAGCTTTAGGGATACCATGACAAAGAACCACAGAGAAATAAAAGACTTAAGCGGCAAATTAGAAAGCATGATGCAGTTGGCAATGACTGAAGATCAAAGAGTCAAGGAAAGGGAGGAGGCAGCGGAAAGAATGGAGGAAAAGATAGAATAGACAAATCACCAAATAAACCAAGAGGATGAGAAATTTTTTTGAGATAAAAAAATGGAATTGGATAACCTGGAAGATGTTTTTGAAAGGGAGATAGAGGTATGGGTGGATACCTTGGAGATTTGGCAGCTTAGAGATGGGAGAAATACTTAAATGGAATAATGAAGATACAGATGTTGACAGAGACAAAGATCCAAGAGAGGAGTATGGGAGGAAAGCTAAAAAACAAGTAAGAATTGAAGTATTAAAATGGACAAGAGATGACGGATAGAAAAGAATTATTTTTTCTTTCTTCTTTTTTCTAATATAATGATGGTCTGATTAAAAACTAGAAATAGAGGTAGAAATAAGAATATACACCTTTATATAAAGGACTATGCCTTAATTAAATATGTGTATTAACATTAGGATTAGTAAGTGACCTGAAAGAAGTCAGAATAGAGGTAGAAATAAGAATTAAGGAGAATATTAGCAGTTATAATTTCTATAAATTGAATATAAGTAATATTAGATGGAAAGATGAGAGGTTGAAAGATGGTATTACTATGCATGTTTAAGATCACTGATATTAGAATGGAACATTGAAATATTGAATAACTACTTTAAAATAATCAAGTATATTAATATTAGGATTATATAAATTTGATTAATGTAACAATTGACTGTTGTTATTTGTATTAACATGAACTATACCCAGAGGCACACTGCTCATGTATTGATGTTGATATGTTTAAAAATAAAAATCCAATAAAACATTAAAAAAATAAAAATGGAACTTTTCCACAACTGTGTATACTGTGAGTTGGTACAAAGAATTTGCTTTTAAAGGCATAGTGACATATGCTGGTTGTACAGCTGCTTGAATATTTACTCTAGTGCCCCCTCCAACACCTTTGTCTCCCTCCCTCTAAAAGCCAGGCTACCTTGATAGTCTGTGCAAGTTCGGCCAGGGCTGCTTCATACTGCTGGAGGAGAGGCTGAATGGAGGTGCTCTTGACCAGCTGTGGCTGCAACTCTGGAAGGCCTGCATCCTTCAGCATCTTTAGGAACCTATACTCCTAGAGAAGGAAAGTGGGCTAACCTCATGACTTCTCCACACTGCAGTAATGGTGGCCTTCTCCAGCAACCAGCAGGTTCAGTGGAAGTGCATCTAGCCTCCTAAAGAGGTAGCCACTGGGTGCCCAGACCACAGGCCCTGCACTTTCTTGCTCAACCGTTCTTGAATGTACCATTGAAACATGTCACTCTTAACTGGCTTGTGATATGTGCTCCACCCCCTGGCACCCAGGGGCTGCAGAACACATTCTGAGGAGGGTTTCCAGAGGGCGGGATGAGGCCACCTACCTGCTGCTTGAGGAGCAGGCTAAAAGCCAGGCCTGCCTTCCCAGCACGAGCTGTTCTGCCCACCCTAAATGCAAAAGGCGTCTGGTGAGGAAATGAACAACCCCCCCCCCCTCCAATCTTCCCCAAAACCAAAAGGGAAACTTGGGGCTTTCAGGGAGAGATCAGATTCCACAACACTATTTTCAGAATGCCTCGTCCCCCCCACATTCCTCTGAGAAAAGTACCGGTGAATGTAGGTTCTGATGAACTGAGGGGCATCGTAGCTAATGACACATTTCGCACCACCAAAATCAATTCCTCGAGCCGTGGCATCTGTGCTGATTAAACTGTTCCGGAAGAAACACAGGGCAATTAATTGCTTTCCGCATGACACAAATAATTCGAGCATGACCAGACTCCAGTTGTGAGAACCAGGAGATGGTCACTCCCAACTTGGGCACAAAGCCAGCTGGGAGACCTTGGGCCAGTCACTCTCTCTCACCCTTAGGCAAGGAGGCAATGGCAAACCACCCCTGAAATCTTGCCAAGAAAACTGCAGACATTGGTCCAGGCAGTCACCAGGAATCAAGGCTGACTTAAAGGCACTCAAAAAAATAATAATGTGCTAGCCAAAGCACTAATGGATAAATCTGAGTGTTAGAAATTAGAATCAAAAATATGCAGCATTAAGAACAGACTATATTGCAAAGGGAAGTTGGCAAGATTTAGTCAGCAAAATTGGTGGAGAAGAATTGTTGAAGGCCTGAAGAGGAAGCCTCCAAAGAGAAGCACCTGCCCTGGTTAGTGCCACAGCCTCTAAATCCTGATGCAAAGTGGTCCTGGTGCAGATGAGATCAGCATTTCAGAGCAGATGATGCCAAAACTCCTCCAGGAGAGACTCACAGCTGGATCTTGCCTTGCTCAAATTCCTTCAGGGTCATCTTCCTTTTGCTCGAGCTCAGCTTTGAAGAAAACTCAGCTACCTTCACTCCACCAAAGGCCTGAATAAGCAGGAAGAGTCTGAGGACAGACAGAAGTGACAGTTGGGGGAGAGGGAATTGCCTGGAAGATAATGATGCTTTTGTGCAAGGAATGATCAGTACAGCTGACAAAGATCCTTGCTGGAAAACCCAGGAAGCTGTCGCCAGTCAGGTCAGGCAATAAGAACCTGGGATCTACAACCAGGGGCCTGATCTAAGACCAGCTCTGCCATGCAATCTCACCTGTGCGAAGTTTCTTTGCTGTTGGTGAAGCACAGCACTTGGGAGAATTTCAGTCTCACCAGGAAATGCAGGAGGAACAGTGGTTTCCAATACAGGCTGCACGGGACATAATATTGCTAGAGAGAGAGAGAGAGGGAGAGAGAGGGAAAGGCAGCATTTGCCCTGGGAGTCCGGCTCATTTGAAGCCACCTCACTCGGGAACAGAATATTCTGAAGAGCGTACCCAGGCCAGCCAGCAGCCACAAGGGATAAAAGTTCGGCAGTTCTGCTTCGTGTCTTTTATGGTGATAGGCTTCCAAAGCCTATTTACTTATTTAATTCTTTTATGATTTACCCACTTCTTTACCAACTCTTGCAACAGCTGATCAAGTATCTATTCCACCTTCAAAGCTGGAAAACAGAGGTGTCTGGTATCCAAAACCAGTCCCAGAGAAAGAGATGCTTCCAGTTCCTGTCCTATTAGATTCCTTTCGGTGGCATCCTAGAATAACTATCTTGAGGACAGTTATACTGACAGTGTGGAATCAATATTAAGCAAATCAACATATTTTCTTGGGCAAAGGCTCCTCTTCTGAGGGCACAAAGCCCATGAACAAGATCCAGAGAAGGGACACTTACTGAGAGTCCCTCGGGGAGAATGTACTTTTCGCTGACATGTGGCTGAGAGCCAAGCACATTGCTCCCTTTCCCAGACTGAGCTGGCGTGAAGAGGCAAGGCTGGTAGAGACCCAACTGTTGCAGCTTCTCGGGGTTCTGTGTCAGAGTGGCTGAGAAGAGGAGCCTCTGCAGAGGAAGCCGGGGGCAGCAAGCCCTGAAAAGGAAAACAGGGAAGGGAGAGCCTTACTTCTGAAAAGCCAGCTGCCCTCTTGGTTAATCCACCATCCTCCAGGTTGGTTCTTTGAGGCTCAGTCCCCTCTCCTCTTAAGGGGGTCTCTGTGGCAGGATGAGTCAGTGCAGACTCCCCGCAGAAATCTCTTACCTGGCTGCTGTGGAGGGATTTGGCTGCACTCTTCTTAACAGCCTGCCGGGACCAGAGCCTCCTTCAGCCCGGTGCACAGCCTCTACTACTTGCTGCAGCCAATCCTGATGCATGTTGTCAATCATGCGATCTGCTTCGTCAATGATCTGCACTCAGAAATAAGGGGGGGAACCCATTTAGCCGGGTGACTCTGGTCTGGCGGGCTGGCAACCATGGTGGGCATGTCTTGCCAAGAATTTATGCTGGTCGCTCATTCTTGTGGGGAGGAAAGAAGCGCAGGATCTTTGGGCAAAAAGCTTGTGATGCATAAGCTGTGATTCCAGCTATAGCTGCTCCTGCCGGCAAGCTCGCTGAGCTAACAAGAACCTAGTTAGCCATGTCCTCCACTCCCAATTTACAGGCCCAATCAAAGGCAAATACCAGCAAAAATATGTTGGGAGCTGCTGAATTCAGGAATTTTATGGTAAAACATAAATATGCAAAAGTAAACCTGAAAACTCTTTTGCCTTGGGACACAGGAGGAATTCTGATGCTCTCACAATGGCTGCTCAAAGAGTTTTGATTCAGGCCCCACTTTTGGGGAGTTGCCCTCACCAGGAAACGAAGCTCTTGCAAGCTGAACTGGGGACTTTGTTGGAGATGGTCCACCAGGCGTCCTGGGGTGGCTACAACAATGTCTGCCAGACTACGAAATCCCATCAACCTGCCCAAAAACAACAAGGCAGAAAAATTAGTAACAGTATCCTTGGGAATGTTGCTTTGGGTCCCATCCAGATGTTGATTCACCCCAGGCCTTGACTGTTTCTCCATCTCCTTCTAGGAACCAGAAAGTGTCGAGCAAATGGGGAATTGACAGGACAATCAGCATGAGGTTGCACAAAATACCACATAACAGGACAAGCAAGGTCAAGCCACTACATACTCAAGGTGATGTCAGGATTAAGGATTCACAAATGCAGATATACAGCAGGCTTGGACCTTAGCTACTGCTCCCAGACAATCCTCTTTTCAGGGTCAGAAAAGCTGCAGTTGAGTCTTTCTTAGGATGGTAACAATTTGTTCTCTTGTTTCAAAGATAACAGGCCAAGGCAGCAAGATTAAATTAATGCACAGGCCCAGGATAACGTGGACTTACGTTGTCTCAACAAGGGATTCTTGTTCTTTCACGAAAGATTTCTGTCCGGTAAGCTGGACAACTTTCAGCCCAGTCCCATCAGTGTAAATGTTGAATATTTTAGCCACCTATCAAAAAAGTCAATGTTGAAAGAGAGATGAACAGGGAGAACATGAACATGTGAACATCAGGGAGGGAAGGAAGGAAAACAGTAAACAGAGCGGCATCTCCTCAACGCCCATCTTTTCAATGTATCCTTAGTTAGAGGGAGGCCCAACATTAGGAATACCCAAAGGCTCTGCAGAGAGGTCACCTGGTCCCGTCTCCCATTAGGTACCCTAGCAGCCCAAAGAATTGCTGTTATTCTGCACACTATGCTTGAAGGCAAAAGGCTGTGTGCCTCAAAATCACCTGGGAGTCCAGCTTGCAACTCCCCTGGGGGTTGACAGTGAAGTGGCCAAAGCAGGGACTTCGCAACAGGAGACTCTGTAGTGGGATTCCCTCCCACTACAAAAAAGAGCCTTGGATGGTACAGTGGTCTAAAGCACCCTGTTATTAACACCAGCTGCCTGCAATTATTGCAGGTTCGAATCTCACCAAGGCTCAAGGTTGACTCAGCCTTCCATCCTTTCTAAGGTAGGTAAATTGAGGACCCAGTTTGTGGGGGCAATAAGCTGACTTTGTATAAATATACAAAAGTATGAAGGCTATTGCTTAACACATTGTAAGCCGCCCTGAGTCTCCGGAGAAGGGTGGCATATAAATCAAATTTTTAAAAAAAGGGGAGGTTCCCCTGATCCTGCAACTTTAAGAAATAGAGGAAGACCAGCCAGGGTCTCTAGGGACAACTTGATTGCAATCTTATTTTTTTTTTGGCTAAAAATGAATATTTGTTGCATTTATTTTTTAGAGCATTATTTGTTTTTACTGCTCTCGTAGAAAATGTCTTAATGACATTGCCTAGCCTGGTAATGAAACATCTGGAAGAAATCAACACGCTCAGAGAGCACCAAAAACTTAACTGTTACAGCCTGAGCTCCTCATAGTCTCTTCTACTGGAGTATTAATAACAACAATGGCATCTCCCACTATGTCTGGGTCACCTGGCAGGTGGCTCTCAGGGCTCTAACAAAATACATAGCAAACATGACAAGCCACAAGTCTGTCTGCCAGTTTTATGGGGCTCTGCTGTAGATGCACTAACACAGTATGAGCAGAAAGTTGTAGCAACTAATTCATTTTCTTGTGTTTGTCTCTCGGCCAGGACTGTTCTCAAGCTAGCCCACTCCAATATTCCTGTGTGTGGAGGGGAAAAATAGGGGCCACAAAAACCAACTCCCTTCAGATGATACCTGTTGAGCCAGCTCTTTGGTGGGCAAGACTGCCAGAGCCCGTACATGGCAGACAACGCGGTCCAACAGGACCTGCCAACACAAAAACGGGAGATCAGAAACAATCTTAGAGTTCTGTTACATCCTCCCAAATAAGTGCACAAAAAATACCTCCCTTGTACAAACAGAGAAACACACACACATAAACATACGCACACACACACTCTCTGTACAGAGAAACACACACACACTGAAACACACTAAAGGCTAAGAGTTCCCAAAGCACTGACCACAATTATCAGTTGCTATTGTCCCTTCAGATGACCTACAACATTCCTTTCACTCTAGTTCTTCAATTTCATCTTTCAAAGGTACTTAACTCATTACAAAACTTTCAGTTTTATGGCAAGAAAATTAAATCTTTGCAACTGGACTAAATACTCAAAATGCAGAAATCCTAGAAGCTGGGATCCAGTTCTCCCTGGATGCTTCCACTATTCACCTCTGGCATATCGTACAGACTTTGCAGCACAGGCTGTGGATCCTGGGGTAGGTGGGGACTTTGGTTCTGGATGATGCCCTGCACACCCCCAGACACAACCAGCAGTGCTTGATTCCAGCTGAAGCTCACCTGCACCACCGGAATGATGAAGGCCAATGTCTTGCCACTGCCAGTGGGGGCTGAAACGCAGATGTCGCTTGGGGGGTAGCCACCCCTGCCAGCTAAAGCCCCATTGGGCCCACAATCCAAGATGGCTGGAATCACCTCAGCCTGAACTAAAGAGGAGAGTGGGAAATATTAGTGGGTTACCACCCAATAGAACGCTTGAGAAGAGCTTCTCACACAAAACAGAAAATGGTAAAATGTCTCAAATGTCCACTGATATGAAGAAAACCTTTAAATATTTTAGGTGTTTGCCACAGGTAATAACAAAACTCAAACAAACACCTGGTTGAAGGGTCCTTGGTTGTTTCCTTGCAGACGTTTCCTTGCCAAACTAGGTAACATCATCATTGTTATGGGTGCACATGGACCCCCCAGTTCCACCCTGAGCTATAAATATTCTCTTTTCCGATATCCAGTGGCTTTGAGCAGCACTTAGCCCCATCTGCTCAAGTATTCCAGCAGGCCATGAATCCTTGCCTCCCTCCTCTTGTGGGTCAATTCCCTCCTGTGCTTCCAGATGAGGCAAACAATGGTTTACCATTAATGTAGCAAGGAAAAGAGGGAAGAGATGCCATGACAAAAGACGAGTAAACTTCCCTGGTATGCATCTGAATGAGGCTTCTTTGAAAGCTGAGCTCCACCCTCTCTTGTGATCGTTCTCAATGGAAGAGGCAAGGGAAGTCTGGGGCGGGGAATTGGGCTTCTCCTCAACCTCCAAAGAGCACTTGGGCAAGTTCTACTCTTAAGTAAGATTACACAATAAAGAAACAGGGAGGAAGGACAGATGGATTGGCAGAAGGCACCTAGGGGTCCTTGGTGCTGTCTGAGATTGGTTTTTTTCTTGCAGATGTTTCATTACTCATAGGTAACATCATCAGTGTTAGTAAGGAGTGGGGTTTGCTCTCAGTTGATGTTCTAATGCAGGGATTCCCAATCTGTGGGCCATGGTCTCTTCACCACCAGGCCGCATGACTGGCTGGCCAGTGCGTGTACATTTATGCATGGACAAAGCCTCCACTTGTTGCTTGCATCACCATGAGTGCCACATGGGTGCTACCATTTCCACGAGAGTGCTGCCATCACAAGTGTCGTTGGGCATTACCATTACTGTGAGCCCTGTGTGGGTACTACGGTTGCCACCCCATTTGTATTGTGTGCTCGCAGCCCTATTCACACACATGCAAAAGCCCCTGCCTCTCCTTCTCCCCCCTCCAGACCGCCAACCCAGACAGGTTGGGGAACTGTTCTAGTGACTTGCTCTGTCAGTACTGGTGGGGGTGGTCTTGAAGGGCTGTTTACTGTGAGCTTGTATGGCAACAGCCGCTGTGTGACAGGTGTGTTCACACAAAGAGGGCTCCTTCTTCCTCATTCACAGGCAAACTGATTCATGAATCTGGACAGAAGGTTGAGGAACAAAGAGATACCAAAGAGGCATCTGTGCATATCTCAAAGATTTGTTGCACATAACATTTTATTTTTTGAATTCTATAACAAGCATGAGAAAAGTGCCCTGCATA
This sequence comes from Ptyas mucosa, assembly GCA_012654045.1. Lineage (NCBI taxonomy): Eukaryota > Metazoa > Chordata > Lepidosauria > Squamata > Colubridae > Ptyas > Ptyas mucosa. Next base: position 291,199 of record WNWU01000060.1, on the reverse strand, counting down.
ATATCACTCTCAAATTAAATATTAAAAGGCTATATTAGCCTTAAATAAACTGCCTTTTTACGACAGTGTAATCCCTTAATTTGGGGCAGAGTTGGGGTGATTGGATGGAGCTGAGCGTTTTCTAGCCGGATGCCCTTCTTGATGCCATATGGTGTTCATAGCAGCTATTTTTTCTATGTGCCCTAAGAGAGAAATACCTGCCACTAATTAGGATTGAACCCTCAACTTTCGGAATGGGAAGTGAGTGTCTTAACCTCTAGGCCACCACGCTACTCATTACAGTGGCCTCAAATAACATTCATAATAACATTCATAAAAAATATGCTTGAAACAAAAATATTAGTTAAGCAAAACAACCTTCCCCAAGGTTGTCTGCTAACTGCAACATTTAACATACAAAAAGTGAAAGTAGCATTTTATTACATATTGGAATATTTCATATTCCAATATGAAAACTTGGTGAATGAACTTCAGAAATATGTAGCTGACTCTCCTCTTTATTCTGATACCTGGAAAGAGAGATTCTATTCCATTGGCTTGCAGCTTCTTCCTCAGCTTAGGGTGAATGACTGGAACATCCTGGAGGGGGACGAGGTTCTCTCTGATCTGCCTCTGGAACTGCTGTGGCTGACTGAACCACCGTGGCACAAAAGGTTGCACCTGAAAGTTAAATGCAGAGCCCTCAACTTGAGAGTCCAACAGCCCAACCTAGGCAGGAATCCCTAGAAGACAGGGATTGCTCAGCCTCTGCTCTTGACTGACCCACTGAAGGGAAGCCTCCCCCCTCCCCCATAGCTCCTGTAAGGTTTCTGTTCTTCTCTAACACTCAAATAAGCTGCCTTAAACCAGGGCCAAGGGGGCAGCAGTTCTGCAAATTAAAAAGTGGAGGGAGCTGCTAGGAACCATGGTGAGAAGAAGAGTTCCTCACTGAAGTGGCTAGGTGTAAATTGGGAGGGGGGTCTTCTCCTTCTGAAGGAGCTGGTGTTTTGGACTGGCTTTGACTTTCAGAGTTTTAGACTGAAGCAGCTTTGGGGCTTTTTAATTGACTGTACCCCATCTTCCTTTTGGACCATGGCCATAGTAAAGATTTGATTTGACATTGGTTAATCATCATGTTACCTTGTGCAGATTCCTTTGATCACAAGGACCAAGGACAATCAGGCTAGAAGCTGTTCTTGAATTTGGTGCCAGCATCATCTGATCTTCTCTTGCTTGGCTCTTTTTGTCTCCAAAACCTCCCATATATTCTTCTGCTGGGGTAGCTCTACTTTCCGGATGATTCTCCAACACACTTTCAACTGTTAAAAGGGACAGACATAACACAAATAACTTGGTTTTCAAGAAACGTTTTATGAAAGAAAGTGGCTTATCTTAAGGTGTGTGTTTTCAGGCAGAAAGAGGCTCTAGATACATATTTTCTAAAGGTATTAATTTGTTTATGCTCTTCCTAGAGGCACCCATCTCACATATTTGACTCTGGGCAGCTTGCAGAATGAAAGAACACAAAGACAAATAACCAAAATATAACAAGGAAGGCAATTAAAGCCATTAAAAAAAACAACTGGTGGGCAAGCACACCCAAACTCACTAGCAGTATGGCCATTTTGCAGCTCTGCACTACCCCTACCAGATGGCAATGCTCAGGTTTTCCAGAAGGCCGGTAAAGTCAGAGTCAGTCTGACCTCAGGGGGAAGGATGTTCCAGTGGGTAGGTGCCAAAGCAGAAAAGGCTTTCCTCCTGGGCCCCATCAGATGACCTTCCTTCACGAACAGGTCCTGCTGGACCTGAAGGTGGACTGTGGACCCTTTTCAAAAAGTACCAAACCAAAAAGCTTAAGGAAGAACAGCACAGGTAGTCTTACTTTGTGTTGACTTGGGTTCTTGCAGTCTGTTAGTAACAGAAATATTGATACCAATGAGGTGCTTGCATTAACAGCCACACAATGCAAGCAAGAAGGGAAGAAAATAATTCACCGAACACATCAAAACAAATTGTGTAGATTGTACTAAGAAAAGTAAAATTCGAGACTCACAAAGTTTGTTGCATTTTGTTTAGGGAAGCCGCAACTGTGGAATAAGTGCTCTGCTCAATGGTCTGAAAAACAGCTCTAAATATTAACAGTCCTTCATAGTATCCATATGAAACCTGCCTGAGTAAAGTTCCCAGAAGGACCCAGCCAAAATCAAAATTTGTTTTACCTTGAACTGCTTCTGTCTTTCTTTCAGGTGTTCTGGAATTCCCACCATTCTTCTTACTTTTGCTTGAGTCATTTCCTTTCTCGGGCAAACTTTCTGCCCCACAAGTATGTCGTCTTAGGTCCTTTTCTCTGTGACTTTGGGCTGAAAGAGATTCCTGACTTACTTTCTTCTTTTTGCTTGTTTGCTTTAATTCCTCGTTGGTTTCTTCTTCAAGGGTTCCAGGCACCAATCTCTTTCGTTGCCCAGAAGTGGGCCAGTTCTGCTTCTGTTTTTGCAGCTGTCGAGTCTTTGCTTGCTCCTGCAGCCGATGTAAGAGCAACTGGGACTTACATTCTGGGTTATCCTCTTCATCACTAACATACCTGGGGATTTCCCGAGGAAAGTCATTTTAACACATACACAAGATATTCATCCTTGGTGGTTTGATGGGAGGAAAAACAAAGCAGTATCTTTACTGTTCAGTTGGATATTCAGCTTTTTAGCTACCTTACCTCAGTTTTCATGTTTGCTTTTGCTTTAGAGGAGTATATGCTACTTTTAAGGCTACTGATTTCAAGCAAAAAGAATTTTCTGAGGCAGAATCTCAAGTGAAGAGTTTCCTTCCATAGTTATGCAGTGATGCTCAGAATGTTCAGTGGTAAAAGGAAACAAGGCTGCCAACAGCCGGGGTGACTAGACACCATCAAAGCCAATGCCAGCCAGAGCATAAAACAACTGAAAGAAGCTGTACAAGATCAAAAAATGTGGAGTTGGCCGACAGAAATCAAAGACTCAGACATAACTAAAAACATATCATTATATTGATTAGTATATTTGTTTTTCCAAACTGGCATTTTAATTTTTGACCATTTATAGTTTAAGCATTTTGAGAACTTTTTGAAAGGCTGGTAAAACTTCATGCCAAGTAGAGCTTTATTGATTGTCAGCATTTTGAATTGAACCCAGAAGCAAATTGATAGCTAATGCAGGTCGCAGAATAGATTGAGGTGTGCACATGAATAGCAGCACCACATTTTGCACCCCTTCCAGTTTTTTACCAAATGCAACCTAATGCAGAATGTATCATAGTTATCCAACATGAGGTGGCCAGGGCAGTATAGGGTCTCCTGGTCCAGGAATGGGCACAGCTAGAACACAATGGTAATCTGCCACAGGCAGAGGTCCCTGCCAACCCTATTATTTTACGTTCTATGATAGCACCTGAAGGCAAAGGCCCTCCTAGCTGTGACTGCCCCCTGCTCTCTGAGCAAGTCATGAGTTTAAAATAAAAAATTAAAATAAAATAAAAAACTGGGAGAAAAGACAAGCAATTGTATCAGTAACTAAAGGATGTTGAATCACAGCTCTCATCATCCCCAATTTTGGTGATGAGGATTGCAATTCCTTTATCCCTGAGGAAGGTGGTTATCTGAAGCTTTGTAACCCTGGGAGAAGTGTTTGTGCAAGACCAAAGCCATCACTTAATCAGCTGGCTTATGACATGTAATCACAGCTGCCATTTCTTTAGCTGGTGTTGGCCTTCATTTGCACCTAGAATGTGATCATGCAAGGGGGCAATACATGTGCAGATCCCAGCAGTGTGGCCTTTTGCAATTGAAGGGAACGTTCAGTTGGGAACGTTGCAACTCTAAGAGATAGAAGAGATTTCATCAACGCTTGGCACACAGGTGCGATAGCACTTTAAAAACGCCGTTACAGACGTTATTATATAGAACATCTGAATATTCCTATTCTTCTGCCAATCACTTCTTCCGTTAATGAACAAAAGCTGTTTTTAAGGCTCGCCTTAACTCACTCGTTTAATGACTGTCGGATCAAGTTCGGGCTTTTGTTTACACCGTTTGCAACACCCCCCCACCCCCAAATTGGCCAGGGCATTCCGGAGATTTTGAAAGCGTTGCCCGTTTCTTGATTTTTTCGAGCCGGGCACAAGCAGTGCGCTGTTTTGGTTTGCTTCCGACCGTCAGCGATTGAAACCTTTAAACTCCCGCTCGAGAGAGCCTCTGACGGGATTTTTGTTTCCACGCTGATTTCGACCACCAAGTAAAGGCAGCGCCATCGGCAGCCGCTCCCTCAGAGGACCCAAACCGTTTGACCGACACCCGCTCCGGAAGCCCCGACGCCTTCCTCCCACACGGGCCGGTTCGGTCAGCCAACCCTAACCACGCGGCCTTACCTGCGAACCGCGAAGAGCGCCATGTCTGCCGGCGGCGCGTCCCGATGATGTCAGAAGGCGCCCAGCCCCCCCCCCCCCCCCCCCGCTCGCGAAAAGATACAGCCAGAGGCGAAGGGACTGTTCGAAGCCTTTATTGCCCCGCCCTCCAGCCCCTCCCCTCCCCAGCATTCGCGGCACCGCCGCTAAGCGAAGGTGGAGCCGTTCCATCCCACGTTGGCCGGGGCCATGTCATAGAAGTTGATGTAGACCCTGCGGGGGGGAGTGGAAAGAGAAGCGTGAACGAGCGAGAGGGAGAGACGGAGCGAGCCGCGCCCACCGCCCCGCCCACCGCCCCATACCTGTCGGCGGGCACGCGCAGGCGCTTGGCCAAGAGCGCGCTCAGCATGGCGCTGTAGGCCTTGTTCTGCGGCGCGCTGATTTTGCCGATGCTGTGGAGGCTGCAGATGGCGCAGGGCGCGCTGGAACCCCCGAAGGACATCACCTGGTCCGGGTTCACCTGCACTGAGACATACTGCGGGGGGGAGGAGAGAGAGAGAGAGAGAGATGGAGGGAGGGGGCCGCTCGCCCCGCGCCCCCAACGTGCCCCCGGCCGCCCGGCCCTCACCTGCGCCGGCTTGCCCGTGGCCTTGGCCAGCTCCTCGGTGAGCTCGGCCAGCAGCCCCTCGGGCAGTGCGTCCCGCGAGACGTTGGTGGAGACCACGAAGGCCGGCATGGCTGGAGAAAGAAACGGCGGCGGAGCTGATGCTGGAAGCTGCTGCTGTTGCGCTGGCCCCGCCCCCAGAGCCGCCTCCTCCTCCTCCTCCCCGATTAGCGCCTCCTCCGCTGGGTGGAGCTGCGTCCCCGCCCTGCCCCTCCCCTCGCCAGGCGGGAAGCGGGAGGAGGCCCTGAGGGACAATTGAGAATTTCCACAGCCGTCCCTCCCGAGGGAAAAGTACTTCCAGAAGGGTTGAGAAGGGGAAGATGAGAAGGAAGCCCAATGGGGAAGGGGAACTGAAGGGAGAGGAAAGATTTGGTTCAGGAGAGGCTGGCCGTTGCTTCCTTCCTAGGGCTGGGAGTGGGCAACTGCCCCAAAGCCTCCCATCTGGCTTTGTTTGTCGGGCAGGACTCGAACTCACCATCTTCTGGTTGATGCTTCAACCGCTACACTAAACTTGGGCTCCTGGCTGTAAATAATGCAGAGCTGTAAAGTCCCTCCAGACACTGCTGGGTCTCCACAGCTGTGGAGGCTCCTGGATGCCTTGCACATCTGGGTTGGGACCTGCCCCAGGGACTTCTGCCCAATTCCACCCCCCTGAAAACCAGGGGTTCCCTATTGGCAGCTTCCTCGGACGTTTTAGGTAGAGTTCATCCCTCTGGGCTGCCTTCCTTTCTCCCAGAGGAGCCACGACAACAATTCTCTCCCTGAAGAGGAACTGACTGCTGTGCCACAAAATTATCTCACCTTTCCAACTTCTCTGCAGGTCCCACAGCAGACTTTTGCACTCCTGTCCAAATTTGGCTATACCAGCAATGTGTCACATGGTGGGGCTCCAATCCCCAAGGCATCCATACCTCGCTGTGGGGCTGCTGACTCAACATTTCCACATTAGGTCTGGAAGAACTGCTTTTTTACTCTCTTTCCTTACTACCAAGACCAGCAAAACAGCCATGCAGGCCACAGATCCATGCCAGAAAGATGCTTACCCCAATCTCAGCTTTCTGACTAAGAAGCATCTGAAGGGGGCCTTTCACAAGAGCCTTTAGCGATCTTTGAATGTCAGTCTGTTCTTATGAGAGAAGAAAAGAGGGACTCATTCTGAGAATTCAGTTATTGTCCACTTGGGCCTGAGAGGCTGAGTAGAGGACTTTTGAGGGGGACATCATGCCACAGATTTCCACATACCACATGCTCAGCCCAACCATCTGAAGTATCACCAGGCAAAAAAACACCTGGCAGGCAACAAGATCCCTTCTGAAGTGTGGACTAACTACAAGAACTTACAAGCCCTGGAAACCCAAAGGAAACTATCCTCTAAGCAAGTATGATGGGCTCAGTACTTTAATCAGTTCAATTTCACCCTTTGGTACTTGCCAAGGGGAAAGAATTTCCTCGCTGATGCTATTTTTTGAGTGCCTCAGTATAAAAGCACCCGGGAAGAAATAGTTAACTCCATTATTCCCCCCTGGCAACTGGTATTTTGGGTAATGGAGTAATTTGTGATTACTGTATTTTTTGGAGTATAAGACACACTACCCCACCCCCTAAAAGAGGGCAGAAATTTGGGTGCATCTTATACACCAAATTTAGCCCCGCCCACCCACTGGCCCCCATCCTTTTGGAGTTTTTGGAGGCTGCAAATGCTGCCTCTCAAACGGAGAGCCTCTCAAGCAGAATTTTTTTTTTCTTATTTTCCTCCCCCAAAAATAAGGTGCGTCTTATACTCCGGAGTGTCTTATACTCTGAAAAATATGGTACTTGTTTGTGAGTCAAGGAGCCAATTCAGGACTATCACTGCTGATAGGTAAAGGTAAAGGTTCCCCCCACATGCGTGCTAGTCATTTCCTGCTTTAGGGGCAGTGCTCATTTCTGTTTCTAAACCGAAGAGCCATTGCTATCTGAAGATGTCTCCGTGATCATGTGACCAGCATGACTAAACGCCGAAGGCGCACAGCACTGTTACCTTCCCACCAAAGTGGTCCCTATTTTTTCTACTTGCATTTTTTATATGCTTTAGAACTGCTATGTTGGCAAAAGCTGGGACAAGTAACAGGAGCTCACTCTTATTACACGGCGCTAGGAATTCGAACTGCCAACCTGATTTACAAGCTCCGCGTCTTAGCCACTGAGCCACCACATCCCTGATATATTTGGGTAAAATGGTTTCTTTTATGGGAGTAAAGACATTCTTCAAGACAAAGAGAAGGGATAATTGGGTCAAATAGTTTAAGAACTACTGATATAGGGTGTCTGCTATACAAGTGGTAGCCAGTTAATATGATTATGCTTTCTGGACACAAACTGAGAAGACAGGCTTTGCTTGCAGTGCAGGGTACAATATGACACATCAAATGTTGTTCTTCAAATGTAGAGGTACTTTTTGCTCTTTGTGAAGCTATGCAAAATTTCAGAACAAATGCTTTAGTGTTGTGATTGGTAAATTTTATGTGCTGTACAGTTCTCAAAAAAGATTTTGCAGTTCAAGAGTTAAAGTTTGGTACAAAGTACAGTTTCCTTTGGAGAACTATTTTCTGTGAGAAAAACCTGTTTCTTTCCATAATTTAGCTTATTAAACTCCATTGTAATTTCAAGAATAGATTTTCCCTTTGTTTCTGGAAGATATAAGTAGATGATTACACTTGAAACAGCCAGGATCCCCATAAAAATCAGAAAGCAGAAGGGACCAAGATATTCCTGAAAACAGAGAAAGGAAAATTAAAACCTAAGGCACACAGTGTTGCATTCTTCAGTGTTATTTAAGGATAGGTCAATACAGGGCTGGATCTAGTTCATTAAACAAGCTCTGTCCTTTTCTATTTCATATTGTTGTGCAGTTAACATCTGGTCCTTTTCGTGACTCAAGGTACATTGGCCAAATCAAGTTACTCCTACCACAATGAATGGGAAGATCATCCCAAGCAGAAAGAGCCCCATCCAGTTGATAAATCCCACAATTACAAAGGCAGATGGACGGTATGTTTGATTGAAGATTTCCACCATAACTGATATTGTGGCACCAGCTAGCAAAGAGGGAGAGAAAGAAAGAATGCATAATATGATAGAGTCAGTGCTCATGTGAGGTCTCCAGCTGTGGGAAGAGTGAAGAGAAAGGTTTTCTTGTAGCCATGGATGGACTGGGCAAAGATAGATGCGTTTCTGAGGGCAGCAAGAATAAGCCATCTTGGGCTCTTCATTCTTCAAAATCAGGTGAGCAGCCTTATTGCATTCTCTTAATAGGAACTCATCATTCCAGAAACCATTATTGTGTCTGGGGAGGATTAAGGGACACACCTCAGCTCAGGTGTTGAGTGCTTAACAACAGAACCTTTGCTTCATTTCTAGTCTATCATTCTTGCCATCTTGAGCCGCGGTGGTGCAGTGGTTAAAGTGCAGTACTGCAGGCTACTTCTGCTGATCACTGGCTGCCAGCAGTTTGGCAGATCGAATCTCACCAGGCTCAAGGTTGACTCAGCCTTCCATCCTTCCGAGGTGGGTAAAATGAGGACCCACCAACAAACTGACTCTAAACTGCTTAGTGGGCTGTAATGCACTGTGAAGCTGTATATAAGTCTAAGTGCTATTGCTATCTTGTATTTCTTTTGTTCCCTCCTTTAATTGATTTTATTGTAATTTCCTTCTTTTGAATGTTGTGGGCGGCTTCATCACTGGGAGTTAGCTGGCATACAGATTTGACTAATAAATAAATGGAGCTTGTGGTCAAGGACCTTATAACTCTGCTCTAAGCAATCTGTTTATCCCACTCTTCCTTGCCAAAGACCTGGGTGAAGCACCAGGTTCATGGCTCCTCTAAACAATAGCAGAGTGTGGGCCTTCTGGATCTCAAGGAGAGCCTCGTTCCAGAGGGCCAAGATTGCTACAAAGAAGGTGTGATTCTGTGGTCCTGATTAATGCTCAATTGAAGGAACGTGGAGTGTGCCAAAAGATCAAAATAGCTGTACAGATACTGTGGGAGACAGACAGTTCCTCCAATAACCAAGCCCTAAGCAGTGTATAGGCTTTAGAAGTAGTGAATTGCACTAGGAAGCAAGCTGGCAATCAGAATTAGGTTAGGGTTAGCAGAGCAGTTACATAGGTGTATTGAAGCATGCTTGTCACTGTCTGTGCCACTGTATTCTGGACTAGTTGGAACTTCCAGGGGGTCTTCAAGGGCAGCCCCATGTAGACTGCATTGCAATAGTCAAGTTGAAAGGTGACTCAAGGCATGAGTGACTATCAAACACCCCTGGATCTAGAAAAGGGCACAACTAGCACATCAGATGAAACTGTGTAAAGGCCTTTCTGGCTATAGCTACCACCTCTTTTTGAGCTGGAACTGTGAATCCAGGAATATCCCCAAATTGTGCACCACATCTGAAGGGAGTGCAATTCCATTCAAGATCAAAGAAGGAATATCTCCAGATTTGGGTGGCCCAAACCCCACAGCCCCACAGATCTTGGGTTGGAGATGGTTCTTCCCCATCCAAACCTGTACAGCAATCTGTCCTGGGTGGAGATACTCACAAGGTCCAATTCCATAGAAGATGACAAAGAGGAAAATGAAACCGACACTCAAGTAGTGCATCCAAAAGAAGCGATGCTAGAATGAAAAAGGCTCCTTTAAACATAACAGCAACCACACTCTGATTCCTGGCTATTGCTAGGGCAGTTGGAAATTTGAGGTGTCAAATTGGATTAAGGGGACATTTGGCCCTCCTGGTCTAGAATGGGGCCCTTGAAATATGCCCATAAATCATATCTGAATGATCTTCATTTTGCCATCCACCCCATTTTCATTTTGTTATATCTCACCATTGTGAGAAGCAGACACTTCCACTTTTGCCAGGAAAAAAACACACTAAAATACCTCCCTTACTTGGAATGAAAGGGTTACTGTGAGTGCAGCCAGCACAAGCACCATGGCAGCATATCCTCCCCAGAGTAGAGGTTTCCGCCCAAAACGCTCAATTAGAGAACTCTAAAATGTAGAAGGAAATAAAGAGAAAATACATTTTGATGGGATAATTGTGGGAATGTTAATTATTCTCCAAAATCTATTAATTAACAGTATAACATAGTTGTAAGGGACCTTGGAGGTCTTCTAGATCAGGGGTGTCAAACTCAAGGCCCAGGGGCCGGATCTGGCCCACAGGGTACTTAGAAGACATGGTTCTGCCCATCTTTAATAAGGTCCTCCCTTCTTGCATGTCCTCTTGAACTTACGCACAGAATGGATGAGAAGCACTCGCATATGCCAACACCCAGTGCAATGTATGGAATGAGGGTTTCTTCAAACTGGGCTGTGCGAAAAACTTCAAACGAGTAGAAGTAGATCTAGAAAAGAACAAAAAACGAGAAGATAGGCAGTGTTTTTAGAAGGGAAGGAAAAGGAGAGAAGGGGAAGGGTTTTCGGTTTTTTTTAGAAAAGGGGTTTTGGGTCCAGTTAATAATACCTCATTTTAAGTAGGGGAGATTAATGTCCAACTGAGCCTACACCAAATAAAATATTTTCTTTTCCTAAATGGTTCTATGATCTTGCCAACCTGGGTTTTGTGATGGGCTGAGCCACAGGTTGTGTTACTCTTTGCCAACAGTGACAGAGGACAGCAGCAGTTGTGGGATTCCTTTGAGCAAAGACTCAACTGCATTGATGCCACACAGCTGCAGGGTGCTCATGACGGTGATCATCACATACAGCTGCCAGCGCAGTGATTGGGCCTTCAGCACCTCTAGGACTCGGAGACTTTTCGTGCAAGACATGGCTGCTTTTTCCCTCTTGATGTCATCAATCTCGGCTTGATGGTCCCCCTCACCCCAGAGCTGTTTGATGGCTGTGGAAAGAAGGACACACATGATGGCTCCCTTGTGTCCCTTTGCCCACTTGGGTGACCCTAGATCTCTTCAGATTGAGATGGATAATCCATCCATGAATCTATTATGGAGATGGGGCAAAGTTATGAGTTAATATTTATGTCTAAGATTGATAAGTTATTGCCAGCTGTTCTAAGAGTATACAAATTCAGAATACAATATTGTAAAAAATTCTTACAATATTCTTAAAATTCTTACTGTAAAAACAGTAAAAACAGTAAAGATTATGAAGCACACTCTTTCTTCATTAATTAGTTATCCAAGGCCTGCCAGAAAAACTAGTCATAAGTATTTTTTGAGGTGGGAGGCCCTTTCTTGTCTGATCCTGATCTGACCTTGAATCTGACCAAAAGGCGCAAAAGGCATTTGAGGAGATATGTTTCTTTTGCCTCTGAACTGAACCTATGCCGCTGGGATCCTTTGAGAACTTTCCTAGGAGAGACAGAATGTTGTTGGAGCTGTTCTTCAGGCTTACTCTTGTGCCTGTTTCTCAAGGAAAGTAAGCCCAACTAAATGTAACGACTGTATACTATTTAGGATAAGGAGCTTTAGCCATCAGAGTCACTTTCAAAATATAATGTCATCATATCAAAGGAGCCTGGCATACTATAGAATTGCAAACTGTCTATCAGAATTTGGAGTACCTGCAATCCACTCATAAACCTAACCAAGGAAGCTTAGATAAACCCTGGTTTTCTCTCCATTTGATTTCCAAGTTTTACATTCCAAGTAACCATAATAAGCAAGCTGGCACTTTGTCATGGAAACCTGAATATAATTAAGTCAATCATGTTGCTGTCCTTCAAAGCATCATTCTATTGGAAATGGTTGCAGCCATCAATACATCTGATGACTTGATGGATTTGCAAGAACAGTGGCGCAAGAATCCTTATGCTTAAGACTGCATAACATCTGAACGGTATTAGAACATCTACCTTGTTTTCTAAATTCCCAGCAAGATAATTGGGTGGAACATTTATCAATTGCAGAATATGCATATAATATTCTCACATCAGATAACAATTTGTATGTCTCTCTTCCTTACTAAGTATGGTGTCCTTGGTTCTCATTTTCACAAGCCCCTTCGTCAAATTCAGTGGAAAACTTTTTAAGAATTAGTGATGATTTATCAAGTCTTGCAAGGTCAATTTAAGATAGCTAAAGAGGTTTACAAAGGATTTGCAGACAACCATCATCAACTTGATCTCAGTTTACAAACAGGCAATTACCATAAATTTGGATTTCTACTTAACATGCCGCCTCCTTGCAAAAATTAGATCACAAATTTAATAGTTCCTTTCCTATTGAATCTAATAATTAATATTGTGTACCAAGTCAAGCTACCTGCCTCTATCAAGGTGTATTTCATATTTCATTGTTCCCTTCTATTTTCATTCTTGCTTGGGCCAGTTCGTTCATCCTTCCATTCCCCTTCTGCCTCCCAAATTGCTTCCATCCTGGACTCTCAGTTGAATTACACTTGAGAAGAAACTGGTAACCAATGCAGCCTTTGTAGCCATGGGATTGTCCAATAAGCACAAGTGCTAGATTTGTCATCAACTGCTTGTTCTTACCTACTTCCTTGGTTTCATTGCTTTTCAATACTTCCTTTATTAGGTCATTTCATATATTTTGGCTACCTTTAGTGTACCCTTCACCATGGGATACAAAGAAGAGGGAGCCAACCTATTCTCCAAAGCACCTGAGAGGCAGGACATGAAGTATTGGATAGAAATTTATCAAGGAGAGATCCAGCCTAGAACTTTCCTGACAGTCAGAACAATTAACCAGCTTCCCTCCAGAAGTTGTGGGTGCTCTATCACTGGAGGTTTTTAAGAACAGATTTGTCCAGCCATTTGTCCAGAACAGTATAGGGTCTCCTGCTTATGCAGCAGGTTGGACTAGAAGATCTCCAAAGTCTCTTCCAACTCTGTTATTATATATTCTATTCTGTATCTATCAAGGTTACCACATGACTCTAGTGCATGGTTGATGGCCGATTTGCCAAGCTTTTGATCTAGTGCTTCTAGTTCATTTTTGGGTTTAGGATATAAGGATTGAAAAAGTGGGCTAATTCAAGTGTTGATGGTTTTAATAGTATTTCCACCATTAAGCATGGATTTCAGGACTTTCCTTATGCGTTCTATATATTCCTTAGTTATACTATATTGACCTCGAAGTGTCTAATGCTATTTGATTGTTGGAGTGACCCATATGTTTATAAGTATCCTCTGTGGTGAAACTTAATTTGTTTTCAACTGGCATTTTAATTCCATCACTTTTTAACTAATTTTCAGTTCAGGAGTATTGGCATGGCGATGGAAAAACATAATTCTCTCAGGTTTCCTTGGTGGTTGCTCTCCCAGGTATCAGGCAGGAGAGTTTGATATTCCCTTCCCACTTCCTCTCTTTGTAAGAGAAAATCCCACCCTCCTCTCTCTCCCCAGCTGCGTTAATGATCCTCCTTGCCTCCAAGCCAGAGGACTGCTGGACCTGACAAGCTTCCAAGTGTAACAGCTTATTCCAGTCCTGTTCCCCTTTTGGCTGGAGAAGGAGGATTCTCCTACCTTTCAGGAAGGCCTCTTCGTTGCCTTTCTGTATCAGAAGGTATGGTGGGGAGTCAGGAAAGCATGGGAGTGTCACCAATTGGATTGTGGCTGTGAGCCCACTAAAAGCCAACAGCAGTGGCCACAAAGACTCTGAGCCCAAAATTTCCCTGCGGAAAAAGGAAGAACGTAATTTGTACTGCACCAGCAGAGAGAAGGCTTTGGCATTTCTCCACCAGACTTTATTTGCTCACTACAGTATTCACCACACTTTGTGAGTCTCTGCAGAGTCAAGGACACTCAGTAGGGGTAATGGAGTCTCCTTGCAGATTTTACTTTGCTAGTCATTGATGACTACAAGGGATGGTTCTCATCTCCATTTCAAGGCCATTGAACCAGCACTGTCATTTCCATGGTCATGTGGCCAACATGATGTCACGGAGCACTGTCATCTTCCCACCAAAATGGTACTCATCCTATCATGTGGAGCTTGGGTCTCATATCTGGGCTGTTGGCTTTCCGGCTGACAAACCCAGTGTCTTAACCACTGAGCCATGGCACCACCCAGCATGGATAAGATGTGGGGAAATTATGCAATCTTCTTCCCTTCTTCACCAAGCAAAGATGGAAGAAAATCCCTCCTCCAAGGACTGAATGGCATTTTAAATTTAAACTGAAATAGATAATCCAGATTTGTTTAAATAGCAAATAATCTGTCTAATTATCAGTCAAAGTGAAGGTAATATTTTTATTGTGCTATTTACATATACCGACCAGGAACTTGCGAATATACAGTAACAAACCTTGGTTCACCCGCTAAATTTAAGCAGCTACGTCATCCCAAAGAGGAAGCCTACAGAAAAGGTGATAAAATGCTGTACAATCAGGCCAGCAATGTATTAACAAGGAAGATCAAAAAGGAGATCAGAGTAGCAAAAAGAAGCTACTCTGAAAAGCTAAAGAATCAGTTCTCAACAAATGAACCAGCAAACATGTGGGAAACTCTTAAAACAGTTCCCCCCTCATTTGTGATCTTATTCAGGAGGGGGGAGCGGATCTGGCAGGTATTACGGAGACCTGGTTGGGCCAAGAGAGGGAGGTCCCCCTCGTTGAAATATGCCACCCGGTTTCCATGCATTTCATCAGCCAAGGTTGCAGGTGGGGGGGTGGCGGTTGTTATAAAAGAAGGTCTAGGTTCCTCAGATTGCCGGATGTGAATCCCTCCTGGTGAAGTGGGGCCATGGGGTGCAGATGGGCTTGCTGATCACGTACCTGGCTCCCTGCCACGTGGCAGCGGCACTGCCTGAGCTGCTCAACGTTATAGCCGGGGTGGCGGTTGATATCCCCAGGCTTATGGTCATGGGGGATTTTAATCTGCCATCCATCGGCGAAGCATCTGAAGCAGCGCGGGAGTTCATGGCTTCCATGACAGCTATGGACCTGACCCAGTTAGTGCATGGCCCTATTCACACGGGGGGAAACACTCTGGACCTAGTTTTTGTCTCTGGTCAGTGGTTGAATGATCTTGATATAGGGGATATAGAAATCGAAACCTTGTCATGGTTGGATCATTCTCTCCTTCGCCTTGACCTTCAAACCGCTACACCCCACCGCAGGGAGGCGGAACTGACAAGGTGGTTCCGCCTCAGGCGCCTCATGGATCCAGATCATTTCCAGACGGAGCTTGGGCCATTTCCTGAGGCTCTGGCTCACGGCTCGACCGAAGACCTGATAGCCGCCTGGGATAGGGCGGCTGCTGGAGCTTTGGATCGGGTTGTGCCTTTGCGGCCTCTGACTCGGTGCCGATCTTGCTTGGCTCCTTGGTTCACCGAGGAGCAGAGGGAGATGAAACGCCGGAAAAGACGCCTAGAGAGCAGTTGGAGGGCCAGCCATTCTGAATCTGACTGAACACTGGTAAGGTCTCATATTAAGACCTACCTGGTGGCGATAAAAGCGGCAAAATATAATTATTTTTCCGCTCTTATTGCGTCATCAGATAATTGCCTGGCCGCCCTGTTTAGGGTGACCCACTCCCTGCTCCTTCAGAAAGTGCGGGAGGACCCCTTGGAGGGTAGAGCCAAGGAATTTGTACAGTATCTGTATGACAAAATCACTCAGATTCGGGAACATCTGGACTCTGACTGGGTAGAGTCGGGGGAGGATGGAGGCAGGTCTTGAGAACGTTATTTGGGAAGAGTTTGACTCAGTGACTCCCGAAGACGTGGACAGGATACTGGGTAGACTGAGCGCTGCCACATGTTTATTGGACCCGTGTCCCTCCTGGTTGGTGCTGGCCTCTCGGGAGGTGACAAGAAGCTGGCTCCAGGGGATTATAAATGCTTCCTTGAGTGAGGGTGTCTTTCCTGCCGCCTTGAAAGAGGCAGTGGTGGGACCGCTCCTCAAGAAGCCTTCCCTGGATCCGGCAGTGTTGTCTAATTATCGTCCAGTCTCCAACCTTCGCTTTATTGCGAAGGTTGTTTAGAGTGTGGTTGCGCGACAGTTCCCTCAGTACCTGGAGGAATTGGCTTATCCTAGATTCGTTCCAGTCTGGCTTCAGGCCTGGGTACAGCACGGAGACGGCATTGGTCGCGTTGGTTGATGATCTCTGGAGGGCCCAGGACAGGGATTGTTCTTCTGTCCTGGTCCTATTAGACCTCTCAGCGGCTTTTGATACCATCAACCATGGTATCATGCTGCACCGGTTGGAAGAGTTAGGAGTGGGAGGCACCATGTTACTGTGGTTCTCCTTTCTGACCGGTCACAGTCTGTGTTGACAGGGGGGCAGAAGTCAACCCCGAGGCCCCGTGTATGTGGGGTACCACAAGGGTCGATCCTCTCGCCCCTTTTGTTCAACATTTATGTGAAGCCGCTGGGTGAGATCATCCATGGTTTCGGGGAGAAGTACCATCTGTACGCTGATGACACTCAGCTGTACATCTCCACCCCGGATCACCCCAATGATGCCCTTGAAGTGATGTCCCGGTGCCTGGAGGCTGTGTGGATCTGGATGGGGAGGAACAGACTCAGGCTCAACCCATCCAAGACCGAGTGGCTGTGGTTTCCGACATCCTGGTATAGTCAGTTGGCGCCATCACTGACTATTGGCCCCCACTGACTATCGTTGGCCCCCACAGAGAGGGCTCACAACTTGGGTGTCCTCCTGGACTCACACCTGTCTTTAGAAGAGCACTTGATGGCTGTGGCTGGGAGGGCCTTTTATCAGGTCCGCCTCGTTCGCCAGTTGCGTCCCTTTCTGGATCGGGACTCATTAAACACGGTCACTCATGCCCGCGTCACTTCCTGCCTAAACTACTGCAATGCTCTCTACATGGGGCTCCCCTTGAGGAGCATCCGGAGGCTCCAGCTGGTCCAGAATGTGGCCGCGCGGGTGGTTATGGGAGCGACGTGGCGCTCCCATGTGACACCCCTCCTGCGCGAGCTGCACTGGCTCCCGGTGGTCTTCCGGGTGCGCTTCAAGGTTTTGGTTACCACCTTTAGAGCGCTCCATGGCTTAGGACCAGGGTACCTACGAGACCGCCTTCTGCCACCAGTAGCCTCTCACAGACCAGTACGCTCCCATAGAGAGGGACTTCTCAGGGTGCAGTCGGCCAAACAATGTCGGCTGGCGGGACCCAGGGGGAGAGCCTTCTCTGTGGGGGCACCTACCATTTGGAATGAGCTCCCCCCAGAGATACGGAACATCCCAGATCTGCGCGCTTTCCGCCGTGCCCTTAAAACGTTCTTTTTCCAGCAGGCTGGCCTGGCCTAACCTCTTTTAAATTGTTTTATGTTTTAAATTTTAAATTGGGTTTTAAAATTGGTTTTAATTTGTCGTATGGGGCCATAATATTTAATATATTTTAAATGTTTTTAATATTTGTATTACATGTATTTTATTTGGGCTGTTCACCGCCCTGAGTGGCTCAGGAGTAGGGCGGTATATAAATTTAATTTTAAAAAAAATATATCATTGGTTACGGCAAACTTCCTTCTCAGGCTGAAGGAAATCAACAACTGGCAGATGACCTGAATGTGTTTTACTGCAGGTTTGAAAGGAAACAAAGCCACCTATCTCCACAAGCCCCATCTCAGACACACCATCAGCTGCCAAACCTCCTACAACTGACCCCATCCCATTGGGTTCCTAACCCCTAATAATCACAGAAAAGGAAGTGCAAGACCTATTTCACAGACAAAAGCCAGGAAAAGCTCCAGGCCCAGACAAGATAACTCCTTCTTGCTTAAAAGTCTGTGCTGACCAATTGGCCCCCATCTTCACCTGTATCTTTAATAAATCGCTAGAGATGTACTATGTTCCTTCTTGTTTCAAATGGTCTACTATCATCCCAGTGCCAAAGAAACCCACCATCAATGACCTGAATAAGTACAGACCAGTTGCTCTAACATCTGTAGTTATGAAAATCTTTGAAAGGCTAGTGTTGTCCCACTTGAAAACCATCATAGATCCGCTGTTAGATCCCCTGCAATTTGCATATTGAGCAAATAGATCAACAGATGATGCTGTTAATATGGCTCTGCACTAATTCTACAACATCTTGAATCTCCAAAGATCTATGCAAGGGTCCTCTTTGTAGACTTTAGTTCAGCATTCAATACCATCATTCCAGACATTCTTCTAACTAAGCTAAACCAGCTAGCGGTACCTGAACACACTTGTAAGTGGATCATAAGCTTCCTAACAGACAGGAAGCAGCAGGTGAAGCTAAGCAGAATCACATCAGATACCTGCACAGGCTGTGTGCTCTCTCTATATACCAATGACTGAATCTCAAATGATCCATCTATTAAACTACTGAAGTTCGCAGATTACACAACAGTGATCGGTCTCAATCGAGACAATGATGAATCCACATACAGATGGGAGGTTGAACAACTAGCCTCATGGTGCGACCAGGACAATCTGGAAGTGAACACACTCAAAACCGTAGAAATGGTGGTGGACTTTAGGAGAAACCCTCCCACACTACTCTTACAATACTAGACAACACAGTATCAACAGTAGAGACCTTCAAATTTCTAGGTTCTAAAGACCTAAAATGGACGCCTAACATCAAAAACGTCATCAAAAAAGCATAACAAAGAATGTTCTTTCTGAAATAGATAAATGTATTAATAGAAAAGCAAGAAATGTAGGAGAAATGTTACAATAAATGAAATGATAATATTAAGATATAATAAATAGTGGAGGAGTAGAAAGAAGACACAAAAGATGTACTCAGATCATACCCTGAATGATTGATTATGTATTGTATGTTTGTTTGTTGAAAGAGGCAGTGGTGAGACCCTTCCTCAAGAAACCTGCCTTGGATCCAACCATATTGGACAACTTTCGACTGGTCTCCAACCTTCGCTTTGTAGCCAAGGTTGTTGAGAGCGTGGTGGCACGGCAGCTCCCATTGGCCCTGGAGGATACAGACTACCTGGATCCGTACCAATCGGGTTTCAGGCCGGGATACAGCATGGACATGGCATTGGTCACACTGGTGGATGACCTTTGGAGGGCTTGGGACAGGGGACATTGTTCTGGTCCTCTTGGATCTTTCAGCAGCATTTGATACCATCGACCATGGTATCTTGCTGCGACAGCTCGAGGGCCTGGGAGTGGGAGGCACCGTTTTACGGTGGTTCTCCTATCTCTCAGGCCGTACGCAAGCAGTGTTGGCAGGGGGGCAGAGGTCAGCTATGAGGCCCCTCACTTGTGGGGTGGCCCAGGGGTCAGTCCTCTTGCCTCTCCTGTTCAACATCTATATGAAGCCGCTTGGGAAGATCATCTGTGGTTTTGGGGTGCGTTATCATCAGTACGCTGATGATACCATTTTTTATATCCACCCCAAACCAGCCCAGTTATGCCCTCGACATGATGTCCCGCTGCCTGGAAGCAGTACAGACCTGGATGGGAAGGAACAGGCTTTGACTCAAACCTGCCAAGGCCGAGTGGCTGTGAGTACCAGCATCTTGGTCCAACCGAGATATTCCATCGTTGACCATCGGGGGTGAGATAGGGCCCGCAACTTGGGTGTCCTCCTGGATTCATGCTTGTCTCTGGAAGACCATGTGACGACAGTGACCAGAGGGGCATTTGCCCAGGTTTGCCTTGTGCGATAGTTGCGCCCTTACTTGGACCAAGATGCCCTATGCACCGTTACTCATGCGCTGGTCACCTCCTGTCTTGACTGCAACGCTCTCTACCTAGGGCTGCCCTTGAAGACCACTCGAAGGCTTCAGCTGGTACAGAATGCGGCCGCGTGGGTTGTGATGGGAGTGTCCCGACACTCCCATGTTACACCCCTCCTGCGTGGCTTGCATTGGCTACCGGTTGCCCTTCGGGTGAGGTTCAAAGTGCTGGTTATCACCTATAAAGCCCTTCATGGCCTAGGCCCGGGATATTTATCGGACCCCCTGCAGCCAGCAACAATCCCCAATTGCCCGGTGCGTTCCCATAGACAGGGCCTCCTCAGGATGCCGTCGGCCAGACAATGTCAGCTGGCAACCCCCAGGGGGAGAGCTTTCTCTGTGGGCGCACCCACCCTTCCTTTGGAGCTCCGGATGGCCCCTGATCTTCGCTCTTTCCGCTGCGAGTTGAAGACCTGGTTGTTCCGAAGCCTGGGCTGATTGGGGGGGGGGGGGGTGTTAATTGAATTTTTAAATTGTTTTAAATTGGATTTTAATTGTATATCGTTTTTAACAAGGAATTATGATTTTACCGTTGTAAGCCGTCCTGAGTCCTCAGAGATAGGGTGGCATATAAATTACATAAAATTAAATATAAATAATAAATAAATAAATAAATAAATAAATAAATAAATAAATGTTCTTTCTGTGCCAACTCGGAAAGCTCAAACTGCCCAAGGAGCTGCTGGAATTGAATAATTCCTCTACAGAGGAATTATTGAGTCTGTCATCTGCACCTCTATAAGAGTCTGGTTTGGTTCTGCAACCCAACAAGACAGACAGAGACTTCAGAGGATAATTAGAACTGCAGAAAAAACAATGGCTACCAACCTGCCTTCCATGGAGGACCTGTATATTGCACGAGTCAAAAAGAGGGCTGTGAAAATATTTACAGACCCCTTGCATCCTGGGCATAAACTGTTTCAACTCCTACCCTCAAAACGACGCTATAGAGCACTGCACACCAGAACAACTAAACACAAGAATAATTTTCCCAAATGCCATCACTCTGCTAAACAAATAATTCCCTCAACACTGTCAAAACTAGTTATTAAGTCTGCATTACTATTAATCTTCTTATCGTTCCTATCACCTATCTCCTCCCACTTATGACTGGTATCCTTACGATTTATATTGACTTTCTTAATATGATTTGATTGCTTATTTGTTTCCTATGACTATCATTAAGTGTTGTACCTTATGATTCTTAACAAATGTATATTTTCTTTTATGTACACTGAGAGTGTATGCACCAAGACAAATTCCTTGTGTGTCCAGTCATACTTGGCCAATAAAGAATTCTATTCTATTTTAAAAGATGGGAATAAGATTTGAGGTTTTCCTTTCTACTGGAAAATCACTCTTATTGTAAGCAATACAAGACCACATTGTTTGACCTATTTGAAATTCTGTGGAATGAAATTGCATCCAAGAAGGTGGGAAACTTGAGATTCTACCATTTATGTTCCTGAGTTTACTATAACATTCAAAATATTTTTGCCTCATCTGTATGTGTATTATTTATTTTTAGAGGAAAAAATATGGTTGATCAGATTTCTATTGCACAGCAATTATCAAGTTAATATTCATATCATAATATTTTCACAACTTCAGGTTCAAAGCCAAATGCTCCAGTTTCAACTGAAATGAAAACGTTTTAAAATTAAAGCTTAAATTAAGTGTTCACTTCAGACATCTGGTGATTTAAATGGCTTTCACTGAGAGTGTTTTGGAAAGGGACTTACCCAAGACCAATGATTTGTCCTGCAACTTTGCCTAATGTCAGAAAAACAGCGACTGTTGCATTTGTAAATCCCCGCAACTTCTTTGGCGAAATCTCTCCCACATATTGAGGATGTATATTGAAAGAAAACCCTTCAGAAAGGAAAAGGTTACAAAGAAGAGTATTGAAAAATTGGCCAGCATGTCATCTAAGATGTCATGTCATTAAAACCATCTTACATTGCAGAGAGGCATTGCTGAGTTATGGGTAGCTGAGTGAAAAGGATTACAATGACACCAGGCAAATATGAAGGGGAGAAAGAGAGAGGGAGGGGCCTGTGCCAAGGAGGGCTCTCAGTTAACCACTCTTGAATCAGCCTCTCCTCTAGGACATTTGATCACAGTAGAACTTTGCCTGTGCTGAGTCAATAGACTCGCTCACAGTTATAAGACAGCCAACAGCTACCAGTTCCAATCCCATATAGCTACCAATGCCAATCCCATAGAGGAGGCGTCCAAGGAGGATCATCTCAAAAGATTTGGCCATCTTGCTGAAACCCATGAACAGGGCAGCAGTCAGCATGATCAGGTTGGTGAACATCTGGCACTTCTTTCTGCAACAGAAGGAGGGGCAGTGAGGGAGAGGCATTTCCAGGGGTTTCTCAGCAAAGCACAATGGAGGGCAGCATTGTGTCCATCATCTTGATTTTTAGTTTGACGGTACCATGTGAACACCCTGAACAGGATGCCAAAGGGCTACAATCAATATAGAGTTTCAAACATTTTGAACATTTGGTACTTGGAGATAACAAATAAGGGCCATACTATAGACAGATCTAACTAGTGAAGAAGTTACTTTCTATATTTTGTGGTGAGGTATCCACAACAGACGCTCCCTACGAGACCTCCAATCCCGTAACTGGATACTATGAAGGACCATAACAAGATAACATTCTCTTGAGGCAGTGGTGAGCCATGTCGTTCCATCCAGGTCTCATTAATGAATTTTTTAATATGCTGTGGATAAAGAAAATGCATTCATTTTAATGATTTTTTTCACCTTTTTCCCACCTATCAGCCACCCCAGCACAACGTCCCAGCCACCCCACCACACTGGGCACCACAGATCCTGGAACTCCAGGATGGTGAACCTTCTCTGCCCCTGGCTAAAGAGCCAACGTTTGAACTGAAGGAAATGCCCACAGAAAAGAAGGGGCACTATCACTTACCAGGGAGGGATAGTTTATTACAGAAATGTGAAACCCATAAGGGAAGCTGCCCCCGATTCCCAGCACGAGGATCATTTGAAATAGTCCCCGGTATTGAATCTGGAAAGAGAAAAGAAGTTAAGGCTTCTAGCATTGGACACCCGTTTCCTACCAAAACTGTACCCTCAAAGTCATCCCCTCTCTCTCTCACACCGTGCAAACAACTAGAGAGAGGGGAAGGGCATCCATAAGGCTGGATTGCTGCCTAGAATGTAGAACAGCACATTGTATGGCTAGGAATTTGGCAAGGAAAACCAAAGAAGTTACTCATCAGTTGTCACAGAACTCCTTAGGAAGAAAGGAGAGAAGTGGTAAACATCAGTTGGGGTGAAAACAAGAGCTTTCTAAAGAAGAAATGGGAGAATTTTTATACTAGTTAGTTTGCTTCCTATCCCATTCCTGCTAATTCTCCAATGAATGTACATCTTAGTGATGTAACATCCTGGTCCCCTGTCAAGTCCCTATCCTGGCTTTGCCCTCAGGCAAGCCCCCCCCCCCCAAGAAGATAATCATCTCCAGGGATATTATCACCTCTTGGATCTGTGTCTAAAGACAAAGCCAAGATCAGAGAGTCAGTTTTTTAAAGAGACATACTGTTTGGTGAAAGTCTATTTTGGTTAAACTTGTACCTCCTCTGGTCAACTTCTCCAGGGCTGCAACACAGGCATAGTGTTTTCAATATGCAAAAAAATATAAACCAATTAGCCTGATTAATGTCAGGGGCAATATTTATGCAAAACATCTAATCAATAAATTAAAGGTCTGGCTCATTGATAACAATGTGTCTGCAGAGTCACAGGCAGGGATTCTCCACAGTTGACCATGGTTTTATATTGGATCATTTCATAAATAGCATGACAATAGAAAACTATTTCCTTTGTGACTAATTCATGCAGCTTTTGAACCTACCAATAGAAACAAGCTGTAGATTAACTTAGATGGTTGAATTTGAAAAAAAAGTAATTGATTTTAATCATGGCATTATATACGAATAATCAAATTCAGATTAGATTTACTCTAGGCATGAGTGTCAAACTCGCCGTGTCACATTGCCATCACATGATGTATCACAATGTTTTTTCCCTTCGCGGAGCTTGGGTGTGTGTGGCCTGCACATGACGCATCCAGCCCGTGGGCCGCCAGTTTGACACCCCTGCGCGGTATATCTGACAGATAACTTCAAGATCTCTAAAGAGGTGAAACAAGGAGGTGTGCTTGCCCTTCTATTAATAATATTGTGTTGCTTGCCTTTTATCAAACATGTTAAGTCTGAGAGGATACTATCAGACTCTGATTAAGAGTTACAGATAGAGGTAACTGTAATTGTGCACATAAGGGATGTTTTAATGGAAATTCTGCATTAAACTAATAAAGTTTAAATATGAAAAGGGAGTTTATTGAGAAAAGAGAATGCACGAAAGCAAGGGTACAAGCACACAGAATTTCTTAGCAAAACTAGTTATTTATTGTCTCCTTGGATAAGCTTTTGGATTCCAGCAGATGTTCAGAGTTGGAGAGACTTTCTCTGGACCAACTCTTTGGATTTGGCCTGTATCTTGGGCTCTGAAGGAGAAGGTTGATTTGGGCATCCTCCTATTCTGGAACCCACCAGCACAATTCCTCCCCTTCCCTCCCTGCTGATGGCTTCTCCCAGCCCCCCCCCCCATCCCATTGCTCCATTTCTTGATGTCTTTGGTATAGCTATCAAATCAGGAATTATCTAATGGCCAAGTCTTCCTTCCTAATGACTGTTGAATGATAAAAAAGAAAGAACATACCAATTGTTGCTGTTTCTGACTTTATATTCTGACCTCGATGTAGAACATTTTAGAGAAAAAGTACTAAGCCAATTCAAGTGCCGCTGCCCCCCCCCCCTCCTCCCACATAACATGGACCTGTTTTGTTTCCACAATTCATTTTCAAGCTGGATCTGAACATGAAGCTACAGAAGGATGCCCTAGAGTTAGTCAGGAGAGATTGTCTTCTGAGTCTGGCACTCGAGGCAGGCTGCCCTTTCCCCCCCCCCCCCCTCCATGCTTTTCAGGCAGTCTGTCTTGAGGTGGGGGGGGAGGGGCAATGACTCACCCTCTCTCACTGCCTCCCCCCCCCCTTGCAAGCTACTCTGCTCCAATCTCTGGCCCCAGAATTCAGGCCCTTCACCTCCTGGCAACCTTACTGAGATAGCAAGGCTATCTTTAAATAGCCTTGCTTTTTTTTTTTTAATTTGATTTATATGCCGCCCTTCTCCGGAGACTCAGGGCGGCTTACAGTGCGTTAAGCAATAGCCTTCATACTTTTGTATATTTATACAAAGTCAATTTATTGCCCCCACAATCTGGGTCCTCATTTTACCTACCTTAGAAAGAATGGAAGGCTGAGTCAATCTTGAACCTGGTGAGAGCTGAATGTTAATAACAGTGCTTTAACAGCACTGCTTTAGTCTGCTGCGCCACCAGGCTCTTATTGCTATTGTGCCTTTATCTTTAAAACAGGCCAGCTAATTAAAGACAAGCTGAAAACAACGTAAAACAGCCTGTCGAAGACCACTCTGGGTATATCTAAAAGCTTCTGGCATTAGGTGAAGAGTTTTATTGCAGCTGAAGCCAAAAGAAGGCTCAGCTCTGGCATTGCCCCAAGGGACCTGGCCAAAGTGGCCCTCTCCAAGGAAGAATCCCACCTCTTGTCTTTTAGACTACTTTTAGACTACTGGCAATCCAGGCCAGGAAGGAGAACTCAGACCATGCCATTAGCACAGTATTTAATGATCATGCATGATAAAAAGCAGAGGTACTGCATCACCTAGAGACCGAGACTATGTCCACTCACCTCCTGCTTGGATTTAATGTTGAATTTTGAATTTAACTGGGATTCACCTCTTGACAGACATGTGTACGATCGGATACTCGGAATACAAAATGCCATAATGTTCCAGCACAATGAGGAGCCCCATCACTGAATCCCACCTCTTGTCTTTTAGACTACTCCCATCCCAAGCCTTCTCCCCAGCTCCAGCTGGCGCTTAGCATCCTCTCCTGTGCTTCTTTTACGGCACTCCCCCTTCCCTGGAAATTGGGGCACAGCTTCCAAAAAGTGGTAGGTGTTTGGGGAGAGAATGCCTGCCTGCCTACCCTCCTTCTGGAATTACCAGCGTGTCCCTGGTAATTCCCTTCACAAATCCTAAAGGAAAGGTGGACTATCAACTGAATAGCAAGGAGCTATAGCTGGGAGCAAGGAGACTCCCAGTGAGTTTCGGCACCCAGAGCTTTTCCTCTCTGGATGTGTCTGTGTATGGGGTGGTGGTGGTAAATGATAGGTAGCCCAGTACTCACCAGATTGGAGAGGAAGCTAGCCATCTCTTAGCTAAGGAGTGAGCAGGAACTAATTTTCTGTAACTGGAAGGCACATGGGCTGCTTCTCAAAGAAGTCTCTTACTGCAGAAATTAGCAGTTGGCCCCATTTAATTAAAGTTAAACTTTACCATGCAGGTTTCCACTTAATCTATTAATTTTGCTTTCTCTGCAAAGTTGAAGCTTTTGGGTTAAATAAATAACCCACCAGTAGATACAATGACCAATTAAAGGATCAGAAACTGCCTAGCTTCTGTTAACACCCACAGATCTGGGAAATATTTGGCCTCTGCTGCCATCAGATTATATAAATTTCCCCTTTTAACAGATTAACAGAGTTGGAAGGGACCTTGTAGGTCATCCAGTCGAACCCCTTTGCCTCACTAAGTTCTGAACACCATGTGAGATGGTTATAGAAATGAAACTTTCTGCCAGCAGTTGGTTAGAGTTGACAAGATGAATTCATTTTTTTGGACTAAAATAATGCAATGTTAGTGACAGCGACCTGTGTTAAGTCAGGCAAATGAGGAGACAGAAGCTAGGTCATCAGTAACAACAGCTCTTTAATTCACAGTGTGACTCCAGCAAAAGATACAGTGGAACAGCTCCCTTTATATACCATTCTGGCTAGGGAGCTAGCCAATCACCAACGTGTAGTTACTTTTAAACATCCCGCCGAAATGTGATACATTACACCTCTCCCTTCCCAGAAAACACTTTGGCTCGGTATTTACATATTTACATACAAAATCACACAGGTGACTAGGGCGTACCCACACCCTAGTTGACCTGCGCAGTTCAGTCTGAGGTATGGCGTCGAGCTGGTTGGAGGGACCTGTCGTCTCTCCCAACTCTGCCAATGGAACCTCCTGGATTATTTTGGGGGCGTTGATTTCTTTGGCTGGAACTGGCTTCTCGAGAAGGCGGCACTGGACACCAAAGTCCTCAGATAAGTCTTCCGACCACGTCGGGGTTGAGTTAGCTGCCATTGGAACTTTTTGAGAGTTAGGGACTGGCATTATTTCTAGGTTTTCCATCGCGATGGCTATTAGTTTTCTAATCTGATCTATGTGCCTGCGCCAGATCCTCCCATCCCCCATGTCAACAGTATAGGATTTGGGACCTGAGATTCCCACTATTGTCCCAGCCAACCACAGGGGTCCCTTAGTTTCCTGTTGGTCCCTTTGAAACCATTGGGAAACGAGTTGGGGTGTAAGCGGTCCAGGATGCACCTCAGTTTCCTGCCCATTAAGAGCTCGGCCAGGCTGTGTCCTGTGGCTGTACATGGTGTGGCATGTTGGGCGGCCAGGAACTTGTCTACCCAGGCCTGCCAATTTCCTGGGCCTAACCGTGAAAGTGCCTCTTTGGCCGTTCTTATGAACCTTTCAACCAGCCCATTACTGGCCAGATGGAAAGGTGCAGAAAGGGCATGCCTGATCTGATGCTCTGCCAGGTACCTCTCAAATTGGGTGGCCGTAAACTGGGGCCTGTTGTCAGATACAATGATGTCAGGTAACCCGTGTGTGGCAAAAAGTTTTCTAAGTACCTTGATGACAGCTTTGGAGTTAGTGGATTGTATTTAAAATGACTTCGAGCCATTTGGAATATGTGTCTATGATGACCAGGAACGTTTGGCCATGGAAAGGGCCAGCGAAGTCAATGTGGATTCTAGACCAGGGGCCCTGGGGTCGTTCCCACTCCGTCACCGGTACTGTATGGGATCTGGTCTGGACTCTTGGCAGGGGCGACACTTCCCTACCCACTCAGTAATGTCGTTGCCCATTTTTGGCCACCAGACATAGCTTCTAGCTAGCCCTTTCATTCTTACGATTCCGGGGTGCCCCATGTGCAACATGCTTAAAATCTTTTCCCTTAGGCATAAGGGTACAATGACACGATCACCCCACAAGAGACACCCCCCCTTGCATAGACAGTTCAGTTTGTTTGTTTACAAAAGATTTAAAATCCCCACCTTCCATCTTTTCCGGCCACCCCCTTACAACCCAGCTCATTACAGTTTTCAGGACAAAGTCTTTAGCAGAGGCTCTCACCACTTCAGTGGATGTGAGAGGCCCCGAGTCCAGAACATCAATTAGTAAAACTGGTATTCCCGGGGTTGGATCTTCCAGAATGTCCAGTAGTGGGCACCGGCTGAGGGCATCTGCATGCCCCAGAGTCTTGCCGGGTTGGTGTACAAGGCGGTAAAAGTATGCAGCTTGTAGAATAGCCCATCTAGTCATTCGCGGAGATAATGCAGCAGGGGTGGGTCGGTCCCCTGCCAGGAGCCCCAAAAGCGGCCGATGGTCGGTAACTAGTTTGAAAGTTCACCCAAACAAGTATTCATGAAATCTGGCCTATGTTGGTGATGGGTTTTGGAACCCCAAGAGGTGGCAAGCAGCAAAGAGGAATTTGAGGGGTTTTGGGCAGGAAAGCAATAAGGGTGTTAGGGTTTTTTTTTTTTAAAAAAAGGCTTTATATTCTTTTTTAATTAGGTTTTTAGGGGCACCGGGGAGGGGGAGGGGTGTGGGTTTGGGGGGTAACCCACGAGGGGTTGGGCCTAGTCTGACGGGGCTCTGGGGGTGCGGGGTCGGGGGTCGAGGAGGGGGCTAGTCTCCGTATCAGTGAGGGCTGTTCCATCGGTACTGTGTGTGGGAGGGGCAGATATGGCGGGAGCAGAGGCCATATCATGTTAGGGGAGTGCGCACTCGCTATCTTCGAGTGATTGTGCACTCTGGCCCCCAATGCTCTCCTTCTTCCCTGGGTTGTGCAGATCCTCAGGGCCCGGGCCTTCAGTTGATGTTATGCAACGCCAGGTCCATGGTAAATAAAGCCCCCCTTATTTGTGATCTCATTCAGGAGGGGGGAGTGGACCTGGGGGGTATTACAGAGACCTGGTTGGGGGGGTTCCCCCTTGTTGAAATGTGCCCACCAGGTTTCCATGCATTCCATAAGCCGAAGTCTCAGGGGAGGGGAGGGTGGTGGTGGTGGTTCTTATAAAGGAAGGTCTTGGTCCGAGGGAGGCTACTGTGCCTCAGATAGCTGGATGTGAGTCCCTCCTCATGAAGTGGGGCCGTGGGGGGCAGATGGGCTTGCTGATCGTGCACCTGGCTCCCTGCCACGTGGCGGTGGCCTTGCCTGAGCTGCTCAATGTAATAGCCAGGGTGGTGGTTGATGCCCCCAGGCTTATAGTCATGGGGGATTTCAACCTGCCATCTATTGGTGAAACATCTGAGGTGGCTTGGGAGTTCATGGCTTCCATGATGGCCATGGACCTGACCCAGTTAGTTCATGGCCCCACTCACATGCGGGGACATACTCTGGACTTGGTTTTTGTCTCTGGCCAGTGGCTGAATGGTTTTGATATAGGGGATATTGTGATCGAGCCCTTGTCATGGTCAGATCATTCTCTCCTTCGACCTGACCTTCAAACCACTACACCTTGCCGCAGGGAGGCGGAACTGACTAGGTGGTTCCGCCCCAGGCACCTGATGGACCCAGATAGGTTCCAGACAGAGCTTGGGCCATTCCCTGAGGTTCTGGCTCATGATGCGGCTGAAGACCTGGTGGCTGCCTGGGATAGGGCGGCCACTGGAGCTTTGGACCGTGTCGTGCCTTTGCGGCCTCTGACTCGGTGTCGATCCCAGGTGGCTCCCTGGTTTTCTGAGGAGCTGAGGGAAATGAAGCACTGGAAAAGATGCCTAGAGAGCGGTTGGAGGGCCAGCCAGTCCGAATCTGACCAAACACTGGTGAGGTCTCATATTAAGACCTACCTAGTGGCGATAAGAGCGGCAAAATCTGACTACTTTTCTGCTCTTATCGCATCTGCAGATAACCGCCTAGCCACCCTGTTTATGGTGACCCGCTTCCTGCTCCATCTGGGAGCGTGGGAAGACCCCTTGGAGGGTAGGGCTGAGGATTTTGTACAGTATCTGCAAAATCGCTCAAATTCGGGAAGGTTTGGACTCTGATGCGGTAAGTTCAGATGGGGTGATGGAGGAAGGTCTTGAGAGTGTTATCTGGGAGGAGTTTGACCTGGTGACTCCCGAAGACATGGACAGGATTCTGGGTAGACTTAGCGTGGCCACATGTTTATTGGACCTGTGTCCCTCCTGGCTGGTGCTAGCTTCCCGGGAGGTTACACAAGGCTGGCTCCAGAGGATTATCAACGCTTCTTTGAGTGAGGGTTGCTTTCCCGCCGCCTTGAAAGAGGCGGTGGTGAGGCCCCTCCTCAAGAAGCCCTCCCTGGACCCAGCTGTTTTAGCGAATTATCGTCCAGTCTCCAACCTCCACTTTGTGGCGAAGGTTGTTGAGAATGTGGTGGCGCAACAGTTCCCCCAGTACCTGGATGAAGCGGTCTATCTTGATCCGTTCCAGTCGGGTTTCAGACCTGGGTACAGCACGGAAACGGTATTGGTCACATTGGTTGATGATCTCTGGAGGGCTCGGGACAGGGGTTTTTCCTCTGTCCTGGTTCTATTAGATCTCTCAGTGGCTTTTGATACCATCGACCATGGTATCATGCTGCGCCAGTTAGAGGGGTTAGGGGTGGGACGCATCGTGTTGCGGTGGTTCTCCTCCTTTCTCTCTGACCAGTCGCAGTTTGTGTTGACGGGGCCAGAGGTCGACCTCGAGGCGCCTTGTGTGTGGGGTGCCGCAAGGGTCGGTCCTCTTGCCCCTTCTGTTCAACATTTATGTGAAGCCGCTGGGTGAGATCATCCGTGGTTTTGGGGTGCAGTTTCACCAGTACGCTGATGACACTCAGCTGTACATCTCCACCCTGGACCACCCCAATGATGCCCTTAATGTGATGTCCCGGTGTCTGGAGGCCATGCGGATCTGGATGGGGAGAAACAGGCTCAAGCTCAACCCGTCCAAGACTGAGTGGCTGTAGCTCCCAGCATCCTGATATAGTCAGTTGGTGCCATCTCTGACTATTGGGGCGAGTCGTTGGCCCCCATGGAGAGGGCTCGCAACTTAGGTGTCCTCCTGGATGCACGGCTGTCCTTAGAAGAACATGTGATGGCCATGGCCAAGGGGGCTTTTTATCAGGTTTGCCTGATTCGCCGGTTGCGTCCCTTTCTGGATCGGGACTCCCTACACATGGTCACTCATGCCCTTGTCACTTCCCACCTGGACTACTGTAATGCTCTCTATATGGGGCTCCCCTTGAAGAGCACCCGGAGGCTCCAACTGGTCCAGAATGTGGCCACGCAGGTGATTATGGGAGCGTCGTGACACTCCCATGTAACACCTCTCCTGCGCGAGTTGCACTGGCTTCCGGTGGTCCTCCGGGTGTGATTCAAGGTATTGGTTACCACCTTTAGAGTACTCCATGGCTTAGGACCTGGGTATTTACAAGACCGCCTTCTGCTACCAATAGCCTCTCACCGGCCAATTTGCTTCCATAGAGAGGGGCTCCTCCGGGTGCCGTCGGCCAAACAATGTCGGCTGGTGACCCCCAGGGGGAGAGCCTTCTCTGTGGGGGCTCCTGCCCTTTGGAACGAATTGCCCCCCGAGATGCAGAGGATTCCTGACTTACGCACCTTCTGCCGGGCCCTCAAGATGCTTTTATTCCAACAAACTGGGCTGGCCTAATTTTTAAATTTTAATCTTTAACTTTTAAATGTCCAAAACGGGTAGTTTTGGTAGTTAAAATTATTTAATATTTCTTAAATTGTTTTTAAATTTTATATCTGTGTGTTTTATTTAAATTAAATTAAAATAAATAAATAAATAAACAAATAAATGTATGACCCCCACTTCTCTCTGGCTGGGTCGAACGGTGTTGGCGGTGCGAAAGCAGACATCGTGGTTTCCTTGCTCTCACTGTAGGCTCGTCCGCCACAGTTAGCTCTTTTTAGTTTGCTACTTGTCTACCTCAATCCCACCTTCGTTGCCAATGTTAATTCGGGCGAATGAGGAGACAGAAGCCAGGTCCTCAGTAACAATAGCTCTTTAATTCACGGTGTGATTCCAAGAAAAGATATAGTGGAACAGCTCTCTTTATATACCATTCTGTTTAGGGAGCTAGCCAATCACCAACATGCAGTTACCTTTAAACTTCCCGCGAAACTTGATACATTACAACCTGAATACACATTTCTTTACTGAGGCGCTCTTTTTACTGACTTACTAATCACAGTCAGGCAACATTTAAGCAATTGCTTAAAAAGGCTGGAGAATGTGATGTCACCCTGCACCCACCCCTTCCCTACTCTGCTTCTCTGAACAGAGGTCTGGCTTGCATCAGGACAATGCTGGCCATCACTTCTGTGATCTGGATGGCACCTGCACTCCTCTTGGTCATTGTGTGGATTAACAGAGTTGGAAGGGACCCTGCAGCAGGGGTGAAATCTAAAATTTGTTACTACCGGTTCTGTGGGCGTGGCTTGGTGGTGGTGGGTAATGTGACTGGGTGGGTGTGGCCAATTTTTTTTTACTTTTAAAACCATTTTTTACATGTAAAACGATGTAAAAAATGCTTTCAAAAGGCTCTGAGGATCCCAGCTGAGTTGCCTGATTAGCAGGCAACTCATCTGGGATTGTCAGAGCTTGGCCCATCAGAGCCATTTAAAAGAAAAAAAAGTTTTTTTCTTTTAAATGGCTCTGGTGATCCAAGCTGAGTTGCCTGATTAGCAGGCAACGCAGCTGGGATCGTCAGAGCTGGGATCATCAGAGCTTGGATTGTCAGAGGCATTTAAAAGAAAAAAAGTCTCTGAAGATTGCGCGGCTCAGCTGGGCATGGGGGGGGGCGGGGGCAGGGATTTTTGCTACCAGTTCTCCGAACTGCCTGCCACCATCGCTACCTACTCGCCCGAGCCAGTCCGAACCGGGAGCATTTCATCCCTGCTCTGCAGATCATCTAGTCCAACCCCCGCCCAAGCAGCATTTCTGACAAATAGCAGTCCAATCTCTTCTTGAAAGTCTTCAGTGATGAAGCACCCATAACTTCTGAAGGCAAGCTGTTCCATCGGTGGATTGTTCTCACTGTCAGAAAATTTCTCCTTATTTCTAGGTTGAATCTCTCCTTGATCAGTTTCCATCCATTATTCCTTGTCTGGACTTTGGGTACCTTGGAAAATAGTTTGACCCCCTTCCTCCTCTCTGTGGCAGCCCCTCCAATATTGGAAGACTGCTATCATGTCTTTCTCTTCACTAGACTAGCCATACTGAGAACTTGCAACTGTTCATTGTATGTTTTAGCCTCCAGTTATGGAGAATCACGGAGGTTTTGTGAATTGATAAAATGCCTCCTATCTTGCCATGGGGCTACTCTAGATGACTTACAATAATAAAAAGGAAGAAAATGAAAGTGTAAACATAACAGAATAAAATAATAGAATAAAATAAACCACACAAAAGGAACAATGAAACTATATCAATATGATAACCAAAAGGGTAGATGGGTGGAATAGATACATTGTATGTGTGTATGTCTGTGTGATGTCAGGTTTTTGTTCTTGTCAACTCAAAAGAAAAAACTGAAATACACAGCCAAGTGTCTCTTCTCTTGGGGGAGGTTCTGACAGGAAGATATGAAGTCAGAAGGCTCAGCACAGACACTCAGTGGAAAAACGTCACCCAAACGCCCATGGAAAGGAATGTACTTGGCAGTTATTTTCAGAGGGCAGGTGGAGAGATGAAGAAATAGGGATCATGAAAATGCAATCAAATAAAATGTCTGACTAGTATTGTTGGCAAAGCTGGAGAACACACTGAAATCTGA
Organism: Ptyas mucosa; assembly: GCA_012654045.1. Classification (NCBI taxonomy): domain Eukaryota; kingdom Metazoa; phylum Chordata; class Lepidosauria; order Squamata; family Colubridae; genus Ptyas; species Ptyas mucosa. The sequence goes on along the minus strand of WNWU01000060.1, from coordinate 257,459 downwards.
ACAGCAATGGTTGAAAGTGGCTTCACTTCCAGCTACTCTTAGCAAGGGAGACCAACAGCTGGCGGTCACCATGCAGAATAGTCCTTGGAAAACACCTTGGCCTTATGTTCCCAATCTTGATCAGAGCATCCACATTTTCAATTGTATGGGGACAACTTTCCCAAGTAGCCCATACTGCAAAAAGAAATAGAGGTGGGAGTCATTCAGTCTGAAGGATTGTGAATTGGCCCCCTGTTTAAAAAGTTTGAGGACCTCTGTTGAACAAACAACAGAGCAGATCTCTCAGCACTGTCATTTAAACTGATGCAGACCAAAGACTGGTACCTTTTTTCTCACCACATAAAGTATCTCTACAATTGAGAGCCAGAAGCGTCTGCATCTTTCTTAGAAGCATTTCTTCAACACAGATTTCCAAGCACACCAAGCAAGCTCTTTCCATTTTAAGTTTACAAGCTCTTTGAAACAATCCAATTTAATCATATTTGTCCAAGAATCCTAAAAGCTTAGACAACATCTGAGGTGTAGCCATCCATAGCACAAGTGAGTTCTCTACCTTCATCTCCGTATCCAGAGAGGTTCCATGGAGGTGGTCCAGGATGTGACAATTGAACATGGCTGCCTTAACATGCCCACTTCACCTCTGGGGCCCCACCATGGCTGACCCAACGCAGGCATTCATACTCGGCTGGGTGTCCATCAGCGCTCCTCTCCCACCCCTTAATCCCAGGCAATTCAGAGAGGGATACTTTTCCCTGCCAGTTGGCTACGTGGGACATTTAAATGTGCATCTGGGCAGCCAATCTGTGTGCTGAGGGGTGGGTGACCTCGGGGACGGTGAGGTGGGGGATGCAGTGGTTGTTTTGCCATGCGCGCAAGGAGACAAGGAAATAAATAGGGATTCCATAAAGCAGGAGGATGTTAGAAATCTTGCCAGAAAATATCTCTTTTTTTGAAGGAGTTTCACTTTCTGGGACCAGATCACACTTCAAGGCACTAAAGGGATTTTCTGATGAGCTTTATGATAGAATTTTCATGGGTTACCTCTGAGAAGTCCCATCAGAAGAACAGGTGAAAATACGAAATATTGTCTAAGTTTTCTAAGTGGAAGGATAAGAAAAATCAGGGCCTGGCTTCTGGTTGATGTTGCAGTGATACAGACACAGAGGAACGGGTCTCCACATTCCCTTCATGTTTGTGGACTCTGGAGGGAGCCTAAGCCACCCTGAGGGGGCAGTGAAGCAAAGAGGAGCACCCTGTGAGGTCGGGGAGAGTAGCAGCTCTCCTGTCTGGCCCAGGGTTTCTTTTTCCTCTCAGCCATGGCAAGAAGAAGAAAAAGCCTAAAGATGGCTCATTACAAAGCTGGGACAACCGGAGAAAAACAGCTAAGACTGGAGCAGGAGAGAAGGTGAGCCGTGGTGGAACTGGGGGAGAGGATTTTCCTTTTGCCTTAAATTGAATCCCAAGAAATAATTCAGAACTATTTGCCCAGAATTGAGTGTTAAAGTAGCGCCTAAGCATTTTGGGACGTTTTGAGAAAAAAATACCTAACTGGAAATGAAAGCTGTAGGAGAATAAAAACAGACTATGAGATAAACAGATTCCTAAACTGGAAAGAAGCACTACTGAGAAGGTATTTCTTAAACATTGGAATTATCTATATATAAAACTTACTCTGCTTTTATATTTGCTGTACAACCCAAATGACAATGGACTAGTAAATCAGTAAGCTGAAATTTAAAGAGAATGCCACCTGCTGACAAAAGTGGAAACTACAAGGAAGTGTTTTAATTAAAGAGACAGTTGAACACTGTTTCCCCCAAAATAAAACATCCCCTGATAATAAGCCCAATCAGGCTTTTGAGCGCATGGCAATAAGGCCAAGCACTAATTTCAGGGTTCAAAAAAATATAAGACAGGGTCTTATTGTTGGGAAAACACAGTATATTAGAGGATTGAATTTGCAAAGAGGATATAAAGAGTTTTTTGATAATCTCTGGGACTATTTGAATAGAACCGAGTGTCAACTTATGAGATATAAAGAATTGGAACAACTATAGAAGAATCATTTGAAAAAAGATTATACTATCTGATCAATTAATTAACAAATTGGTCTGTGGGGGGGAAAGGGGTGTGTGGAAAAGGTTGTTAAAGAGTATTTAAATGGTAAAAGTTTATTTAAGTGGTGGTGAAGAAATTAAAGGATTTGATATAGAAGAAGTGTTTGTAAAAGGATAATTCAGAATATACAATATTGATATAGGCTGAGAAATAGAATTAGTTAAAAAAAACAATTAGAAGAGTGTCTCGAGTCAAATAGAAAAACACACATATATGATTTTGTGGAAGAACTTTACAAGAAGTTTAACAATGTTAACCACAACAACAGTGACAAAAACTGGAAAAAATCAGCCTCTAATTTAACTTCTATGGCCTCCCCAGCTACACAACGGTCAATTGAAAATATGTTAGGAAAAGAAAAAGATAAAATGGAGCCGACAATGAATAGCATGCAAATTATGCTCCAAACGATTCAAGAGACGTTAGTGAAGTCGCAAGAAAGAATGTCAGAAAATCAAGAGGAGGCAAGAAAACATCATCAAGAAATTAAAAGTGAAATAGGAGAAGTTTAGTTTTATTAAATTTATATAGGAGGACCTATATAAATATGAGGGAAAAGATGGAAGATATTCAACAAACAATTGCAGAAAATGAGCGGAAAGTTAAAAAAATAGAAACTAAAGTAGACCAACTAGATTATAAATTAGAAAGGGCAGAGCAGAAGACACTGCAATTGAACAAAGAACTCTCAGATTCAGATATCTTCAATTACCCTGGAAATGGAGAAAGCCTCATTTTTCTTGTGCTTCCAGAATGTTGTGGAGGAGAAAGAGGAGGATTTGGGGGAGAAAATGATTGAAATAATAGCAGAATTAATACAGAGAGACAAATTGGAAATACGAGACACCATAGATGAAATTTTCCGAGTTCACAACAATTACATAAGAAGGCATTGTCTAGCACGTGAAGTACATATAAGATTCACGAAAAAAACAATGAAAGACGAAATTTATAAAAAATCAAGGGAAGAGACAGTTACATACAAAGGGAAGGAAATCATAATTTTAAAACAAATCCCACGAAGAATTTGAGAACAAAGACAACAATACCATTTCTTAACATCACACCTTATTAAATATAAAATAATGTTTAGATGGATTATCCCCAAAGGAATTCTTATCACATGGCAGGACAAGAAGTATAAACTTGATTCGATAGAGAAAACTGAAGAATTTTACAAAAACTTCCTGGAAGAAGAGCAAGAAAGCAAGAACGAATCAGAAAGTAAAAGTCAAGAAGAAGATCAACAAGAAGAGATAGAAAGAGAGAAAGAAGTTAAGAAAACCCAAGAAAGAGAATGAGAAGAAAAAGAAGGGGCAAGAGGAAGAGTAAAAAGGGAGACCAGAAACACCAAGAAACAGGCACAGTAGGAGATGGAAGAAGGAATATCTCTATTTTCCGTGAACATTAATGGTTTAAATGCACAGAAAAATAGGACACAAATATTCACAAAATTAAAAAAATTAAATACTGACGTAATTTGCTTGCAGGAAGTTCATATAAAAACAGGATTTCAAAAACTACTAGAAAATAAGAAATTAGGAAGACTACATGTATCCTTATCGCAACAGAAAAAAAGAGGAATTGCAGTTTATATAAAAGAAAGAATAAATTCAGAACTAGTTTATGCAGATGAGGAGGGTAGAATTTTGATGATAAAATTAAATATGGAACACAAACAAATTCTATTGGTAGTAGTATATGCCCCAAATAAAAATCAACAGGAATATTACAAAAAAGTACATAATAGATTATTGGAACAAGAGATAGAAAATGTGTGTATGATAGGAGATTATAACGCTATAGTAGACAGTAAAAGAGATTATTACAGTAATAAGGAATTTTTTTTAAAAAAGGGAATACTTCCTAAGGAATTTTTCAACATGGTATCAGAACTAACCTTAAGGGATACATGGAGAGAAATCAACAAAGAAGAAAGACAATATACATATTATTCGCATCAATCCTGGTCCAGGATAGATATGGCCTGGATGACAACACAATTACAGTTAGAATTAGAAAAAATAGAAATAGGAACAAATGAATGGGCTGACCATAACCCAATAATTATTCATTGGAAGGGACAGAAAGGATATAAGAGATGGATATAAGAGAATCAAACTATATGTAAAGAGAAAGAATTTAAGCAGTTCTTAGAAAAAGAATTAGAGATCTTCCTAAGAGTAACTAAGAAAGAGGATACATCGACCCAAAATTTATGGGATACATTAAAAGCATATATTAGAGGGTTGACGATTGCATATATGGCAAAGAAAAGAAAAGAGAAAAAGTTCCAACAAAACAAATTACAGGAAGAACTTAGAAAATTAGAAGGAATTCTACAGAAAGACCCTTAAAATAAAAAAGTAAAAGAGGATTGGAGAATGATTAAACACAAACTAAATTTGATAACCCAAGAGGAAATTGCTATGAAAATAAAGATGGCAAAACAAAATTATTTTGAACATGCAAACAAAGTAAGCAGATGGTTAGCCTATAAATTAAAAAAGGAAAAGGATAAGTTTAGTTTAGTTTAGTTTAGTTTAATTAGATTTATATACCGCCCTACTCCCGAAGAACTCAGGGCGGTGAACAGATAAACAAGATAAAATACGTAAATACAAAAGTTAAAACATGATTAAAACCAAATTAAACAATTTAGCCCATAACAGTTAAAAAATCCCAATAATTTAAAATGAATTAAAATTTCACTTTAGAAAATTTAAAAGATCATTTAAAAGAAAGAAAGAAAAGAGAGAAAGTTAGGCCAGGCCAGCTTTCTGGAGTAGGAGGGTCTTAACAGCACGGCGGAAAGTACGCAGATCCGGGATCCTCCGTATCTCCGGGGGGAGCTCCTTCCAGATAGTAGGTGCCCCCACAGAGAAAGAATGATACAATGTTTAAAAGATGAGGAAGGGAAAACCCAATACAAAAAAGAAGATAAGAAAAGAATAATTCATACTTTTTTCTCCAAACTATATCCAAACACAGGAAGAAATAATCTCCAAACACAGGAAGAAATAATAGAATCAGAAATTAAAACATATTTAGAGGAATTTACCATAGGTAAGCTTACAGAGGAACTAAAAGAGGCAATAAATCAACCAATCTCGGAAATAGAATTTGGATTTGCAATAAAAAGGCAAAAAAGCAATAAAACACCTAGACCAGACGGAACACCAGTGGAATTATACAAGATAACACAAAAACAGACAGGAGGACTAATGATGGAAATATTTAACATTACATTACAACAATCCAATATTCCCCAAACACGGACAGAAGCCTTAATTACACTTATACACAAGGAAGACTCAGATCAGCAATTGGTACAAAGTTATAGGCCTATTTCACAACTAAACTCCGATTACAAAATTTATATGTCAATCATTGCTGCAAGGTTAAAGACAATTCTAGATAAGTTTATACACCCAGATCAAAATGGTTTTTTGCCTGGCCGACAGATTAAAAATAATTTACGGATTATAATTGATATTTTAGAGTTTTACGAAGTCCACCCAGAGAAACAGGTTTCACTGGTTTTCCTTGATGCCCAGAAGGCCTTTGACAATTTGAATTGGAGTTTTATGTTACCACAAATTAAAAAGATGGAATTTGGATTAAAATTTGAAAAGACTGAAAAAATTTACTCAAAACAAACGGCAAGGGTAATTATGAATCAGGATATAACGGATAAATTTGAAATCACTAAAGGCGTGAGACAAGGCTGCCCACTTTCCCCACTTCTCTTTATTCTATCATTAGAGTCACTCTTAACAAAAATCAGGGAAGATCAAGAGATCAAGGGACTGAAGATAAAAAACGAAGAGTATAAATTGCAAGCCTATGCAGATGATTTGGTTTTTGTAAACAAGGAACCTCTACAATCAGGCCCCAAATTGATTTAAAAAATAGCGGAATTCGGCGTAGTGGCAAGTCTAAAAATTAACCCCCAAAAATCCAAATTGCTAACAAAAAACCTTACTAAAAATAAGAGATAGAATTGGAGAACACTACAGATATTCAGATAACAAGGAGAATAAAGTACTTAGGGATTTGGTTAACAGCAAGAGGTTCCTCAATCAAAAAAGATAACTATGATAAATTAATGCTGCAAATAGGAAAAGATTTAGAAAATTGGAAGAACCTTCAAATTTCATGGGTGGGAAGAGTGGCGGCAATAAAAATGAATATCTTGTCCAAAATACTGTTCCTCTTCCAGGTTATACTGATAAAAATAGAAAAAAATGTTTTTGACCTATTAAACAGACTGATTGCAAGTTCATTTGGCAAGGGGGGGAACCCAGAATTAGACTGAAAATTCTACAAGACATGAGGGACAGAGGAGGAGTAGCCCTACCGGATTGGGAGATTTATTATCAAGCAGCATGCCTGACCTGGATAAAAGAATGGATTGAATTGGAAAAGAAAAGAACTTTAATAATTGAGGGTCATGACCTACAGGTTGGATGCATACATTTTTATGGGGCAAAAAATACAAATCACATGGATATTTCAAAAGACATATAATTAGGAATTCACTATTAATAATTTGGAACAAAATTAAAAAACAACATTAAACGAGAATGCCATCTTGGATTTCGCCCAATGAAATATTAACTTACCCAATTTTATTAGATTAGACTAAAATAATTAGGTATAGGGATATACTTAACGAATTGGGAAATCTAAAAACGAAACAAGAATTAGAGCATGATTTGAATAGGGAAGTACAACGGTGGACATATTTGCAAATCAGATCAAAATATACAGAGGACACAAAGACTAATCAGATACAATTGGAACAAAATGAACGAGGCAAAATTATATATGGAAAAGACCAAAAATTAATTAGTAAAATTTACAAATTTTTATTGTGGTATAAAATGGAAGAGGAAACTGTGAAGGACACTATAACAATCCACCAATGGAACAGCTTGCCTTCAGAAGTTGTGGGAGCTTCATCACTTGAGACTTTCAAGAAGAGATTGGACTGCCATTTATCAGAAATGGTGTAGGGTCTCCTGCTTGAGCAGTGGGTTGGACTAGATGACCTATAACAGTGATGGCTAACCATTTTGCCATCGCGTGCCAAAAGCAGGGGGAGTGCAGTGGGGTCACATGCAACCGTGCCCACATCCATAATTCTATGTGCCCTGCACCCTCGTGCTCCTCCCCTTTTGGCATATGATGGCATGGTAGGGCCATTTTTTGCTCTCCCCAGGCTCCAGAGCCTTTCTAGGAGCCTGGGGAGGGCAAAAACAACCTTCCCCAACCCCCTAGAGGCCCTAGGGGGTTGGCTGGAAACAGTGTGTTTCCTGACTTCTGGTAGACCCAGAAGGCCTGAAAATCACCTGGCTGGCACACGCATACATGCTGGAGCTGAGCTCGCGTGCCCACCGATATGGCTCCGCGTGCCACCTGTGACACCCGTGCCATAGGTTCGCCATCACAGACCTATAAGGTCCCTTCCAACTCTATTAATCTGTTACTTTGTTGCTTTGTATGTTCACTGCACTGGAAGCAGGGGTGAAATGCTCCCGGTTCGGACCAGCTCAGGCGAGTAGGTAGCAATGGCGGCGGGCAGTTCAGAAAACCGGTAGCAAAAATCCCTTTCCCCCCAGCCTCCCGCTTGCTTACCTTCGCTCTTCAGACTGAATCCTGAGCCGCTGGTTGCAATGCCTGCCTTGCTTCGCTTGCTGTAATCCCTGCAATCCATTGCATCAGCAAGCAACTGAATCTCCCTGCCTGCAATCAAGCTCATCGATGAGCAGCTCTATCTGCCTGCCTGCCTGCCTTGTCCCTTCAATTGGGTAAGTTTTTTCCCCCTTTGGGAGCTTTAAAAAAAATAGTTAATTGGGGGTTTTTTAGTTGTTCTTTTTTTAGACCTAGCCATTTAAAGCTTAGGAAGTTTTAAATTTAGCTGTTTATATATAAAAATAAAAATAAAATAAAATAATATTCGTGCAACTTTCTGAGATTTTGTGTGTTTCTGTAGTGTTTCACTCTAACTACACAAACACACAAATTCTCACAAAGCTGTATGTGGAATTTTGTGTGTGTAAAGTGTCCAAGTTGGTTTTTTGGACTTTTTGTGGCTGTCTGGGGTTCATGCTTGTTGCAGGGACCATTTTGGGTCTAGCACAGCTGCTTTTACATTGTGGGTGAGCCAGTTGTGTTGTGTTGTGTGTGTGTAAAATGTGAAAGTTGGTTTTTTTGGGCTTTTTGGGGCTGTGTGAGGTTCCTGCTTGTTGCAGGGGCCATTTTGGGTCTAGCACAGCTGCTTTTACATTGTGGGTGAGCCAGTTGTGTTGTGTTGTGTTTTGTAGGTTAAAAAAGGGCAAAGAAGTGATGTTGACAAGCCACACCCACCCAGACACCTGACCACCAAGCCACTCCCATTAATTAAGCCACGCCCACAGAACTGGTAGCGAAAATTTTTAGATTTTACCCCTGACTGGAATTAAACTTGGCCAAATAAAGCTCTTCCTCTTCTCTTCTCTTCTCTTCTCTTCTCTTCTCTTCTCTTCTCTTCT